>JBBBDQ010000942.1:4550000-4907500 GCA_037127315.1 Ascarosepion bandense
AATGCCTTAATTTGTCTATTGCACCCTATAGATAGATAGATAGATAGATAGATAGATATGAGTAAACTAATAGAAATACCTTGAAAACTATATGAATGCCTTAATTTGTCTAATGCACCCTATAGATAGATAGATAGAGAGATAGATAGATAGATATGAGTAAACTAATAGAAATACCTTGAAAACTATATGAATGCCTTAATTTGTCTAATGCACCCTATAGATAGATAGATAGATAGATAGATAGATAGATAGATATGAGTAAACTAATAGAAATACCTTGAAAACTATATGAATGCCTTAATTTGTCTATTGCACCCTATAGATAGATAGATAGATAGATAGATAGATAGATAGATAGATAGATAGATAGATAGATAGATATGAGTAAACTAATAGAAATACCTTGAAAACTATATGAATGCCTTAATTTGTCTATTGCACCCTATAGATAGATAGATAGATATGAAGTAAACTAATAGAAATACCTTGAAAACTATATGAATGCCTTAATTTGTCTAATGCACCCTATAGATAGATAGATAGATAGATAGATAGATAGATAGATATGAGTAAACTAATAGAAATACCTTGAAAACTATATGAATGCCTTAATTTGTCTAATGCACCCTATAGATAGATAGATAGATAGATAGATAGATAGATATGAGTAAACTAATAGAAATACCTTGAAAACTATATGAATGCCTTAATTTGTCTAATGCACCCTATAGATAGATAGATAGATAGATAGATAGATAGATATGAGTAAACTAATAGAAATACCTTGAAAACTATATGAATGCCTTAATTTGTCTAATGCACCCTATAGATAGATAGATAGATAGATAGATAGATATGAGTAAACTAATAGAAATACCTTGAAAACTATATGAATGCCTTAATTTGTCTAATGCACCCTATAGATAGATAGATAGATAGATAGATGAGTAAACTAATAGAAATACCTTGAAAACTATATGAATGCCTTAATTTGTCTATTGCACCCTATAGATAGATAGATAGATAGATAGATATGAGTAAACTAATAGAAATACCTTGAAAACTATATGAATGCCTTAATTTGTCTAATGCACCCTATAGATAGATAGATAGATAGATAGATAGATATGAGTAAACTAATAGGAATACTGTTATGGGGAAACACACCTATTTCTCAGATAATGGACTCTCCCTCCTATATTAATAAGAATTAACAGGAAGTTAACGAGAGAAGTTCTTGAAAAGTTCATAGGACTTCTATTAGAGTTCAGTAGAACTACTAGGCAGTTGATATTAGCCGACAGCTGAAGACTAAGGAGTCAGTTTTCAGTGGAAGATGACCAAGTTCCTAACATTTTGGGTGCGTTAAGTCGATTAGCAACCGATATATCCCGATTATAACCTTCAGTGTGAAAACTACTCCATAACAAATACCTTGAATACTATATAAATACCTTAATTTGTCTATTGCACCCTGTAGATAGATAGATATGAGTAAACTAAGATAGATAGATAGATATGAGTAAACTGAGATAGTCTGTGTGTATAGATAGATAGATAGATATGAACAGACATAGATAGATAGATAGATAGATAGATAGATAGATAGATAGATATGAACAGACATAGATAGATAGATAGATAGATAGATATGAACAGACATAGATAGATAGATAGATAGATCGATATGAACATAGATAGATAGATAGATAGATAGATATGAACAGACATAGATAGATAGATATGAACAGGCATAGATAGATAGATATGAACAGACATAGATAGATAGATAGATAGATAGATATGAACAGACATAGATAGATAGATAGATAGATAGATAGATAGATACGAGTAAACTAAGATAGATAAAAACAGACTATAATTGGTACTGAAATAAACCTGAAATAAACTAGCTGGCTTGCTTGCAAAAGAGACAGACAATGAAATTTTCATGAGATTCTTCCTCATAAACCTGCTGGGTTGCATCCAAACTTAGGTGGATATCTAATGGGATTAAAATTGTAAGGCAGAAGGATAAACTTTACTGATAGAAGATCAGTATGACTTAGAGGGCGCAGGTCTGGTAAGAATGAAGCAAGCAGTAGTGGGAGTTTATTTGAATAAATAAATAATAAAGGAGTATATATGGTTGAGATATATAATATCAAACATGAGAGACAAAAAACAGACATATAAGTTAACTAGCAGTATAACCCGGCATTGCTCGGATATAATGAAAGCTTTAAAACTAATTCATAGTCCTGGAGCTCAGACTCAGCCTAAAGAATATTTGTGTGAAATTTGGTGAGAATCGAATAAAAATTGTGGATTTGTGTAAAGGACATACAGACAGATAAACAGACATACACACAAACATCTTGCCTTTTATATATATATATTATCGATTTTCTGTACTATTGTAAGAACTGCAACCTTGAAACTTCTGAATATTGTTTCTTATGTATTTGTCTATGAATGTATCAAATTTGATTAAAATCGGACCACTCCGTCTATAACCCGATTTTTTCAATTGTCGATTTTTGATATTTATCTGGGGTACCTTGACACAAAACCTAGCTAAGAACACTCGCAGACGCTTTTAGTACAAATGTAGAAATTTTCAAGAAAATCGGTTCAGTCATTTCAGAGTCTATATGTAATGAACGCACACACACACACACACACACACACACAGTTCCATTTATAAATAAGTTTAGATAGATTTAGATTAGATTAGATTTAGTCAACAGCTATATCATGTTGAATACACCGGTTCCCATCCGATCACTGAAGTTAAGCAACATCGAGCCTGGTCAGTACGTAATGGGTGACCATTTGGGAATACCAGGTGCTGCAAACGTAAGGACCAAGAATGGTCAACCGGTCCTCCAGGTTTGGGGGTTTGGGGGTGGGGTGCAGGGCTAACAACCCTGCCCCGTAAAATAACAGTTTGTTACAGAAACAGCAACAAAAAGTTGCTGCTCTATGCACCATCTGGGTGGGATGGATAAATGATAATGATGAGATTTAGATAGATATTTAAATAGACACAAGATAGATAAATAGTGTTATAATTAACTAGTAATGGATTTATATTATATCTCACCTGACTCCAAGGTAGTTTAAAAAAACACTCTCTTGGAACTCTTGATATTTGTTCAAAGTCTTCATACTGAGACGGAATGTGACACAAGGCCATATTTAACATGGGGAACCTGAGCGAGTATACTTTTGTTTATATTGTATTTATATTTTTTGAGGGGATTTGTGTTGTGAGCCAGTTGTGATACTTGGAGCCCTTGGATAGAGAACAACATTTTTATTTTTGGTCTTGTTTTTGGCTGTTGTATGCTTAGGTCTTCTTCAGATGCTAGGAATTTCAAACCGAACCCTTTATTATGATCACTGAGGTAGATCATTCACATTTCATGTGTGATGCCACCTCTGGCAGCTGTGTAGTTATCTCCCTTTCACTTAACATTCTAAGTTATTTCTACATAGCTACCAGAAGTGGCATTGCACATGCAATGAGTAAAGATGAGTACAATAGTCAGAACAATGTAAATAGTGTAAATACTGCCTCATTTCAGAAGTATAGACAAATACATCAAGGGCTGGTAAATTTTTACCTCTGAAAGATGAATGAAATATTAATGATCGAGTAGTGGGTTAGATAAATGCCATAAAAAAATCTCAAAATATGGGAATTATTCATAAATCTAGTTTATTTTCTCTCACATCCATGAATGTAGTATTCTTGAAAATTATTTGTGCATAACCAAAGATGACAATCTAACCAAATAATTCAATTCTGAAATGAACATAATAAATATCCAATTACTGACTCAAGTATCAACATAATGTTTAAATATTTACTTAAATATCAACATAATAAATGTTTAAATATTTACTTAAACATCAACATAATAAATGTTTAAATATTTACTTAAACATCAACATAATAAATATCCAATTACTGACTCAAGTATCAACATAATGTTTAAATATTTACTTAAATATCAACATAATAAATGTTTAAATATTTACTTAAACATCAACATAATAAATGTTTAAATATTTACTTAAACATCAACATAATAAATATCCAATTACTGACTCAAGTATCAACATAATGTTTAAATATTTACTTAAATATCAACATAATAAATGTTTAAATATTTACTTAAACATCAACATAATAAATGTTTAAATATTTACTTAAACATCAACATAATAAATATCCAATTACTGACTCAAGTATCAACATAATGTTTAAATATTTACTTAAATATCAACATAATAAATGTTTAAATATTTACTTAAACATCAACATAATAAATATCCAATTACTGACTCAAGTATCAACATAATGTTTAAATATTTACTTAAATATCAACATAATAAATGTTTAAATATTTACTTAAACATCAACATAATAAATGTTTAAATATTTACTTAAATATCAACATAATAAATGGATGGATGTTGTGGTTATTACTGTGGTTAGCTCAAGTTCTTTTGCTTAAATATTCTATACGTGTGGAATTAATTTTGTAGCTCATGTAATCTGAAATAAAATATGTGAAGAAAAGAAGGAAACAGAGATACCAGAAATACTTTGAGGACTTCATTTTATTTACTGGGTCACAATTATCTTTTGAGGGAAAATGTCTTCTCGAGCAAAAGGTCCAGTCTAGAGTCCAAGCTAAAAAAAAAAAATACTCCATTCTCTTTTGATCCTTTTGGGCACCAGGAAGCCCCTCTTTTCTCACACATGCACAGATGGTCTTTTCTGTCAGAGCCCCCCTGGGAGATTATTATTCTTATTTTGGGGGGTCTATTTTGTATTTTATTTTATTTTATTTTATTTTATGTTTATATTTTAATCCCCATAAGCGATTACATATTGATTCAAGCACGAACATAATAAATGTTCAACTATTGATTTGAATATCAGCATCATAAATATTCACCTATTGACTGATAGAAAGGACTATATGAATCCTCTGTATCATAATAAAGACAGTTGTGTGTATATATATATATATATATATATATATATATCCGAGTGGGTACAGAACGAAGAAAGAATTTTTTCCGTCCAAAACATTAATTTAAAACAGTGCTCAATATATGATGTATAGAGCTGTGAATATTTATTATAAATTATGTTTTAGAACATGCACATTATTTTTTAATATATGTCCTCGACAATCATATGTTTGTTTCAACGTTGGGTGCCCAACGTTTATTCGGGAGGTAAAAGCACAACTGAATTTGTCTGCTCCCTGTATTTGGTTCATTGTTGTTAGGGAGCAGACGAATTCAGTTGTGCTTTTACCTCCCGAAGAAATGTTGGGCACCCAACGTTGAAACAAACATATGATTGTCGAGGACATATATTAAAAAATAATGTACATGTTCTAAAACATAATTTATAATATATATATATATTAGCAGTATAGCCCGGTATTGTTCAGTTGTAATGAAAGCTTTAAAACTAATCCATGTTCCTGGAGCTCAGACTCTTTGGACATTGGCATGGAAGACTAAAAAGCAATAGTTGTTTCCAGTTAAAGCGAAACCGTAGACTGAAAGAAAAATGAATGGATGTAAGTCAAATTTTGAAGTTTGGTGAGAATTGGATAAAAATTATGGATTTGTATAAAGGACATACAGACAGATAAACAGACACACACACAAGCATCTTGCCTTTTATATTATATATTATCGATTTTCTGCACTATTGTAAGAACTGCAGCCTTGAAACTTCTGAATATCGTTTCTTATGTCTTTGTCTATGAGTGTATCAAATTTGATTAAAATCAGACCACTCCTTCTATAACCCGATTTTTTCGATTATCGATTTTCAATAGTTATCGGGAGTATCTTGACACAAAACCTAGCTAAGAACACTCGCAGACGCTTATAGTACGACTGTGTAAATTTTCAAGAAAATCGGTTCAGCCGTTTCGGAGTCTATAGGTAACGGACACACACACACACACACACACACACACACACACACACACACACACACACAAATAAAGTTCCATTTATCAAATAAGTCTATATCTAAATATGTATATTATGGAAATTAATGAAGATTATTGAAATGGTCTTTAAACAACTGACAATTTGAAATGATTTGTTTGAACATTATTTTTTATCAACACTTGTATTTAAGTAGATATTCTGTTTATAATCAAACAGTATTATATATTTTATTTCTACCGGCCTGATTATTTACAATAAATTTTCATGAAAATGTGTGTCTTTCGGCAGGATTGAAACCTGCTATTCACTATTGATGGTTCTTCCTTTTCCAAGGTAATTAATGAACAAAATACCTTGTGCATCCCAAAATATGGAGGCCAAAACCTTGCCTGCTGATGTTTGTGCCTTTGATCGCTTTGGACAGCTTTCACCTGCTGCTGTCCACTCAGCTGACTGCCAATTTGACTCTGGAGTGAAGTAGTGGATCCATGTTTCATCCATTGTCACATATTTATGCAAAAACTCCTTGTTGTGTTGAAATAGTTGCAAACAACACTGAATTGCCAATGCATTGTTGTTTTTGATTGACTGTGAGCAAACGTGGCACCCACTTTAAACACAACTTTCTTATTGACAAATGTTCATGCAAAATGGTGACTACACTGCCTTCTGATATGTTAAACTCCTCTGCTATCTCACGCAACTTCAATTTACGATCAACCAAAAAGAGTTGGTGGATGTTTTTGGTATATTCCGGGACAACTGCTGATTTTGTGTGACCTGAGCATTCTGCATCATTTGTGTCTGTATAACTGCATTTAAAGTCAGCATACCACCTCTTAACTGTTGTTTCTGATGGAGTAAGCCATTGCTTTGCTTGAACAGTATTTTTTCTTATCAGAAAGCAATGCTTCATCAACACACTAAATTCAGATTTTTCCATTGTTTTGAAAATTTGCAACAGTAGCTTCCCTTAAAAAACAGTAATTTGTAAACTAATAATCTGATTGGGCCCAAATTTTGTCACATGCCATTTGAAGATTGGTACTTCATAAAAATCATATGGATTGTTTATTAGTGGCGCCATCTATATATCAGACCTAGAAGTGATTGAGTGATGCGTTATTATAGCTAAAGATAAAATGTTGTATTATAGGAAAAGTAAAAATATAATTTTGTAATGTTATAAAAAAAGTAAGAGATGATATTTTGTATTAGTTATAGGAAATCTAAACATAAATTTTGTGTTTTTTAATAGGAAATGTAAAGATGAAATGATATATTCTTATAGGGAAAGTAAAGACAAAATTTTGTATTCATATTGGGAAAATAAAAATATGATTTTATATTGTTATAAGAAGAGTAAAAGATAAGAGATTATATTATAGGGAAAGTGTGTGTATTTTTAAAGGGTAAGTAAAGATAAAATTTTGTATTTTTTTTATCTAAATCTATCTAAATCTAAACTCATTTATAAATGGAACTTTGTCTGTGTGTGTGTCTGTTACCTATAGACTTCGAAACGGCTGAACTGATTTTCTTGAAAATTTACACAGTTGTACTATAAGCGTCTGCAAGTATTCTTAGCTAGGTTTTGTGTCAAGGTACCCCCAATAAATATCGAAAATCGATAATCGAAAAATCTGGTTATAGAAGCAGTGGTCTGATTTTAATCAAATTTGATACACTCATAGACATAAGAAACGATATTCAGAAGTTTCAAGGTTGCAGTTCTTACAATAGTGTAGAAAATTGATAATATATATATATATATATATATATATATATATATATAAAAGGCAAGATGTTTATGTGTGTGTCTGTTTATATACCTGCATGTCTATATTTTTTTCAGCCCTTTTATTTTAGTTTTTGCTTCAGGTTTGGCTCTAAGTATTTATAATTGTAGTTCTTAGTCTCAGCCATGATACCATTTATTCAGAGGACTTATTTAGCCTTCAAAATTTGACTTACATCCATTCATTTTTCTTTCAGTCTATGGTTTTGCTTTAACTGGAAACAACTATTGCTTTTTAGTCTTTCATGCCAATGTCCAAAGAGTCTGAACTCCAGGACCATGGATTAGTTTTAAAGCTTTCATCACACCCGAGCAACGCCGGGCTATACTGCTAGTTAAGTAAAAATATGATTCTGCATTGTTATAAGGAAAGTAAGAGATTAGATTTTGTGTTAGTTATAGGGAAACTAAACATAAGATTTTGTTTCTTAATAGAAAATCTAAAGATAAAATGATTTATTCTTATAGGGAAAGGTAAGAAATTTTTTCATTTTTAATAGGGAAAGTAAAAATACAATTTTGTATTCTTTTTGCAGAATCACTTTAACACCTCAGACAAGGCTCTGTGTGTAACACAGCAACTTAATTAGAAAAAAAATTTGGAAATTAAATATTAAAATTTTTCTCTATTCTCATAGGTAAAGTCAAGATAAAATCATTTGTTTTTTAACAGGGAAAGTAAATATCAGATTTAGATTCTTCCAAAGAATGTCAATATAAAATGCGTTTTTTAACAGAGAAAGTAAACAAAATTTTGTATTTTTCTAGAGAATGTCAAGATAAAATGTATTTTTAACAGAGAAAGTCAACATAAAATTTTCAATTTTTCTAGAGAATGTCAAGATAAAATGTGCTTTTTAAGAGAAACTAAATATAAGATTTTGTATTCTTCTAGAGAATGTCAAGATAAAACGTTTTTATAGAGAAAGTAAACACAATTTTATATTTTTCTACAGAATGTCAAGATAAAATATGTTTTTTAACAGAGAAACGAAATATAAGATTTTCTATTTTTCTAGAGAATGTCAAGATAAAATGTGCTTTTTAAGAGAAACTAAATATAAGATTTTGTATTCTAGAGAATGTCAAGATTAAACGTGTTTTTAACAGAGAAACTAAACATAAAATTTTGCATTCTCCTAGAGAATGTTAAGATAAAATGTGTTTTTTAACATGGAAAGTAAATATAAAATGTTGTACTCTTACTCTTCTGGAGAATATTAAAATAAAATGTTGTGTTTTTAATAGAGAAAATAAAGATAAAAATCTGTATTCCTTTTAAAGAAAGATGGGATAACATTTTGCCTTGCAGATCTCATATGTCAAAGTTGTTTTCACATTTATTTGTACTTGCCAATTCGATTTTGTATTGATCTATTTTTTTTTTTTTTTCAGTTGGCAAATGCAAAGTGAAAATTATTTCTAGATTATGAACAAGATTAAGAGTGACAGGTTTCAATCAATCACAGTTTGACTAAGATTTTCTCCACGGAAACTCATCAAATGTTAGTAGCACTAGGTAAGGTCTTTAGTAAAATTTGTTTAGTTTTAACAAACTCATCAAAAGCACACCTGTAGTAACCTAGCATCCATTTGATGATGACAATATTGGGTCAGATAAACAGTACTTAAAGTTAACGCAGATTACATTTCAAGTATTTATTTCATTACAGAACAAGATTTATAAATGGTTAGAGAAATTAGTCATTCTTTCTTTCCCAGAATATATCTGGATGCGCTGGAAGTATTTTTAATGTTAATCAATTGTATCATATTTAATCATCTGTATATTTAATAAATACTTCACTCTGATCATTGGCATAGTATAATGAATGCTTGGTGTGTGGTAGAATTAAATAGTCCTAGATTGTCTGAATGATTGTGAGTGATGTTACTTGAGTGTTTTTGTCTTAAATTTTAAAGCATCATATTCAAAACAGATCTAGTTAGGCTTTATTTAACCTTTTTGCTGCAATTACCCCAAAACACAATTTCACTGTTATCCATTATCCCAATGAACAAATATCTGTAATATAGGAAAAGAAGTAATTATATTTTCATACATCAAAAACAGACAAAGTTAATGGAAATTATTCAATACAACAGTACCAATCTATAATAATCAGAGGTATTGTAGCCATAACCTCGCCGTGATTCTTAATGTGAGTGTTCAGCTTGTATTGCCTGTGCCAGTGCAAGTTTATTTATTCTTGGCTTTGTGACAGAAAGGGCTATTTGGGCGTCGTTTGTCACGTTGAGTCCGCTACGTTTCTTGGTTTTCATTCCAAGGATACAGTGTAAAATTATAAGCTGATTGCCTCTTCCCAAACCAAACACCCATTACCCCCCAAATATGGGCTCATTATTCCACTGGGGTAATTTACCCCAGTGTTGGGAACCATGGATTTAAAGAGACAAGTCACTATTGTTACAATGTTTAAATAAGGCATGGAAAGTGTAATTACATATTGTTTCATTTACTTCCACTTCCTTTAATATAAGGGACAAGTCGTAACCCTTAAAATATTTAAACCAGTTTTGTGGTCAGCATGGCCAGATATTGTTTTATTCTATAAGATTTCTTTCTTTCAAGGGACAAGTCACCACACTTAAAATTCTTAAACTGTTTCAGGCAGTTTGACCAGATATTGTTTTATTTCCTTCTAATTCCATTCTTTCAAGGGATACTAACTTGGCAGACCGGCTGCAGCCGCTCTCTCACCAGCGTGATGTGGCTTCCCTGTGCCTCTTCTACAAGTACTTTCATGGCTTCTGCTCCGATGAGCTTAGATCACTGGTGCCGCCTAAGCACGAATTTACACGAGATACTAGATTAGCAACTAGGTCCCACCCTTTTACAGTTAAACAAATAAGATGTAACCGTAAATTCTACTCCAACAGCTTCTTTTCTCGCGCTTCCCGCCTGTGGAACTCCCTTCCACAAGTCTGCTTTCCCGACAGTTACAATCTCCAGGTGTTTAAATGTAGGGTCAATAGACACCTCTTATCACACTAACTCCCAATTATTCTCAGAACACTCTCATCTACCCAACCCTAATTCTCGGTATCCTTACCCGCCTATCACCCACCCTCTGACATTTCCTATATTTAATCATCCTTTCTCCACTCTACGTAGCCCCCTGCACAGTAGTGGCAGTGACATGCCTTGCTCGGGGTGAAACACTTATAAAAAAAAAATCACCATCCTTAAAATTTGTCTTACCAGTTTTGGGAAGTATAGTCAGATATTGTTTCATTTCCTTCCTCTAATTCAGAAGGCATATCATTATTCTTAAAATATTTGAACCAGTTTCGGGCAATCTGGTCAAATATTCTTTCATTTCCTTCCTATATTTCAAGGGACATGTCACCATGCGCATATTGCTTAAACCAGTTTTATCGGATATGACTTTATTTCTGTTCTTTATTCCAAGGAGAAAATAACCATCTTTAACATGCTTAAAGCAGTTTTAAAAAAAATCATGATCCTTGAAATGCTTAAATCAGTTTTAGGGCAGTAATGTGCAGTGTGATGCAGTGGATGTTGACAAATCAATAATTAAAAAAAATATTGCATTCATCAGAATTTCTGGACACTTAGCAGGGCATTTTCAAACAGTTGTTCACATTGATTCACATTAGAGATATTTTTATTTAATTTGTTCATGGTACTTAAATCTTTATATATACTGAATTCCTAAAATCTTTATTTTTTATTGTTACCCCAAAAATTCTGCTTAAAATGCTTAAATTGGTTTTGGGTTGTGGAACAAATTATTGTATCATTTCTTTCCATTCCCTTTATTTCAAGGGCCAAGTCATCACACTTAAAATGCTTAAATTGTTTTGGGCAGTTTGACCAGATATTGTTTTATTTCCTTCCAATTCCATTCTTTCAAGGGATAAATCACCATCCTTAAAATTTGTCTTACCAGTTTTGGGCAGTATAGTCAGATATTGTTTCATTTCCTTCCTCTAATTCAAAAGGCATATCATTATTCTTAAAATATTTGAACCAGTTTTGGGCAGTCTGGTCAGATATTCTTTCATTTCCTTCCTATATTTCAAGGGACATGTCACCACACTTAAAATACTTAAATCAGTTTTGGGTAGTGGGACAAAACATTGTTTCATTTTTGTTCACTTCTTTTATTTCAAAGGAACACGTCTCCATCCTTTTAAATGCTTAAACCTGTTTCTAACTGTGTGGCCAGACATCGTTCCATTTTTAGCTACTTCCTTTATTTTGTAGTTACAATAAGAGCAGAAACAGGAAGTTACCTCCTTCATACCTTAAAACATAAGGACATATTTCAGGCTTTGCGCAATAGGCTCCATACATAACTTCTGGTTGAAGTTGATTAAATACAATCCTAAATATATTGACCAACCAGAAGACAAAAAATATATCCAAATTTGATCAAATTCTTGGCTGTCAAAACGCTTAAATACGCATGATTTTGCCTTTTCTCTTCAAGGGCCATCACCTGGACACCAGTCCAGGGGACCGGCATTCTCTTTCTCTCTCACCTTCTCTTTTTTCTTCAAACAATGAAGATAAAGAAATACAAAGTTACAATTGTCAGTTTAGACAGAGCCGTGCTTAGCAATATCGCCCCACCCCCGCAGAATGCGCCTTGCGGGGCCCCTCTACCCGCAAAATGCAACTTGCGACCCCACCCAAACATACTAAACCCACAATGAATGGTACTTTAAACGAAATAACATATTCTCGGAACACTGACATTCCGTGATCACGAAAAAATGGAAGAAATCGCGGAATTGGCGTTTTGAAGCTATACATTACAAAGGTTTTCACAACTTTTAGTTACTTTTTATGTATGTCGAAACAGATATCTATAATCTCTTTCTCTCTCTCAAGTTCATTTTTTTTTTAATTACAAATGATTTACGGCCTCTCTGGGGCTAGAAACTTTTTATCAAAAATTATATATATATATATATATATATATATATATACAGAGAGAGAGAGAGGGAGAGTGAGACGGGTTGATAGATGTCTATTTCAACATACAAGTATGATAATAATTTTCTAGTTAATCCTAATAATTATTATTTTGTTAATTTTTTTCATTACAATAGATCTGCAGAGTCACCCGGGGCCTAGCAGCCCCTAAGGAACTCCCCCCTCAAACAATTGCGGGGGGGGGGGTCTGCGGGTATCCTGAGCACAGCTCTGAGTCTAGACATACGAAAACCAGACAACACACATATCTCTATCACTCTTCTCTTTACAGTGACTTTTCTTCCTCCTCAAAATTGTCTGGCAATAAAAGAAAAAAGAATTTTAACAAAGACTTAACATACAAACCTTTTGTCATGCACATACTAAAAACATCAAATAGACTTTGCAAAAACCTTTTCTCTTGAATTCAACCACAAAAACAGGAACTTTTTGTTTTACACTTAAATACAATTCTCATAAATAACAATATTGATGTCATACTTTGATTAATAAATCTTATTATTATAAAAAAAAGAAAAAAAGAACTTTTAATCATTTAATCTATGTTTAAACATAATGCATCGTTAAATGTGGGGTGTGTTAGCTATGTTTGTGAAGTGGCTTTGTGTTATATACCCTGGAAACCAACGATGACAATTGTCTTGAAATATAAGAACGATGAACACTGAACACGTAGATATAAAAATATAAACTTATATTTTTATTCTGCATTGGTGATGTTTGTGTGGAGGAGGATGTAAATAGAGAAAATTACGCCCATATAAGGGAGTTGTTGGGAGTTGTCAACCAGCAGGAGTTATTTTCTCTTCTCTCTTCTTTGCATTATCCCTGTGTTCTCTTAGTGTTATGATTTCTGCCAGAAAACCCCAAATTTATATAACCTGAAATTTCCATGCATTTTTGTCTTTTTGGGTTTTTGCTTAATTATGTCATCTATGGTCAGTAATATCTGTCAATCATCTTCACCAGCTATTGCCTTTCAAGCTGACTGCCTTTGACATCAATCACACTTTTGTCGGTCACTGCTTTGTGTTTTCTGCCTTTGATGTCAATCATATTTCTACTGATTCATAGAAATATATTGCACTCCTTGATGTCATTTTTTGAAATGTTCACATATGAACATTTTAAGTACATTTCTTCTACACCAACATCACTCCCACACAATTGAGACAATTGTACAAAAATATATACATATAATAACATGCCAAAAAAAATTTTTCTTTTTTTGTTTTTAAAATTTTCAAAAATATGTTCATTACATTTCTCTCTCTTTCTGACCATTACACAGCATGAATACATCAAATCAATCAATAATACAGAACAATACATGTAAACAAAAGAAATATAAAATTATCAGTATCAAAGGTGACTCTTCTCTCTCCTTCCTGCAATTGTGTGCCTGTTTCCTCCTTATTAATTCCATGCAAAGAGACACACTCCCCAATATAAACTTTAAGTTACTCTCTTAATGTCTCTTATCTCCAGGGTCAGATCCTGCATGAAAAATGTATGCTGTTTCATCTTAAGATTTTTTTCTAAACTAGCAACCTTTTTATAATAAACACAAGAGCAGAGTATACATAATGTAAAACGAAAAATCACTTACCTTTCCTTGATGCTATTTGTTACCATGATCATTTAGTGTCCTTGCAGATGAGAACCAGGTTCATTATTGATCTATGTTTTTTTAAAAAAAAAACACAGCAAGTCATTCGGCACCAAATTTACAGATGTCATATACCCTGGAAACCAATGATGACAATTGTCTTGAAATAGAACAACAATGAACACAGAACATATATATATATAAATATAAACTTATATTTTTATTCTGTTGACAGTTGGGTGGAGAAGGATATAGCCAGAGAAAATTACGCACATATGAGGGAGTTGTTGATCAGCGGGAATTGTCTTCTCTTTTTCTCTGCATTCTCCCTCCATTGTCTTGATGTTCTGATTTCTGCCAGAAAACCTCAAGCATATATAACCTGAAATTTTCATTCATTTTTGCCTTCTTGGGTTTTCACTTGTGTCATCTCTGGTCAGGCACATCTTTCAGTCATCTTTGCCAGCTATTGACTTTCAAGCTGGCTGCCTTTGATGTCAATCACACTTTTGTCAGTCACTACTTAGTGTTTTTTGCCTTTGATATCAATCATATTTCTGTCAGGTATCAGAAATATATTATATTTGTATAGAACATGGCAAACCATCCCTACAATTTCAAAGGACAAGTCAACATCCATAAAATGCTTAAAGCTGTTTAGGAGAGTGTGGACAGACATTGTTATATTTTTGTTTTCTTCCTTTATTTTAAGGGACGGGTAATCACTCTTAAAATGCTTTAATCATTTTAGGACAGTGTGTTCAAATATTGTTTCATTTTTGTCTGCTTTATTTCAAGAGGGAAGTCACTATCCTTAAAATGCTTTCACCAGTTTTGGGCAGTGTGCTCTGATACTGTTTCATTTCCTTTCACTTCTTTTATCTCAAGGGTCAAGTCACTATTCTTAAATATGTTGTTCTGAAAAGGACAGTTTATCATTGCTACGGAGATAGCTAGTGGCCTGCTGGGGAATGGCTGTCTGAGGTGACAGCTGATGGTGAATTGGACCAATCGCGGATGGCTGGAGCTATGGGCCAGCTGTCTGCTGCTAGAACAGATACTACACTCTAATCCTTGGCATAGTCTTTATTTAACACTAGCAGTATCGCCTGGTGTTGCTTGGGTGCAATGAAAGCTTTAAAACTAATCCATGGCCCTGGAGCTCAGACTCTTTGGATGTTGGCATGAAAGACTAAAAACAATAGTTGTTTCCAGTTAAAGCAAAACCGTAGACTGAAAGAAAAATGAATGGATGGAAGTCAAATTTTGATTTCCTGGTATCGATATCAAATAAGTTTTTTTCATCGTAAACTGAATTTTGAAGGCTAAATAAGTCCTCTGAGTCAATGGTAACATGGCTGAGATTAAGAACTACAATTATACCTACTTAGAGCCAAACCCGAAGCAAAAACTAAAATAAAAGAGCTGAAAAAAATACGGACATACAGGCAGATAAACATAGACACACACAAACATCTTGCCTTTTATATATATATATATATATATATATAGTATCGATTTTCTGCACTATTGTAAGAACTGCAACCTTGAAACATCTGAATATCATTTCTTATGTCTTTGTCTCTGAGTGTATCAAATTTGATTAAAATCAGGCCACTCCTTCTATAACTCGATTTTTTTGATTATCGATTTTCAATATTTATCGGGGGGTACTTCAACACAAAACCTAGCTAAGAACACTCGCAGACGCTTATAGTACAACTGTGTACATTTTCAAGAAAATTGGTTCAGTCATTTCGGAGTCTATAGGTAATGGACACACACACACACACACACACACACACACACACACACAGAGGCAAAGTTCCATTTATAAATAAGTTTAGATGAGATAAAATGCATGTTTCTGGCATAAGGCTTTAGGGGACATTGAGAAAGGCTGGTTGTTACTGAGTCTCCTAAACTTAGATAATCCATTCATTTTTACAATTCTCTCATTCCCCATAACAACTCATCTTTTTCACCCAGATCATTTACAAAAAATGACACGTATTTGCTGGTTGTTGATTTTTGACATCTTTGTATTTGCTGAATCACTTCATAACAGCCATTGGTCTTGGAAGCTAAAGTATTTTATTCCAATTGTTTTTAAAAATGTAGGAATGCTGATAGGATATGACACTAGAATCCCATGGTAGATCTACTTTTGACCACTTTAATCTACTGTTCTGATATTTTTTGGTTAATGATGCTTTTCTTTTGTTGCTATAAGCCTATTCAAGTTGTTTTTCATAATACTCTGTGTACTGTTTCAACTGAAACCTCACTGTTAAGACTTCATTCACTTCTAATTTGTCTGGCTGTTAATTTTGGATTATCTGCCAGGATTTTAAGTCTTTCTTTTATTTCTCTTGTCTAACTTTTGTGGTTTTCCAGTTTTCTTTGCACTTAAAACACTTCTAGTAATAGCAAAAGTCTTCTGGAAGGTTTGAGCATCACTTTTTGAAATTTCCAGCTGTCTGGCTGGAAATTTCATTCTGTCCTTCCTCTTCAAAGCCATAACCTTCATCTTTGTTTCAGAATAGATTTTTACCATGATTTAAGTGTAAAAAAAGCAAGCTACTATCCAACTACAATGACTTGCCCAATTTACCTTAGATTTATGTTAATAAGATGGAACAATTCCTATAAAGAAATTTGCATATCATCATGACTGTTTCATCTCAGAACTTTCATTGTCCCAGTAGTTTTGCATGGCTTTTTTCCAGCTTCAAACTGCTTAAAGTGATGTTATCTTCTGCTACAAAAGCTCAAAAATTTACTTTCCAATCCTCAAGCTCCAGAGACACTATTAATAAAAGCATGCTACTATACAATGTGTGTTGCGATGCAGTACATATCAGCTCGGAACGAGAAATCAGGGAGCCAAGTTCGAATTCCAGTTGAATTCCTTGCATTCACTCACGTGCAAATACCCTTGGGAAAGGTATTAATCCATTTCTTCCCTCCAGTTATGGGCTAAATAACAGGATAGAGTGGGTTCTATAGCCTTGGCTGGCAACCAGTTTACTGCAGAAAGTAAGGGCAACATATTGCGGGATAATCTTCTGCCTAGTCAGCCATGTCTCTTTTAAGGCAAGATCGCCAAAGCATGTATCACGTATGGCAGTGTGACTGATTGACTATACAATCTGAACTTCTTCATAAAATAAAACTGTATAATCACTTTATATAGTTTGTCCAAGACTTATGAATGCCAGTGTAGATAGTGGAATTATATTCTTTAAAGTATGCTGAACAACAGTAAGCCCTCAATCTTCACTCTAATCAACGAATTTGAGGTCCTCACCTCTTCAACAGACAAGACTGAGTGCTTCGCATGCAGATTTTCCACCAACTCGACACTGGAATCGTCTGGAATATCTGTATCTGATTTCCCTCTTCTAACCCAGGCCCAACTGACTGACATACTAATTACTCCATCGGTGGTCTCCAAAATTATTTCTAAGCTTGACCCCCATAAGGTGAGCGGTGGCGACGGAATACCCACCATTGTCCTAAAGAAATGTGCTTCTAAACTCTCCTCTGTTCTCTCTAAACTCTATAATTACTGCCTTTCTGCTTCCTGCTTTCCTACCTGCTGGAAATCCTCCTCTGTGGTTTCTATATATAAAAATATTAGAGAACCCTCTGACTCTGCTAATTATTGCCCTATCAACCTCCTACCGATCTTTGGCAAAGTGTTCAAAGCCATCATCAATGCTGAGGTGGTGCAACATCTCACAGCCCACAGACTCTTCTCTGACAAACAGTATGGTTTCTGCTTCACCAGATCTACTGCTGATATGCTCACGACCATCACTGAGTATATACACCAGGCCCTCGACAAAAATGGCAAAGCCTGAACCGTTGCCCTTGACATCTCCAAAGTGTTTGACAGAGTCTGGCATGCTGGCCTTCTATGCAAGCTGCAGGGTTATGGTATAACTGGACAATTGTTTGACCTAATCCAGTCCTTCCTTTCAAACCGTACAATGAGGGTAGTATTGAACAGACAAGCCTCCCAATACTATCACATGAATCTGGGTGACCCTCAAGGCTCTATTCTAGGTCCTACGCTTTTCCTTATCTATATTAACGATCTCCCTGATGTAATAAGATCCCAAGTGGGCATATGTGCTGACAACACTAAGGCTTACTCTCGTCTCGATCAAAAATCTACTGAGGCTGAAAAAGCAAACCTCGCTGCCGAGCTTGAAAAGGACCTCCAATCTGTGGTGGACTGGGGTAAGAAATGGCTCGTAAATTTTAATACTTCCAAAATGAAGCTGCTATTTAATAACCACTACAGATGATCGTTCCTCCCACCCATTAACATGGATCAGGCTTCTCTCCCTGAAAGTAAAACACTGCGTCTCCTCAGATTAACCCTCACATCAGACCTCAAATGGAATAACTATATAGAATTCATAGCTAAATCCGCTGCTAAGAAAGTTAGTTCTCTGTGTAGGGCCAGGAAGTTTTTCCCGTCTGAAACAATTCTGCACATATACAAGTCTACCATTTGCCCATGCATTGAGTATTGCTGCCATATCTGGTTGGGTGCTCTTGCTATCCACTTAGGTGCCCTCGACCAAATCCAATGGAGAATCTGTAATGTGATTGATCCCGACTTGGCAGCTAGGATACAGTCACTTTCTTACCGATGCAGTGTGGCTTCCCTGTGTCTCTTCTACAAATACTTTCACGGCTTCTGCTCTGATGAGCTTGGCTCACTGGTGCCCTCTATATATAAATTTACTCAAGCCACAAGATTAGTAAGTAGATCCCACCCTTTCACTGTAAAACCAATAAATTGTAAACACAAATTTTACTCCAGCAGCTTCTTTTCTCGCACTTCCCACCTGTGGAATTCTTTTCCGCATACTTGCTTTCCCGACAGCTATAATCTCCAAGAATTTAAATGTAAACTCAATAGTCATCTCCTGTTTCACTAACTTACATCCTCTCTCTCATGCTTTTTTTTCATCCATCCCACTCTCATCAGTATTCTCTTCCTTCTCCTACTCTCTTCCTGACACCCCCTGCAACTTCTCACTCCTCATAACATTCCTCCTATGTAAACACCTGCACAACAGTGGCAGTAAAATGCCTTGCTTGGGGTGACACGATTATAAAAAAAAATTAAAAAAAAATATATAAATGTATATTCATAATTTGTTCTTGATACTTTTTATATCACCAGAATAGTCCACTACATAGAGCTGAGTGAATCACTTTGCTCTCTGTAGTAAGCTACACTACTACGTACACTACCAGCCATAATTATTAGGCCACCCCAGTGTTTTAAAAAAATTATGTATTTCATACTATTTTTTAGTATTTATTGCCAAGTGAATAATTGCAAATGAAAATAGAATGTTTTTTTTTGTTAATACTGCACAATAACATGTGCATCAAATGAATTTATAAATATTTAATAATTACCTATATTACTGTTTCATCAAAGATGAGTTCATCTTTGCTTCCTTGCCTTGTAAAATATTGCAAAGTAATAATAACATAAGAACCATTCTATTTTCATTTAGAATTATAAACTTGGCAATATTTAATAATTACTTATATTGCAGTTTCATCAATGAAAGAATGAAGAAAATTTAGGGTGATTCGGACGAGTTCATCTTTGCTTCCTTGCCTTGTAAAATTTTGCAAAGTAATAATAACATAAGAACCATTCTATTTTTATCTAGAATTATCCACTTGGCAATAAATACTAAAAATAGTATGAAATACATTATTTCTTTTAAAAAACTGGAGTGTCCTAATAATTATGGCCAGTACTGGATGTTGTATGAATAGCATTTTATACTATATGAAACTTGATATATAAAAATTTATAATTCTTCTGCATTGAGGAAAAAGTTACTTGTTCTATTTGGTATTCAGAAAATATTGAATCTAAAAAGTGCAGAGCAACACAATTAATTTTTATATTAAATCATGAAGAAAAATAACTCAAATATTCTTTTTATTTTTTAATAGTATGTGTTGTAACTTTAAAAGTTTACTGCTTAAGTAATTAAAGCTGTAAGGAGATGGTTATTGTTTCTTTGATTCGGCCTTGTGTCAGACATAACTGAACTCACACAGCTTACAAGTTTTATCCAAAGTTATCATCAGAAGGTTGTTTGTCAGCAATAGTAATAAGATTGAAAGTGTAGACTTAGGGAGCTGATTAATGTTTCTTTGATTCGGCCTTGTGTCAGACATAACTGAACTCCCTACAGCTTACAAGTTTTATCCAAAGTTATCATCAGAAGGTTGTTTGTCAGCAATAGTAATAAGATTGAAAGTGTAGACTTAGGGAGCTGATTAATGTTTCTTTGATTCGGCCTTGTGTCAGACATAACTGAACTCCCTACAGCTTACAAGTTTTATCCAAAGTTATCATCAGAAGGTTGTTTGTCAGCAATAGTAATAAGATTGAAAGTGTAGACTTAGGGAGCTGATTAATGTTTCTTTGATTCGGCCTTATGTCAGACATAACAGAACTCCCTACAGCTTACAAGTTTTATCCAAAGTTATCATCTGGAGAAGGTTGTTTGTCAGCAATAGTAATAAGATTGAAAGTGTAGACTTAGGAGCTGATTAATGTTTCTTTGATTCGGCCTTATGTCAGACATAACTGAACTCCCTACAGCTTACAAGTTTTATCAAGTTATCATCAGAAGGTTGTTTGTCAGCAATAGTAATAAGATTGAAAGTGTAGACTTAGGAGCTGATTAATGTTTCTTTGATTCGGCCTTATGTCAGACATAACAGAACTCCCTACAGCTTACAAGTTTTATCCAAAAGTTATCATCAGAAGGTTGTTTGTCAACAATAGTAATAAGATTGAAAGTGTAGACTTAGGGAGGGCTGATTAATGTTTCTTTGATTCGGCCTTATGTCAGACATAACAGAACTCCCTACAGCTTACAAGTTTTATCCAAAGTTATCATCAGAAGGTTGTTTGTCAGCAATAGTAATAAGATTGAAAGTGTAGACTTAGGGAGCTGATTAATGTTTCTTTGATTCGGCCTTATGTCAGACATAACAGAACTCCCTACAGCTTACAAGTTTTTATCAAAAGTTATCATCAGAAGGTTGTTTGTCAGCAATAGTAATAAGATTGAAAGTGTAGACTTAGGGAGCTGATTAATGTTTCTTTGATTCGGCCTTATGTCAGACATAACTGAACTCCCTACAGCTTACAAGTTTTATCCAAAGTTATCATTTTGTCAGCAATAGTAATAAGATTGAAAGTGTAGACTTAGGGAACTGATTAATGTTTC
This sequence comes from Ascarosepion bandense, assembly GCA_037127315.1. Taxonomy (NCBI): domain Eukaryota; kingdom Metazoa; phylum Mollusca; class Cephalopoda; order Sepiida; family Sepiidae; genus Ascarosepion; species Ascarosepion bandense. Next base: position 4,571,690 of record JBBBDQ010000942.1, read on the forward strand.
TTTGATTCGGCCTTATGTCAGACATAACTGAACTCCCTACAGCTTACAAGTTTTATCCAAAGTTATCATCAGAAGGTTGTTTGTCAGCAATAGTAATAAGATTGAAAGTGTAGACTTAGGGAGCTGATTAATGTTTCTTTGATTCGGCCTTATGTCAGACATAACTGAACTCCCTACAGCTTACAAGTTTTATCCAAAGTTATCATCAGAAGGTTGTTTGTCAGCAATAGTAATAAGATTGAAAGTGTAGACTTAGAGAGCTGATTAATGTTTCTTTGATTCGGCCTTATGTCAGACATAACAGAACTCCCTACAGCTTACAAGTTTTATCCAAAGTTATCATCAGAAGGTTGTTTGTCAGCAATAGTAATAAGATTGAAAGTGTAGACTTAGGAGCTGATTAATGTTTCTTTGATTCGGCCTTATGTCAGACATAACAGAACTCCCTACAGCTTACAAGTTTTATCCAAAGTTATCATCAGAAGGTTGTTTGTCAGCAATAGTAATAAGATTGAAAGTGTAGACTTAGGGAGCTGATTAATGTATTTCTTTGATTCGGCCTTATGTCAGACATAACAGAACTCCCTACAGCTTACAAGTTTTATCCAAAGTTATCAGAAGGTTGTTTGTCAGCAATAGTAATAAGATTGAAAGTGTAGACTTAGGGAGCTGATTAATGTTTCTTTGATTCGGCCTTATGTCAGACATAACTGAACTCCCTACAGCTTACAAGTTTTATCCAAAGTTATCATCAGAAGGTTGTTTGTCAGCAATAGTAATAAGATTGAAAGTGTAGACTTAGGGAGCTGATTAATGTTTCTTTGATTCGGCCTTATGTCAGACATAACTGAACTCCCTACAGCTTACAAGTTTTATCCAAAGTTATCATCAGAAGGTTGTTTGTCAGCAATAGTAATAAGATTGAAAGTGTAGACTTAGGGAGCTGATTAATGTTTCTTTGATTCGGCCTTATGTCAGACATAACTGAACTCCCCAACTTACAAGTTTTATCCAAAGTTATCATCAGAAGGTTGTTTGTCAGCAATAGTAATAAGATTGAAAGTGTAGACTTAGGGAGCTGATTAATGTTTCTTTGATTCGGCCTTATGTCAGACATAACAGAACTCCCTACAGCTTACAAGTTTTATCCAAAGTTATCATCAGAAGGTTGTTTGTCAGCAATAGTAATAAGATTGAAAGTGTAGACTTAGGGAGCTGATTAATGTTTCTTTGATTCGGCCTTATGTCAGACATAACTGAACTCTACAGCTTACAAGTTTTATCCAAAGTTATCATCAGAAGGTTGTTTGTCAGCAATAGTAATAAGATTGAAAGTGTAGACTTAGGGAGCTGATTAATGTTTCTTTGATTCGGCCTTGTGTCAGACATAACTGAACTCCCTACAGCTTACAAGTTTTATCCAAAAGTTATCATCAGAAGGTTGTTTGTCAGCAATAGTAATAAGATTGAAAGTGTAGACTTCGGGAGCTGATTAATGTTTCTTTGATTCGGCCTTATGTCAGACATAACTGAACTCCCTACAGCTTACAAGTTTTATCCAGTTATCATCAGAAGGTTGTTTGTCAGCAATAGTAATAAGATTGAAAGTGTAGCTTGGGAGCTGATTAATGTTTCTTTGATTGACCTTATGTCAGACCCCATCTTTGAACTCCCTACAGCTTACAAGTTTTATCCAAAGTTATCATCAGAAGGTTGTTTGTCAGCAATAGTAATAAGATTGAAAGTGTAGACTTAGGGAGCGCTGATTAATGTTTCTTTGATTCGGCCTTATGTCAGACATAACTGAACTCCCTACAGCTTACAAGTTTATCAAAGTTATCATCAGAAGGTTGTTTGTCAGCAATAGTAATAAGATTGAAAGTGTAGACTTAGGGAGCTGATTAATGTTTCTTTTGATTCGGCCTTATGTCAGACATAACTGAACTCCCTACAGCTTACAAGTTTTATCCAAAGTTATCATCAGAAGGTTGTTTGTCAGCAATAGTAATAAGATTAGAAGTGTAGACTTAGGGAGCTGATTAATGTTTCTTTGATTCGGCCTTGTGTCAGACATAACTGAACTCCCTACAGCTTACAAGTTTTATCCAAAGTTATCATCAGAAGGTTGTTTGTCAGCAATAGTAATAAGATTGAAAGTGTAGACTTAAGGAGCTGATTAATGTTTCTTTGATTGACCTTATGTCAGACATAACTGAACTCCCTACAGCTTACAAGTTTTATCCAAAGTTATCATCAGAAGGTTGTTTGTCAGCAATAGTAATAAGATTGAAAGTGTAGACTTAGGGGAGCTGATTAATGTTTCTTTGATTCGGCCTTATGTCAGACATAACTGAACTCCCTACAGCTTACAAGTTTTATCAAAGTTATCATCAGAAGGTTGTTTGTCAGCAATAGTAATAAGATTGAAAGTGTAGACTTAGGGAGCTGATTAATGTTTCTTTGATTCGGCCTTGTCAGACATAACTGAACTCCCTACAGCTTACAAGTTTTATCCAAAGTTATCATCAGAAGGTTGTTTGTCAGCAATAGTAATAAGATTGAAAGTGTAGACTTGGGAGCTGATTAATGTTTCTTTGATTCGGCCTTATGTCAGACATAACAGAACTCCCTACAGCTTACAAGTTTTATCCAAAGTTATCATCAGAAGGTTGTTTGTCAGCAATAGTAATAAGATTGAAAGTGTAGACTTAGGGAGCTGATTAATGTTTCTTTGATTCGGCCTTATGTCAGACATAACTGAACTCCCTACAGCTTACAAGTTTTATCCAAAGTTATCTCAGAAGGTTGTCAGCAATAGTAATAAGATTGAAAGTGTAGACTTAGGGAGCTGATTAATGTTTCTTTGATTCGGCCTTATGTCAGACATAACTGAACTCCCTACAGCTTACAAGTTTTATCCAAAGTTATCATCAGAAGGTTGTTTGTCAGCAATAGTAATAAGATTGAAAGTGTAGACTTGAGGAGCTGATTAATGGCACCTTTGATTCGGCCTTATGTCAATTTCTTAACTGAACTCCTACAGCTTACAAGTTTTATCCAAAGTTATCATCAGAAGGTTGTTTGTCAGCAATAGTAATAAGATTGAAAGTGTAGACTTAGGGAGCTGATTAATGTTTCTTTGATTGACCCCTTATGTCAGACATAACTGAACTCCCTACAGCTTACAAGTTTTATCCAAAGTTATCATCAGAAGGTTGTTTGTCAGCAATAGTAATAAGATTGAAAGTGTAGACTTAGGGAGCTGATTAATGTTTCTTTGATTCGGCCTTATGTCAGACATAACTGGACTCCCTACAGCTTACAGTTTATCCAAAGTTATCATCAGAAGGTTGTTTGTCAGCAATAGTAATAAGATTGAAAGTGTAGACTTAGGGAGCTGATTAATGTTTCTTTGATTCGGCCTTGTGTCAGACATAACTGAACTCCCTACAGCTTACAAGTTTTATCCAAAGTTATCATCAGAAGGTTGTTTGTCAGCAATAGTAATAAGATTGAAAGTGTAGACTTAGGGAGCTGATTAATGTTTCTTTGATTCGGCCTTATGTCAGACATAACTGAACTCCCTACAGCTTACAAGTTTTATCCAAAGTTATCATCAGAAGGTTGTTTGTCAGCAATAGTAATAAGATTGAAAGTGTAGACTTAGGGAGCTGATTAATGTTTCTTTGATTCGGCCTTATGTCAGACATAACTGAACTCCCTACAGCTTACAAGTTTTATCCAAAGTTATCATCAGAAGGTTGTTTGTCAGCAATAGTAATAAGATTGAAAGTGTAGACTTAGGGAGCTGATTAATGTTTCTTTGATTCGGCCTTATGTCAGACATAACAGAACTCCCTACAGCTTACAAGTTTTATCCAAAGTTATCATCAGAAGGTTGTTTGTCAGCAATAGTAATAAGATTGAAAGTGTAGACTTAGGGAGCTGATTAATGTTTCTTTGATTCGGCCTTATGTCAGACATAACTGAACTCCCTACAGCTTACAAGTTTTATCCAAAGTTATCATCAGAAGGTTGTTTGTCAGCAATAGTAATAAGATTGAAAGTGTAGACTTAGGGAGCTGATTAATGTTTCTTTGATTCGGCCTTATGTCAGACATAACAGAACTCCCTACAGCTTACAAGTTTTATCCAAAGTTATCATCAGAAGGTTGTTTGTCAGCAATAGTAATAAGATTGAAAGTGTAGACTTAGGGAGCTGATTAATGTTTCTTTGATTCGGCCTTATGTCAGACATAACAGAACTCCCTACAGCTTACAAGTTTTATCCAAAGTTATCATCAGAAGGTTGTTTGTCAGCAATAGTAATAAGATTGAAAGTGTAGACTTAGGGAGCTGATTAATGTTTCTTTGATTCGGCCTTATGTCAGACATAACTGAACTCCCTACAGCTTACAAGTTTTATCCAAAGTTATCATCAGAAGGTTGTTTGTCAGCAATAGTAATAAGATTGAAAGTGTAGACTTAGGGAGCTGATTAATGTTTCTTTGATTCGGCCTTATGTCAGACATAACAGAACTCCCTACAGCTTACAAGTTTTATCCAAAGTTATCATCAGAAGGTTGTTTGTCAGCAATAGTAATAAGATTGAAAGTGTAGACTTAGGGAGCTGATTAATGTTTCTTTGATTCGGCCTTATGTCAGACATAACTGAACTCCCTACAGCTTACAAGTTTTATCCAAAGTTATCATCAGGATTATCAGAAGGTTTTCATCATCTGGTTGGTTGGTTGTCAGCAGGTTGGAATGTGTGGAATAATGTAAGAATCAAATTTACATTTTACATTTTAAAATAGAGATTTATTGAAAGAAAAATAACAAGTTGTAGAAGATAATATGCAATTAAGAAGTTAAGGGTAGAGTTTGCGTTCAATGATAAAGTTATGGGTATCAAGATTTGTAGAAAATATTTGTAGTACCAGTTGTTGAAAGAGTATATGCGTATGTACATATATATGTACTTGTTTGGTAGGAATGTAAAAAATCAGCAAATGAGAAGGAAAGAGAAAAAGAACACGGTGTGACCTGACCTTATCTCCGGGTCGATTTGAAGTTTAAGCTACATTTTAGTTTCGTCTTTCTCACTGCTACTATCTGACTGACTGTCTTGACTGATGCTGAGGTCATTTATATAGTCCTTTTTTTTTTGCACTGGATCACTAAGTCCTCAAGTCTTGCAAGTTGCTCCCATTGGTCAAAAATCAATTTAACATCTACTTGCAAAATCTGATTTTGACTTTTTCTTTAAGCACATGGTCAATCCTTTTTTTATTTGGGAAAAATCAGGATTTCACACGTCATTGTGAATTTTTGTAAAAGTGAAAAAGAAGGCTGATTTCAATTCTTAATTTCTTATCCCACTACATAATCACCAAAACAGAGGTTGGGGATAATAGTATATCAACAAATACAAGACTTGCACACTGCTTAAAGTAGATACACTGCTAGTGAACTGCGAATCCATATAATCACTCTGTATTTATCTTTCCCACATAGGTGGAATGCAGCACAAGGCCATTTTTAAAGTGAGGTCTCCAAGCCCTTAAGCTCAGCTAAAAATATCCTGTTGACCCTTAATAAGGCCAGGTCAAGGCTACTGTCAATTTTCCCCATGTGAGGCTCTACCCTTTGGCAGAGCCTCAACTGGGTCCCTTCTGTCCATAGGCAGTGAGGAAGACAGAGTGCAATGACTGCTAGTCCATAAAATCGCTCAGTATTTACCATCTTCCCCCCCATAGGGCAGATGTCCAAGGTAGATGTGACACACGGTCAATTAAAGTGGGGATTCTGAGCCCTTAAGCTCATCCCAAAATATCCTGTAGACCAAGGGTTGTCAACCTACAGCCCAATGACTGTTTTTAACATGAGAGATGAGGCTTTCGAATTCAACAAAAGGCCTGCTGTTATCTTCCTCTGATCCACCCAACCAAATTTGAATACTACAACTGCAAAAAACACAATCAAAACCCAATCACAAAATAAACATAAAACAAAAACTGAAAGCCGATTTGACTGACCAGCAACAGACATTAGGCGGGGACGCCTTCAAAGGGACAATGTTGTCTCAGTCAGCTTTCTATTTCATTCCTCCAACAGCGACTCCCCCATCACTTACCCCTGCCACCTACCCTATGTAAGTTGCTGGAATATTTCAACGGGCCATGTTCTTATCTTATCATACTTAAGTGTATATGTTTGCAACTATTTCTACTTGTATGTATGGGTATATGTGTTTCGTTTTTGTTTGATGTGTGTGTGTGGTTTGTTTGCAGTACAATTTTCAAAAACAGTTTCAAACCTACACGTCATAATTTCATCCATTTCACTTTGGTTGAGTTTTTTCACTTTGAAGTATTTTGACGTTCCTTGAGGAAAAGGGATATTACTTAGGTGCTTTTTAATTTTAGATTTTCTTTTGTTTTTCTGATTTTTCAATGTTTATTCTCATTATGGTTTTAAATATTTAGGTTGACAGGGGTCTGCATATGTGATTTTCCTTAATTTTTCATTAATGGCCTTCATCCGGCCCTTCACCCATCATTATAACACGATCTGTCCCACGGGGTCAAATGAGTTGCCGACCCCTGCCGTAGACCCTGCTTAATGCCAGGTTGGGCTCTTGTCTATTCACTCCAGACGTGACTCTACCCTCCAGTGGAGCTCTGACTGGGTTCCTCCTACCCATAAGCAGTGAGGAAGACAGAGAACTGAAGTAGGGATGGTCAACCATGTCTGGTATAAGACCAATTTAAAGACATAGCCGACACTCCTCACAACTTAGGATTAATGGATATCATCATCAGAATTATCAAAAGGTGAAAGGTTGAATGTTGGAATGTGGAGAATAAAAGTATATCGTTTTATGTTTAAGTAAAATTTTATTAACAGAACAGAATAGCATCAATTTGTAGAAGTTTAATATTCAATGAGAAAATGTACTAGTTAATCAATTTGTAAAAGTTAAATGTTCAGTGAGAAATAGTAGTAAGGAGTTAAGTGTCCAGAATTTTAGTTGCAAGTAGCCAATGTGTTTAATAAAGTTTGTGTTCCTTTCCTATTTTTTATGGCCAGTGAGAAAGTGGAAAGGAAGGTAAAGCAATAAAGGAAATTGTACATATCAAAGTTAATATTTAGGAGTCAATTGAGGTATTATGTTGTTGTTGTCATCTTCTTCTTTGTTGAATTCGAGAATGTTGAGGATGGAGAAGAAGAGTTAAAGAAATTAGCATGAGTGAAGAAGAAGAACAAATGCGTGATGAGACTTTATTTGTCTGGGTCAGACTTGAAATTTCCTTTGTCACATGTTGCTGGTGTATGATATCAATGCTTCCACCTCACTGACTGATTTGGCTTTCTTTCTTTCTTTTTATACCAAAGTCCTTTTAACGTAGACTTGTTAATTTTTTCAAATCGCTTCCTTTCATTGGTTAGAAAATTAATTTAACATCTGATTGTAAAATCCGGTGTCCTCTTTTTCTTTCAGTACAGGGGGCGGGGGTCAATCCTTTTTCTATTCAAAATCAGGATTTCACATGTCATTGTGAATTTTGTAAAAGTGAAGAGAAGAGAGTTACTTTTAATTTATAACTCCCTATCCCCCACAGAGCATGACTGCTGGTCAGTATCAACAATCTCCTATACTACACTAGTATCCAAGTATTTAAGAGAATAGGAACATTCCATTCCTATATATAAGGTAGGTATACAACAGTATGGGTAAACTAGTCTTGAATAAGGAAATTCTAAATATAATTTTGATGTTCAAAAATATAAATGCAATGTCAGTTGTTATCTTGTCTTCTTGATTTCTACTTTTTTATTACTCCCTTTCTTTAATGATATTTTCTTTTTCTAATATTCTCTCCCACTCAGTGCTCCCCACCCTTTGTGTCTTAGTGGCTTTATTGCCTTGTGGTAAAATGATTAAAAAAACAATAATCTAAATTACATGTTCAATTACTGCATCTGACAAAATTATTTCAAATTGTATATCATCCATTTTTTGTTTTAAAAAATATTTGCATTTTTTAATTTTTAATATTTGCAAAATAGTTTTGAATTAATTGAAGTAAAAAACGAAACATTTAAAAAATTTTGTTAATATTTTTTCATTTAAAAATACTAAAATTTTTATTTTAACTACTTTTTGATATAGGTATATCCATTCCAAATTCACTAATTCAGGCTTTCACTTTTCTTTTACGCTGTGGAACTTTATTGTTTGATTACTTTTTACTTTTCAGCTCAATGGAGTTATCTGCTCGCGATATGAAATGTCAGAATGAAAAAATCATATTTCTTTATGAACGAAATTTAATTTCAGGAGAACAACGTAAATTCGCTATAAAATTTTAAAACATGTTACCAACCACAACAAGACACGATTATTTTAGAGAGTGTTAGTAAACATTCCTTCTTATCGAAAGAAAATATCAAACGATCGTGTATCTCCGTCAAAATGTATTTCACAAGCCGAACAGTATAATATCGGAAGTCTCCGGCCATTTCCGCAATTGCAGTGTCTGCTATTTTAGCGTTATGTCGAAAGTGGTGCAAAACCGGAAAGTGCCGACTAGTGGCGAAATTTGACGGTGATTCTCATCGCGGCATCATCATCATCAACATCAGCAGCAGATGTGGTCGTGCGTTTTTCTCTCCACGCCCAGCAAGAGTCGTGCTAAAAAAACCAAGCTTGTTAAAAAGCGAAATTAAAGTCGGGTTTTTTTATTTTATCTTTTTTTTTTTTTTGAACTTTTAAAAATTTTATTTTACCAGTAATAAATCGCCTTTCTCTCCAAATGTTATGCATTCGTGACATGGACAGCCAAGGTATATCCACCGCTGGGAGTTCTGAATACTTCAACAAACTTAAAACCGTGTTTGAAGTGTGTGATGAAAAGAATGATGGATATATTACAATTGAACATTTCGAAAATTTAATCCGCGAACATTTTGGAGGCGGAGAAAGTGAGGTAAATATATTCTTGGATAATTTCTTTTTATTTATACCAAAGTCAAGATGTTTGTTTTGGCTTTAGAAATAAAAAAAAGATTAAAAAAAATTTTTTTTCCTTACTTATTTCTATTTTTTTTTAGCCTTACCCCTTCTTGATTTGGTAAAAAAAAACCCTTTTTGCCCCACCCCCAGTAAATATACTTAAAATCTAAATAGGGGGCTCGATCTTGCAGAAAGATACTTTTTTTTTTTTTTAATATTCTAATATCGATAATAATAATAACAAAAAAAAAAATATATATTTTTTTTGATAAACCGCCATTTTTGCGATGGACAGTGACTGGACACCGGCTGTATTTTTATCAGGGTTTTTTTGGTCATTGTTTTTTAAAAATATCTAAATACCTTAGGATTTGAATGTAATTCAAAATCACTTTAAACTTTAAATTTTGAAGTTGACTATCTGCGTGAGTAAACTAGGATTTTATTTTTTTTTTACCAAAGTTATTTCATTTCAAAACATGTTTCATTGATTCTCTCTAAAAATAAAAACAAAATAATTTTTTCTTCTTCGTCTCTTATTTTTTCTTTTCTTTATTTCTAAATATTTATTTACCTTTTTAAATTTGTATGGATGCTTTTCTTTTTACTTTCTGAAAGAATGGAATGCGCTTTAAGAATAATAATAATCTTGGCGCTAATCTAACGGTTGAAGTTTGTCTAAAAGAGATTCTCTTGGAGAGTCTGTGATACTGAGAATGTCATATTTATTTTTCTTTCTTTGACACTATCATTCAGTGGTTTTGAGTTCGATCCTCACTGGGCACCCCATACCTTCAGCCTTGTGCCACATCTGATCAACTATCATTCTTCAGTGGTTTAAAATCAGATCTTTTCAGGAATATGCCAAAAATAGTAATAACAATAACAAAAAGACAGGAAAGCGAATAGTTAACTCAAACTGTTTTTAGACTTTGATTATATTAAAATTAATCACTTTTTAGTTTTAAGTTTTGTTTTTTTATTTAATTTATTTCTTATTTTTATTTTTTAAGACATAACAACAGCAGCACAAGTGAGTGACTATTTTATTTTTAGTGTAAAAGTGTTAGTCGTATTGGTGTTGTTGTCAAAATGTTATTTCTTTATATTTGATGACCGGTATTTGACTAAACAACATTTTTTAGCTAAAAATTGAATATTCTACCGCTTTCCAATCTCTTTTATTTATTTTATTTTTATTTTTTCAGAAGAATTTGTATTTACTTCGAAAATCTTGAACTCCAACCGTTTTCTTTTTATTGATAGCATTTCAATAGTAAAAAAAAGTAGGTAGACAAAAATCTATTTAGAGATCGATTAAAAATCACGTGTACTAAACAAAAAACCTCTCACTTTTAAATAAATGACCAGTAATAATGTTAATTTTACTTTGATTTATTGTCGTAAAAAATAATTTCTGAATGAATTGTTTTTTTGTTTTTTTTTAATTACTTCTTGAACTTAGCTTACGATGATTAATTAATAATATTATTAATAATTAATTTTTTTTTTCTTTTCCGGTATTTTTTTAGTTTTAAGTGTGATGATTAAAATAAAAAAAAACATTTTTTTTCTACTGTTCGATTCTTACTTTTTGGTTTGTATTTTTAAAAAAATTTTTTTTTTTTGTCTAAGTAAATAAATAAAACCCGTTTTTATTTTTTTCTAGTTTAGCTAGATTTTTATTCTGTGCTCCTTAAAGCGAATTGTGCCGCCCACCAACTTAAATGTTCTCGTCTTGCTTCTTCTTAGTCTTTCAGTTTCATTCATTGAGCTAGAAAATCGGATGTTATTGCCGAATAAAAAAATTCCAGGCATGTTTCCAATCATTATTGAATTTAGTGATTAATCAGAATAATTTATAAAAGTTCAACGTGGTACGCTGATTAATTTCCTCGTACGTATTTAAAAGGTGTGTCTTAACTTTGACTGCTTACTAAAATAAATAAATAAAAAATAAAAATAGACTTAATTTGTTTCATTCCCAACAATGTTTGCTTTAAAAAAAATACATGACAAAATGTAATAAATAAGCTTTACTGTTTATTTTTGATGACTTTTTGTTTTCGATTTAATCATAATCGAAACAATTTTTTTTTTAAACTGGAAGTTAGGAATAATTGTAATTGTGCAGCTTACAGGGTGCGATGGATAAATTGTCGTCTAATAAAAATAACGCTGACACCTCATTTTAACAGATGTATTTACCAAAATTACACAAAAATATCTTGAAATACTAAAAGTAGTAAAATTTATTCAATAAAATCGTCATTGACTTCAACCATGGCCTCCAGAGACAATTTCAGAATCTCCTCACAACTTTGTTGGACGGTCTTCTTGTTTAAAGTTGGTGAAGGTTACTAGTATAATAAATCCTTGTCTTCATTATTTCATCTTTTTGGTGTTACAAGGAGTTTTGTTGGTCTCTCGCTCAAACTGCGCCCCACAAATAATAATAATCAAGCAAGGTCTGGAGATTTAGGTGGCCAGACGTAAGAGATGATGTGATCGCAGAAATTGTACAGACATGATGATTGTTTTTTTTTTCTTGCTTGTGTGTAGAATGGTGCAGAGTTCTGTTAACTTCTGTTGCTAGACATAGGGTTTTCCAGTAGCCACCCTCTTGACCCAGGACAGCATTACCTCATCAAGGTACTTTGATGGAGGCCTGCATGTTATTGTTGTGAGTCTGATGTCCTGTGGGCAGATGAATAGACTCTCATGACGTAACCTTGCCATCAATAAGTGACTCCAACCAAACCAAACACTTTCGTAATTAATTACAGTTAGACTCATCAAACTCTTTCCGATTCCTGTTTGGATTGTCCTGAAATTGAAACCCAAGCACGCCAGAAATTTTCGTATTGCAGTTTCCGGCGCGAATGCCAAGCAGTAACTATACTCAGTCAGTAGTAGCATGTCGTTTCCAAATTTCTGGTGGAGTGAATTGCGTCACAACTGACCCTAGTGAATTGTTTTTTGTTATTTTTAAGCATCAGTCACCGAGCTTCATAGCAGTTTTAGTTTTTTATTTGTTGAAAGTTGTTTACAGTGGTATTTTTATTTTTTTTTTTCAGCCATGCAGGATTTCACTATTAGCATTTTATAATTAATAATTGAAATACTTCACAATCCTATTTTTTTTTCTAAAGTAAATAGAAAACCCTGAAAAAAAAACATACCATAAAATCGCGATCATTTAATCAAGTTATACGCATTTTTGTCAACGAAAATTGAGGATCTTCTTGTGAAGATTTTTGGGGGTTTAAGTTAAGCCCCGTCTATAAACAAGTCATTAATAATTTTTAACAAAGAAAATATTTTATTTAAATTTATTTATTTTTAACAATTTTGGTGATGATCAGAAACCCATTTCATCTGAAACTAGAAACTTAGGCGGAAAAGCTTTTTTATGAACTGTTTTTGTGGATTTGTGAAAGAAAATTGAGAGTCAGTGTGTGACAACAACTAATAGACTCTTAGTCTTAATTTTTTAAGTACTGTAATTGCAGTAAAGAAAAAAAACTTGGTCACTTGTCATGTTCAGAGACCGTTCGAATACCTGGTTATTTCTCACGATATCCTGTTTTTGTAAAATAGGTGATTGCGTGCCTTAAAAAATCCTGGTATTTTTACCTGAGTTGAAGTTTTCTACTTTAATCATTAAAGTCTTTGTCACCAGTCGACACATCATAAAAACAAAACTTTTCTAGTAACTAAGTTTATTCGCTTTTTCTGGATGAAAATGAAGAATTTTTAGTGAAATAGGTTTTTTTTTTTAAATTTTAGTCACCTATTCAATTTTAATTTAAAAGTCCTAATTCCCGACTGAAATGCTACTTTTGTTTGTTTTGTTCATATTGAAAATGTTATTAAATCAGTGTTGTTTCTTTACATTTTTTTTTTGTTAAAAAAGATTTTTGTAAAGTTTTTAAAAGACAAATTGTGTTCAGATTTTTCTGTGAACTTCTCAATATTCAAGTTATTTTTGCTAACAGAGAGGCTATAAAAATTTCCACCGTGTCGTGATGAGTAAGTACTAAGTAGTATTATTAAGTAGAGACAGGTAACAGGTGACAAACTTTGATGATAATCCCTTTTTTTTTTTTAGTCTAAAAAAATCTTTGTCATAGTTACCATGAAGAACGTTGACACTTGACACTGACAGTCTTCGCTTTGTGATCAAACTTAGAAGAAAAATAAGTAAAGTGATTAAGAAAGCGACAAGAACATTTTTTTTTATCGTTTTCCTCACTTGATTTTTAAAAAGTTGTTTCGAGAAACTTCTAAGAATTTTTCTTAGTTTTTTTGCCTGTTGCTACATTAAATATTCTTTCAGTAGGTAATTAAAATTCTTAGTTCATAATTTAAAATAAAATTCCGTCTTTTTTGTATGTGAAGCGGGGGGGAACGTCTAATGTTTTTCTACTGTTCTGTTCAAATCACCATCGTTAAAAAAACATCACGAAAAAATAAAAAATAAATGGTGCTGTTTTTTTTTTTTTTGTTCATGGATTTGATATTCAGTAGTAAATTTGTATTTTTAACACTGATTAAAAAAAGGAATACACGGTCATTTTCAATGTGTCAAAAGCCGTTAAAAAATATTACTTCAAATTAAAATAAATCCTCAAAAAGAGGGCCCTACAGTAGAACGTTCCCCTAGGGCCTAAATCTGATTCGAGCATAATATTAAAATAAAAAAAGGTAGAGAAAACAAAAAATACAGGCATCAAACAATTATAAAACTTTCGTTCAATTTTAAAACTTTGTTATATAACAATAAACAATTAAACATTAACAATATTGTTGAATGTTATTGTTGAGTATTGGCCTTTAGACTTTTTAAATGCATATAATTTGTAATTAATTTGCAACCCTGGTTATTGCTAAAAACAGTTTTCACCCTTTATACAGTTAGTGCTGTTGATTCGGAGGAAACAGTCGGCTCTGATAAAGATTTTAGATGTTATTTATTTTATTGTTCATTCATGTCCTTGTCCTTTGTGTGTGTGTGTGTGTGTTTTATATTGGTGTCTCTAGTTTTTTTTAGAGATATGATGAAACGTGATATGCCCACAGCTGTTGCGCCATCCGACTCATTCTTTCACTCACTGTCTGTCGTGTACTCTGTTGTTTTTATTTTTTCGCAAGATGAATCATCAATGAAACATCGAAAACATTTTTAATTTGTTCATTGAATATATATTTTTTTCTCTCCCTCCATTCATTAAAAAAAAACTAAGTCGATATTTAACGTTTTGTTTTGATAATCGCCGTTGGCTCTAGGATGACATGACGTACTGAATTAGTATTCTCTCGTTACTTTATTTCATTTTTTAAAAAATTAGAATTTATTCATTTTTATTAATTATACTTAAGAAAAAAAAATGAAATTAATTTTTTTCTTAAGTAAGTATCTGTCTTAGTAACTAGTTTTCTTTGAAATTTTTGACAATTTTCTTTCAGACAAGGTACGGCAATAATGATAAAAATTGTTTTAATTTTATTTTGTCGTAACTAGAATAAATCAATATTATTAGTTTTTTTTTTATATTTGTAGATTTTCCGAAAAGATTTTAATAATTGTAAGCGAATTCAATGATAGTTGTTGACGTTTTTAAAGCTTGCTACAGGAAGATGAAGTGATGCGTATCACTTGAAATATTTTCTTTTCTTTGGAGAAGACCTTAAATCCAGTTTTCAAAATATTCTTAGTTTGAACCGACTTCGAACAACGACAGAAAATATCTCAGCATTTTGCTTAATAACATCAAATTCGGATAAAACTAAAAGTAGGAATAGAGAGAGAGATGTAGAGACTATATATTGCGCTGGTTAGTAAAAAAAAAAGTTTGATTTCGTTGAAAATCGGCTTTTGATTTGTTTCCAGCACAATTTTCAAATGAACGAAGCAAGAGATTTTTAAAATTATTTCAATTAGTCTCGTTGATCAGCTAAAAAGATATGCTTAGTTTTACTGATTGCAAAATTACAATATATTGTCACTATTTATGATTATCGTTAATGTTATCTCACGTAACAAAGAAAACAAAAAGAAAACAGTAGAATGTAGATCATTTATGAGAGATGACCTATTTGTAATTGACAAGGGAAAGGGTCACTTGAGAATTTGAAGGTTTAATTATTTCCTTTTCTTTTTAATATTCACTGCTTTTCTCACAATGGCCCATTAAATTATAAACCCACGTGTGGTTAGTAGCTTTAACTGCAAAATAAGAACTACAAGGGTGGGAAAATACGTAGGTTATTACAAAAAAAAAAAAAGAACGGAAGTCAATGACCGGTAATGATGCTCCCATTTTCGCTCTTAGGGTGGAAGCAATTCCCCATAACACTTTATTTGATTATTAATTTCATAAGGAAGATTGACATTTATTAATTTCAAACATGTTTTATAGAAATAAAAAAGAGTTTTACTAAATATTACCTGGCTTTTTTTCAGTTTTTAGCTTCAAATGCTGTCCTTAATTAATTTTTCTTTGTTCTATTTGTTGTTTATTTGTATGACCTTTGGTTAAAGAAAAAGATATCAAGACAGAAGACAGTCTCATTATTAGTCCCTTATCTTAGTATTCTAATATTGCCTGACTCTTTATCTGAGTTTCCTTGAAGGTAGACTCTGTTCATTTCCTCTGAAATAGATACTTAAGTTACTTGCTTGTTAAGTGGTTCCCAAAATCGTGCTTCGTGAACAAAATGAGGGTAACAGGAGTTCGCTTTTTAATTTTCTCAATGTGAAGAATGTTGTTGATAGGTTCTAAAATAAATAGGCATGAAAATTTTAACTTTAAATTTAGTGTCATCGAGACTATTGTTTAGGTTGTGTGTGTGTATGTGTGTGAGTTTGCTTTAAGATTTTTTATCGATTACTAAACCGAGTTCGAATTCCAGTTAAATTCCTTGCATTCACTTACGCGCAAATACCCTTGGGAAAGGTATTATTAATCCGTCACTTCTACCTCCAGTTTTGGGTTAAATGGCAGGACAGATTGGGTTCTATAGCCTTGGCTGGCAACCAGTCTACCGCAGAAAATGGCAATCTACTGAGGGATAATCTTCTACCCAGTCAGTTATGTCTCTTTCGAGACATGATCGCCTAAGCGTTTATCACGTATGCACTTAACTGACTGCTGAAATATAGGGAATATTTAGTAAAATTTATTACATAGTCTAAAAAGTAAAACTAAAAATGAAAAAAAAATGTTTCTTCCATGGCGTCCACCAGAATGTTGTATGGAGTTGCGATCACCCCCCCCAAAAAAAAACAAAAGTAAACATTAGAAAACCCTGATATCTTGTCTAAGAATTTGTTAAAAAGTTTTGAACTCCTCTTCATTCATTATCATCATTTGATGTAAAGTAAAACAATAATGCAACTTTCAACAGCATCTCAGGTTATGAAATCTCATACACAAATATAAAATACTAGAATATTGAAATGCTGACAAAGTTTCAAATTTGCTAAGTGGAAATGTTACATGAAATGATAAAAATAAAATAGATAATGCATTTCAGCCATTCAAGGTTTCATCAGATCTAAAAATGAAAGAGTGAAAAGTGTTTGTTTAAATAAATAATGAAAAACATATAATGACAGGTTTGATTTATTTCTGATAGGAGCATGCCTTTAAATGATTTGCGTGTTGTGTCTTTTTGGGATATGGAAGGTCATGGCTTTCTATGACTTCCTATCCCTTGTAGCTGTTTGTTTTTGTTGTTGTTTGTAATTGTTTTACTCCTTACTCTCCCTCTCAATTCCTCTTTTGCCATCATTGGGTAGTTTACTTGATGTTTCCCTCTGCCACTTATTACTTTCATCAATCTATCCTGTGGATGTCAAATTCATCAAGCATGCTTTTTTTATGTGTTTCAGAAATTTCAGGAGTTGTTAGGTTGTTAAAAAGAACAAAGCAAAAAATAACATTAATCACTATGTTTTAGTAACATGGTCTCTCTCTCTCTCTCTCTCTCTCTCTCTATATATATATATATATATATATATATATATATTGCTTGTTTAATTACTTAGTTTTTGGTCATAATAAAATTAGACCAGTACACATTTGTATTAAAGTGTTCAATACAATTATAATATAGAACTTTTGAATATTCTTCATTTGTAAATGAGTTATTACATGACCTAGGTTTCTACTATGTGGTGTCTTCAGGCAATTTGCAATAACTGATTTTACGTTTTTTTTTTTTTATGCTATTCTCAAACAAAAATGAATTACGGAATGAAAGAACAGAAATTATGACTAATTGTAACCATACAAAAAATATCTATTATATTCATACAACCATGGATGAAAATGTTATTTCTTGTAATTTTAAAAATCGCATGTTCAAAAAAATGAATATATAAATTTCACTCCAAGCAAGTCAATAGAGCCATTAAAACACAAGGGGATTACTGAGTTTGAGAGAATATGAGAAAATACATTAAGAAAAGAGAACGATAAAAGAACAGGGATTAATCAGGTAGAAGATAAAAACTGACATTGCATTTAAACTTTTGAAGATCAAAGTTGGCTGGGAAGCAAGAAGAATCCTGAAGGGATTTCTACAAATGAAAAGTGTAAGAGAAGAAACTATTAGCATAGAATTAGGGCTACATCTAGAACCATTTCAACTGTAAAATAATGAGTCCTAGCTGCAAATCTTGGACTGTAGTTAAATTTGTAAAGTCAAAGTATTAAAGAGGAACTCTCCCCTAGAACAATTACCATAAAGATATTTCTAGAAAAGGCCCCGGGAAGCTATGTTATGATGGTGGAAAAGTGACTGAAACTGAGATGCCAGGTGAGGATTAATGACATCACAGATTGTTTGGATTTTATCAAGAATCTCTAAATACATAGCAGGAGCATTATACCAGATGTGGCAGCAATATTCAGTGTATGGACGAATAGTAGACTATTAGATTTTAAAATAATCTCTCTCTCTCTGATAGTCTTTTGCTATGGTGTTATGTCTAGACAGTAACAGAACTATGTAGTTATTTTAAATGAGCTTTACACTAGGCAAAGTATTCATCTCAACAACACCTGAACTTTTTCAAAGCAAGTTAACTATTTGCTGATTGACGGCTACTACTTCTCTAGCCTCATGCATTATATAAAATGACTTTTAAATAGAGGAATATATTTCAGACATTCTGTTCATTGTGAAAATTGACTTCTGCTTGTTGCTTACCTATTTTTATTTCATCTCAAATTAACATATGTGTTAATCTCTTGTCACTGTCTTTCGTCATACTCTTCAGGTTTTTTTTGTTTTACTCTCTTTGGTACTTAAGTGCTACATCACAGCCAAAACTAACAAGCATACACACACACGTATAGACTGATTTATTTGTCATATTTTGCCAGTAATAACCGCATTAATCAATTCAGAATTAATCCTTCTTCTGACACTTGTCAGTTTTTAATTAATTTTTATAGTAAAATTAATTTATCATGCTTTACCATAATGAAATTCTTAGCCATACATGATACCTAGAATAGACATATTCTGTTAATAATTCCTAACCACTGACAATCCCTTTCTTCCTGATTTTTCAATGTGCAATTTATAGATTGAGTGCTAAAGCTTTTTTAAACAAATTTTATGTTCTGAATTCCAAAATTCAGGGATTAAATCATTTCTTATAATTTTTTTTTTACTGCCAGAAATATTTAGTTAGTCTAGAAAATGACTGAAAGGTAGAAAAATAGAGGATTACCATTAAAGTTAGTGGGTAGTCATGGGAATTTTCTTAGTCTTTGCCTATCAGCAGGTTGCAGAAGTAGGTATACAATGAAGGAAAGAAAAAAAAAAGTGGACATATTGTATGTACAAACATATCAATCCCTCAAATGTTTAAACTGTTTGCCCCTGGCATTCACACACTCCTCTTCACCTGCAAAACATTTATTATTATAATTATTATTATTGTTATTTATTAAAAAATAGGTATTATAATGTATTAAAAAAGTTATGAAAAAATATTAAAAAGGATTTTAATGAATTTTATTATGAAATGATTCCTGGAACCAATGTATAATACTGGTATATTTTTATTGTATACCTATTTTTACAGCACCCTGTATGTTTTTTTTTTTGTTTTTGTTACTAATGTTCACCCAGTACAAAGCGCAAGGGCCACTCAAGGTAGAGGGTTACTGTATGGAACTGTTTTAGCATAAGAAAAATCAAGACAACAAGAAAGATAGCTAATTCTAGACTTAAAGAGTTCAAGATTTAATTAGCAAATAGAATTTCAGAGACATTAGAAGTGTATAAATGAAGTAGACTTTCCAAGAAACAGGAAATGAGGGAGGAACCTCTATTCCTGTTCAAAAGACCAGGAAGAAGTGTGAACTAGACGATAGGCAAACCTATCTACTGACTTTTGACCATTTTTAAATGAAGGAGACTGTTAAAAATATTTTGACAAAAACAGACCAAAACATGAATTGTGGACAATTTCTCAAAAAGTTGATCTCAATGTATTCAAAATCTTATTTTGAAAATTGGAACAATACAACAAAAAAATTCAACAGACTGTGTTGGTTGAATTTAACACAACTTTGTTAGAGAGATAGATATAAGAAATTGATTTATAATAATAATAATATTTTGTATTTAAATAAAACTCTGTTTTAATGTATGTGATACACAAATCAGTTTTCTTTCTGATTCAAGTAGAATAGTTTTTATCAACTCTGGTTGAAAGTCTAGATTTATTTTTCATGAAGGAGTGCTGAAAAGTTCTTGACCTAATACGTTTCTAAGCAAATGTTTAAACATCATACATAAGCATTTCCTTGTTGGGCTGAGAACACTTCCTTATCATGAACATCATGATATAATTATGAATAACAATTTTTTAACTTTTTTTCGATAACCTAGATATGTAACATTTAAAGATAGTGAACTATATATATATATATATATATATATAAGGAGGTGGTGATAAGTTTGCAAATCAAAAGAGGTGTTAGAAACTGATGTGTATTCATTTGGTCAGGTTTTGGAAAGCAGTTTGTACTGGAGATTTTTATCAACTATCTCTGTCTGTCTGTCTCTCTCTCTCTCGGGTTGACCAAAAAGCTCATTTGTATATTTATTAGAAAGTTTACATAATAAACCAGATTACGGCCATATCATGTTGAATACACTGGTTCTTGCTTGATCACTGAAGTTAAGCAACATTGAACCTGGTTAGTACTTAGATGGGTGACCGCTTGGGAATACCAGGTGCTGTAAGTGTTAAGTGATGGATGTGCGTTGTGGTGCAGTGGATATCGGCTCGGAAAGAGAAATTGGTGAGCCGAGTTCGAATTCCAGTTGAATACCCTGCATTCACTGAAGCACTGCTACCCTAAGGAAAGTTATTAATCCGTCCTTTCCCACTAGTTATGAGTTAAATAACAGGGTAGGACTTGGAGACCCTGCCCTTAAAAACAAATCCCAATGAATCTTGATACTCGAAAAGAAAAAAGTATTACTAGACAGAAAACTTACATAAAAACAACAATAAATTGTTGAAAGAAAAAGGTATTACCAGCAATAAATGAACTTTAGTTGGCAATAAATGACCTGCTGAGGTTGATATGCCATAAAAACAAACAAACAAACTGAACCAAACAAACTTTTTGGCCAACCCAATATATAATCTCACATTTTATACATCTCTGATGAATAAAAAAAACCCTCCTGTGTAATGGCAGTCTAATTGTATAATCATCCATTAGTTAGTTTTTTTGTGGGGTGGTGGGGGTTCATAATCTTTTCAGTGAGTTTTCCTTTGGTGTCACATTATTTGCCTGCCTGATATTGACTGCAGCCATATTTCCCTGGGGCGGTAATAATAAACAGTGGCTTCACATTTTAGTTGACTGCATTCTTTTTGTCTTATATAAAACATATCTTGTCATTTTAATCTTGCAGTGACATTTGTTCTCTTCTCCTTGGTTTGATTAATGGATTTATAGAATTTTTAAGCAAGACATTCATTTGGAGGTGGGGTGCTGAAAAGTTGTCAACATGATCAAGAAACCTGAAAGAGAATATAAAAAAATAACCTGCTATTTCACATTTTCACTTAAAGTTTAAAACATATTCTGTCATTTTTTCCTTATTTTTTCTTCCGTTTTTTTTCATTTCTCCTTCTATTTCTTTTTCCTTTTCTCTTCCCTATTTCTTTTCCCTTTTTTCTTCCCTATTTCTTTTCCTTTTTCTTCCTGTTTCTTTTCCCTCTTTCTTCCCTATTTCTTTCCCTCTGTCTTCCCTATTTCTTTTCCTCTGTCTTCCCTATTTCTTTTCTCTCTGTCTTCCCTATTTCTTTCTCTCTGTCTTCCTCATTTCTTTTTCTCTCTGTCTTCCTCTCTCTCTCTCTTTCTCTCTCTGCCTTGTTTCTTTCTCTCCCTGTCTTCCTCATTTCTTTCTCTCTGTCTTCCTCATTTCTTTTTCTCTGTCTTCCCTATTTCTTTTCTCTGTTCCCTCCCTCATTTCTTTTCTCTCTGTCTTCCTATTTCTTTCTCTCTGTCTTCCCTATTTCTTTTTCTCTCTGTCTTCCTATTTCTTTTCTCTCTGTCTTCCTATTTCTTTTTCTCTGTCTTCCTTTATTTCTTTCTCTGTCTTCCCTATTTCTTCTTTCTCTCTGTCTTCCTATCTTTCTTTTTCTCTGTCTTCCTATTTCTTTTTCTCTGTCTTCCTATTTCTTTTCTCTCTGTCTTCCTATTTCTTTTTCTCTGTCTTCCTATTTCTTTCTCTCTGTCTTCCTATTTCTTTTTCTCTCTGTCTTCCCTATTTCTTTTCTCTCTGTCTTCCTCATTTCTTTTTCTCTCTGTCTTCCTGTCTTTCTCTCTCTGTCTTCCCTATTTCTTTTTCTCTCTGTCTTCCTATTTCTTTCTCTCTGTCTTCCCTATTTCTTTCTCTCTGTCTTCCTATTTCTTTTTCTCTGTCTTTCCTGCTTTCTTTCTCTCTGTCTCTCTCCCTATTTCTTTCTCTCTGTCTTCCTATTTCTCTCTTTTCTCTGTCTTCCCTATTTCTTTCTCTCTGTCTTCTCTATTTCTTTTTCTCTCTGTCTTCCCTATTTCTTTCTCTCTGTCTTCCTATTTCTTTTTCTCTGTCTTCCTATTTCTTTCTCTCTGTCTTCCTATCTTTCTCTCTCTGTCTTCCCTATTTCTTTCTCTCTGTCTTCCTATTTCTTTCTCTCTGTCTTCCTATTTCTTTTCTCTGTCTTCCTATTTCTTTTTCTCTCTGTCTTCCCTATTTCTTTCTCTCTGTCTTCCCTATTTCTTTCTCTCTGTCTTCCTATTTCTTTCTCTCTGTCTTCCTATTTCTTTTCTCTGTCTTCTCCCTATCTCTTTCTCTCTGTCTTCCTATTTCTTTTCTCTCTGTCTTCCCTTTCTCTCTTTCTCTCTCTCTCTGTCTTCCTATTTCTTTCTCTCTGTCTTCCTATTTCTTTCTCTCTGTCTTCCTATCTTTTCTCTGTCTTCCCTATTTCTTTTTCTCTCTGTCTTCCCTATTTCTTTCTCTGTCTTCCTATCTTTTTCTCTCTGTCTTCCTATTTCTTTTTCTCTGTCTTCCCTATTTCTTTCTCTGTCTTCCTATTTCTTTCTCTGTCTTCCTATTTCTTTTTCTCTCTGTCTTCCTATTTCTTTCTCTGTCTTCCTATTTCTTTCTCTGTCTTCCTATTTCTTTCTCTCTGTCTTCCTATTTCTTTCTCTCTCTGTCTTCCTCATTTCTTTTCTCTCTGTCTTCCCTATTTCTTTTCTCTCTGTCTTCCCTATTTCTTTCTCTCTGTCTTCCCTATTTCTTTTTCTCTGTCTTCCTATTTCTTTTCTCTGTCTTCCTCATTTCTTTCTCTGTCTTCCTTTATTTCTTTCTCTCTGTCTTCCCTTCTATTTCTTTCTCTCTGTCTCTCGATTTCTTTCTCTCTGTCTTCCCTATTTCTTTCTCTCTCTGTCTTCCCTATTTCTTTTCTCTCTGTCTTCCCTATTTCTTTCTCTGTCTCTCTCCCTATTTCTTTTCTCTGTCTTCCTATTTCTTTCTCCCTGTCTTCCTATCTTTCTCCCTGTCTTCCCTATTTCTTTTTTTGTTAAAGGTCTCTTTAACCCTTCTTCACTCAAAATTCTGATACCTGGTAATGGAAATACTGCTCTGTTGCTATCATATCTGAAATTTGAAAATATGGTATTTATCCTGCTCCCCCACTGGAGTGGGATGTGACACAAGGTCTTTTTTTAGGTGGGGACTTGACCGCTTACAGACGGGCACAGGGACAAAAATTCCCCAGTCTCCTCAACTGCCGGTTGAGCTGGCCCTTGTGATGAGCACCTGGTCCACCCCTTTGCTGCAATGGGCTGGTGCGGCTCTGGGACACTGTTCCCCAGGACCGGGCATCTATTTAGTGTAATTTTTCTCAATTGCGACCCCGTCCCACAACTGTCTTTGGTCTGCATTCAAATATTTAGGTACTCATTTGGCTGATAGCTTCTGAATAGCCAAATGCTCATGAATTATAATCTTAAAGCCTTCCCTAGATATCTCTAATATCTTGGCAAGTTTTTGGCTGAGATTCACTAATCATTCAAAATTAGAGCATAAACCTGATTAATTTTGGGAGTTGACACTGTTGGAGGCTTCTCAGATGATGCTACATCTCAGGTCTCAAAATCTTCATACTGGAAGTTTGTATACCATTTCTTTACATCTGTCTATTTGCATCATAGACTCATGGATCTTCTTTAGAGTTTTCTTCTGCAGAAGCAAGAACTTCTGTGAGGAAAATTGTGAAAACGGCTTACCTTGGAAACGCCAATGAGTCTGTGCGTCATGTAAAACCCAGCTGCTCTGTGGTCAAAAGAACCAAAATGGCGGCACCCATGTTTTATGCTAGGTGGTCTCGGATAGTTGACATGAAATCTCGTCTCATTCGCATGCAAATTATGGTTGGTCTTCGACTGCATAAAGCAAGCCATTCTTTTTTTTTTTTTTTTGGAGAACCGGATAGCGCATTTTTTCTTGCGGACCGTGCTCGGGTTGTTCGAGAGGAGAAAAAGAAGCTTGCCCTGTTTTTTTTTGTTTTTTTTTTTGTCATCTTTACCACAACTTCATAACAGCGTGGAGTTTAACATTTAAAAAATTTCACTTTTTGTTGGCATAGTCTGATCAGTGATCCGAAAGAGACGATATAAAAGGATACACTTTCTAGTTTCAGTAAGAAAAATAATATTCAGGTTTGGGGAAGTGGATTGGGTCAAGAACCTTTCAGCACTTCCTCTAATAACCAATTTTCAGTTAATATATATTATCATCTGAATCCTACATAAACAAACAAGACTTATTATATCAGCCTTGAAATCTATTAAATATTTTTTTTTTTTATAATCATTTAATGCTAAACAAAGCAGGACTGCTACTGGTGCACATGGGTCACAGGGAGAGAAAAAGCAAGCTCTAGGGGTGTTGAAGAAAGGTGGCAATTGACATTGAATTTAAATTTAAGATTGTATCTATCAGGGAACAAGCAAATAGAAGGTAGTTCCATGAATGGAAAGTGTGAGAAAAGAAACTGTTAGAGTAGAAGAGTGGGTTACATTTAACTATTTTAATGGTAAAAGATTTGGACCTTGATGCCAATGTAGTAACATGCATAAATACATGTGGTCAGGGAACCAGGGGGGAAAAGCTCATCAGAGCATTTGCCATAAAAATACTGGTTGAAAAGACAGAGGGAAGCCACATTGTGTCAGTGAGAATGTGATTGAAGTTGGGCTGCTAAGTCAGGATCTTTGAAGGGGCATATTGTCTCACCTTGAATTTGGAAAGCCATGAATTGTACTCACATTTGTATAACAAGTCAAATGCGCATGAGACATGATTAACCAATGAACATTAAAGAACATCAAAGTAAAAATACCAGAATTTCTTCATATCTCATTCTCTGATGAAGCTTTAATAAAAGCAAAACATTTTAGATTGATAAATGTTTCTCATTTGTTCTTTTATCTTATTTTTGTTGTAAGAATTTTCTCAGATAAAAAAAAATGTTACACTTAGCCTTCCTTATATTTATGTGTGTATATATTTTTTTTTTTTTTATTTAGATTATTTAAACTTTGTGGAGATACAGGAAAATATTTTGAGCTTTCAAAGCAGAATTTTCAGAGGCAACGAAATGTCATTTGTTATGTTATGTTCCATTTATATATTTGTATTTCCAAAGCTTTTCAGTTATCTTTCATAGAAATTTTGAGCTAATTAATACCATTTTATATTACTCTGCTTTTAATCAGATTTGATATTAATCACATTTAATTTTGATATTGAGAAATTGGGGAGATCATGTTATGGGTGAATATTTTAATGCTTTATACATATACATTGCATATTGCCCATTTCACATACCTCTCCAGTTTTTTTGAATAGGAGTAGAGATTTATCCCTTATTTCCTGTTTAGGATTAGGGTTCTACTTCCTTCTAAAATCTACTTCTTCAACTCTATACTACTAATGTCTTCATCTAAAATCTGAAATTTTATTTACTTTCTTTCCCTTAATAGGAGTAGCTGGGTTTGCCTATCATCTGTTTTAACTCCTCTCTGATCTTTTGAACAGAAGCTTATCCCTTGTTTCTAGTTTAGGATTGGGTTTCCAGTTCCTTCTAAAGTTTACTACTTCAACTCTATACTTCTAACCCCCCTCCCCACCTGAAGTGACATTTACTATTTATTTATTTTTTTCTCAGTTAAAGTAGATAAATTCACCTATTGTCCAGTTCATCCCCCCCTCCCCCACCGAGGTTTTTGAATAGAGTTAGGGGTTTATTCCTTGTTTTCTGTTAATGATTGGATTTCTGATTTTTTTTTTTTTTCAAAATCTTTACGTTCTCTTTCACACTTGTATCTTGGTAACATTATCACCTTAGGAGTGGGAGTTGATTAAAAAATACACGTAATTTGTTCTGTGCTGAATAGTTAACACCCCAACTTTTAAAACTCCACTGCTAAATTATGCTAAATTACAGAAGTAGAAACTATAGAGGGTCGAGTGAAGTCTTGTAGTCGATGCCAAGAGGAAAAACTGGCAATGATAATGTTTCCTAACCCTGCCCAATTAATAAATAAAAATCTGGAATGTCAACTTCAGTGTATAGGCGTTAAAAAATATCTGCTATAGAACATGTCACCTGACTAAAATGTACATCTAGGCTTGTTTAACAATTTTCATACCATTTAAACAAAATACTTGGTTTTTATATATATATATATATATATATATATATGTATATATATGTGTGTGTGTGTCTATTCATCCGCAACCAGATGTGTTTTGCTGTATCACAGCTCATCAGTACAGTTAGATATCCAATTGCTTTTTACCCAGAATTGAAACCTGACCGAATTGGTGTCAGTCAGCGATTCTACCTCTGAGCTATGGGCGCTCGGTAGAAGGAGGCTGACTTTTAGCATGTGATATACCATGTATTCATACACCAGTAGTGAGAGTGTTCTAATTCATTACTGAATGAACAATGAGTAGATGCTAGAGTAGCTATTGTTTTTTTTTCAAAGTCTGTTTTTTCATGGGGTGAGAGAATATATATATATATATATATATATATATATATATATATATATATATATAATGGATGGTAGCTTGGAATGGGAAATTGGAGTCCAGAGTTCCAATTCCAGTGTAGTTCATAACACTAATTTCTGTTCAAATACCCTTGAGAAAGTAATGAATATATCTCCTTGCTATAGATGAAATAGTAAGGTAGCCTGTGTTCTTTAGCCTTAGGTAGCAACCAGTGCCAATTAAGGAGAAGGACAGCTCTGAATTCAAAACCTGAGGGTCATTTGGAGAACTTCTTGCACACCCTACACCACTTCTATATATTTACTTCTGCACAAACCTTCAGCATATTAATCAAATCATATGTCATTCAGCTATTCAAGGTCTATGTACTGAACTATTGATCTCTTGAATGTTGATAACACTGGGAGAGTCACACAAACACAAGTTGATGAACACTATAGCAGAGTGAAACTATAGTCCCAATGACTTATATATAGTTAGTTTTTGGTCATAATTAAATTTAGAGCAGTACACAGTTGTATTAAAAAGTGTTCAATACATTTATATTGTTGAACTTTTGAATGTTTTTCAATTGGAAATGATATATATATATATATATATATATATATATATATATATATATATATATATATATATATTAAAGAAAAACAAAAAATTATTGATGGAACCAACAGACAACTTGCCAAAACTTATACTCTCTTATCCAGATAAGATCTAAAGTCAAACTTGCTTACTCAGTAAAATGCTCAATGCCTAGAATGTCTAGACTGAGCAAAAAAAAAAACAAAAAACAAAAAAAAAAAAAAACACTTAAGTGTTAAATCCTATGAAAGGATATCTCTAGTCAACTAGATTTTTACACTTGCATGATAATCACCCACATAAATACTTTTAATGTTTTTTCACCTCCAAGCAAAGCTATAAACCCACAAAATAACCAGTGATTATTGAGTTGGAGAAAATATGTGAAGAAAACCCTATTATGGAGAGAAAAATAAAAACAGGAATTAGGAAGACAAAAGATAGGGATTGACATTGCATTTAAATTTTAGAAGATCAAAGTTGACTGGAAAGCTAGAGGCAGACTGTTAGCATAGATCAATGTTACATGAAGCTGTTTTGATTGTAAAATGAGGGGACTCAAGCTATACAAAAAAAGATTTCCATGGGAGAATAAAAGCCTACTTCCCTTTTATCTACATTGAAAATAATGTATCTTAGAAATTAACTTCTCCTTTGATTTTGGGAATTTTACAAATGATAGATGAGCTCCTCTGAAAATACAAACTGAAGGTCTGCAAATCCACCTTCAAAGTGAAGTTCTAACCATCTGATTAAATGCAAAATATTATTAAAATAGTTTTTAAACGTATTGTTAATGATTTTGTTTTTATATAGAAAGAAGGTTGATTCTTTTTCTTCAAGAAATGCTGTCAATAATTTATATAAAATACATTTACTATCTATATGTTGCATATGCTTTTTTTACCAACTTGGATGTTATTTTTCAATTCCCCCTCTGTGTTTATATCAACGGTTGAATGTCATTTTTTAGATAATTAATTTACTCTTTCACTGATCTATTTCAAATCCTGTCCGCATGGAGTAAAAATTAATAAAGCCCACCTTGTCTTCTTATAAATGCCTGTCAACCTGAAACCTGGGTTTCATTATTGATTTCTCTATTGGCAGATCTATTTAGATGAGGATGACTGTAAGCCATCTCAGCCAGTTTTGTTCACCCTCTGTCCACTCCACTTACCCTCTTTTGTGCCCAGGCAGTGCAACCATCTTGCCACTTGTCTCTCTCTTGCTGTTCTCCACATTGATCTCTCCCTGCCATGTAACTTGCTGACTGATTGGATTTTGATGCATTACATGTTGGCTTTACAATGGAACACAAGAGCGATGCAATTGTGAATGTATTTTGGTTCACACACATAACTCATTTATTCTGTTCAGGTCATTGATAGACATGAGGGGATACTGGAAAGTGTTTGACTCTGCCCACTTCCAAGTGACCTACCATCAGAATTTCTTTTTTTTTTCCTTTTTCCCTTTTTTTTCCTTTTTCCTTTTTTTTCCTTTTTTTCCTTTTTTTCCTTTTTCCTTTTTTTCCTTTTTTTCCTTTTTTTTCCTTTTTTTTCCCTTTTTTTTCCTTTTTTTCCCTTTTTTTTCCTTTTTTTCCTTTTTTTTCCTTTTTTTTCCCTTTTTTTTCCTTTTTTTTCCTTTTTTTTCCTTTTTTTTCCCTTTTTTTTCCTTTTTTTTCCCTTTTTTTTCCTTTTTTTTCCCTTTTTTTTCCTTTTTCCCTTTTTTTTCCTTTTTTCCCTTTTTTTTCCTTTTTTTCCCTTTTTTTTCCTTTTTTTCCTTTTTTTTCCTTTTTCCCTTTTTTTTCCTTTTTTTCCCTTTTTTTTCCTTTTTTTCCCTTTTTTTCCCTTTTTCCCTTTTTTTCCTTTTTTTCCTTTTTTCCCTTTTTTCCCCTTTTTCCCTTTTTTTCCCCTTTTTCCCTTTTTTTCCCCTTTTTCCCTTTTTTCCCCTTTTTCCTTTTTTTTCCTTTTTTCCCTTTTTTTCCCTTTTTTTCCTTTTTTCCTTTTTTTCCTTTTTTTCCTTTTTTTCCTTTTTTTCCTTTTTTTCCCCTTTTTCCCTTTCCCTTTTTTTTCCTTTTTTCCCCTTTTTTTCCCTTTTTTCCTTTTTCCTTTTTTCTTTTTTTTGTTCCTTTTTTTTCCTTTTTTTGTTCCTTTTCCCACTCCCCTTTTTTATTACCTCTTGTCTCTTTTTCTAAACTAGAAATGGCATTACTAGTTTTAGGTAAAATCAAATTGCATCTAATGAAATAAAACTAAACAAAATTGTAAATAATTTTTTTGTCTGAATGATAATTCTACTCTGTTTTATTTTGATTGTCAACTAGGGGAAATATTGAATCAATTGTTTGCTGCTAGGAAAGTTGGTTCAGTGTATTGTGCTTGACAGTTTTTCTTGCCAGAATCTGTGTTGCACATTTAAAAGTCTACCATTCAAGGCTGGAGGGCACAACAGCTAAAACATTGTGATAACAACAAAAAAGAAACAATAGTCTGACAGATCTGAAGGTAAATTAGCATGGCGAAGGAAGCATTCCAGAACTTGAGTAAAGTATTAAGAAACAGGACAGTTTTGCTAGAAACAAAGAAGAGAGTACTGGATTGCTATGTGATGTCAGTTCTTCAATATGGCAGTGAATGTTGGACAATATCATTAAAGATGAAGGAAAAACTTCAAGCAACTGAAATGTGGTTCTACAAAAGGATGCTGTGAATATCATGGATCGAGCATGTGAGCAATGATGGAAATGAAAAGGAAATTAATACTGAATATCAGGAAGAGACAGCTGAAGTTTCTGGGACATGCAATGAGGAAGGAGGGCTTGGAGAACCTGATACTAACAGGCCAGATAATGGGAAAAAGAGACAGAGGAAAGCAGCAGATAACATATTTGAAGGACCTAATCAGGAACAAGGGTTGCATGGTGTAACGGGAGAAGGTGTGCTAAGAGCCACCAGGGATAAGGAGATGTAGAAAACCATGATCACCTACGTCTCGAAGGGACAAGGCACATAGAAGAAATAAAATTATCTTCTGTTCACTTTAATTATGAAGTGGGGTGTAGGTTCTGGAGATTTAAGAATTGGTGAATCCAAAAGAATGTAAAATTGACATTTTTTCTTTCCTCTTTATTCTGGAGTCATTAAGCTTTTGAAATGACGGGTTTTAATTTGCTGTTCATATTTTTTTTATTTTATTGAAAACAGTAAATAATAATAATAATGATAATAAAAACAAAATCTAATTTACACTTTTTACATTATTCAGACTATTGTCCTCATCTTTGCTGTCAAATGGCAACAAAGGTGAGGACAATAGTTCGAAAAGTGTCAGTCACTTAAGTGCCATATGTGATACACGCTTGGGTGATCATGTCTCGAAAGATACATGACTGACTGGGCAGAAGATTATCCCATAGTAGGTTGCCATTGCTTTTTGTGGTAGACTGGTTGCCAACCAAGGCTATAGAATCCAATCTGTCCTGTTATTTAACCTATAACTGGAAGGAATAGACGGGTTAATACCTTTCCCAAGGGTATTTGCGTGTAAGTGAATGCAATGAATTCAGCTGGAATTCGAACTCGGCTCCCTGATTTCTCGTTTTCGAGCCGATATCCAATGCACCACAACACACATCCAATGTAAATAGTGTAAATACTACCTCATCTCAGAAATATAGACAAGTTCGAAAATCTAATTTTTGGTAATTTTTCAATAACTTGGAAGAATGTTGAAATCATTTAAATGAGTGAATGCATTGTAAACAATTTGCAACAAATTTGTTCTATTATTTTTGCATCTGTCACTGTTTGCATTCAATTTTGAATACTTTAGAGATCAATGTTCTACATAGTTTTATTAGTGCATAGTAGAATCAGTAGAATTGAAAAATAAAATAGGATTTTCTTGACAAAGAATTTAATGAACTTTATTATTTTAACTAGTATAGTATAGTGTTTTTTGTTTGAATTTCTGGGATGAGTAGTTATCATTATTTACTAATGTCCTCATGTTTGTCAGTATTCTGACCATCTTTTGGTGGTTGTCAATCAGTAGGAATTTTGAATTAATTTTTTAAAAAATTTATTGGCATATATTTTTCTCACATCACTGTCTCTCCTCACCAGACTTATTCAACCTTTAGTGAAGAAATCCTAAGTGTTATGGTGAAACACACCTATTATATAGTGAATAGACTCTCCCACCTAATTTAAATAGGAGTAGTAAGAGGAACAAGGGTCAGTCGATGTTGGATGATAGTAGTAGACTGTTAGTTGAATACAAAAGTAGTCGGCAACCTGGCAAGATTACACTGCGTAATACATATTATATCAAGTTCCTAATGTTTTGTATGTCGAACCTATTAGAACTGACTTCAGCACAAATACTAGACTCTGCAGTGAAAATAACTCCACAACACTAAGAGAATTAGAAGTTCTACCAAGATTTAGTATTGATGGCCACAATCTTACCAGCACTAGATATGCAAATGACATAGCGTCAACAGCAGATCCCAGAAAGGAAACTACTGGAACTCCTACAGAAGGTAGTAAAGGAAAGGGAAAAGAAAGGACTAAACATCAATTGTAAAAAAAATATATTATAAAAAATAAGTAGCGTCCACTCAAATATGAGTATCCACTAAAAATAATTTTTAAAGTGGTAAAAATTTAGGATTAATAAAATTCTACAATTTGTAACTTCACTAATTGATGTTATATTCAGCATCTCAACTCTGGCATATTGAAGATGAGTCCTTTCTGTATTGTTCAGTCTACTTGTCATTAGGTTTCAGCAGTTGATTGTTGTTTTTCTCATTTTTTGTTATTTTTATTCTAAGTTTGATTTAATTATATCAAAATGAAAAAGGATCTAGGCATTTGAGAACAAATGCTTGAGAAAGCTACTCCACATTTTCTACTGGGAGAAAAAACCATTGACTATGTATGGAGCAAGGTCAAAAGTCTCATGGACTGAAAGGGAATGTCTCCTCACTTCTTAATTATCAGAAGTTGGCATGGTTAGTCCCTGTTACATGGTTATATAGCCTCTGCAAGGTGATCCTACAAGGCACCGTTCAAGGTATGACAGCCTCTGTGGGATGATCATACAAGGCACCGTTCGAGATATGACGGCCTCCGCGGGATGATCATACAAGGCACTGTTCAACGTAGACACAACTGGGGATGGCAACTCAAGAGAAGATCAGACAACATCAAAGAGTGGATGGACATGACAGTGCTGGAATTATCTTAACAGATAATCTTGGGTGGAGGTTGTCTGTTTCTTCTGCCCTTGGGTCCCCCCTCAACGATTGAAGCACTTAAGGGACTGATGATGATGCATGACTAGAATTAGTACATGAAAAGTTAGCAGTAATTAAATTAAATGAATTGTTGAAATTTATATTGATTGAAAAGCAGTTTATTGATTGACTGATCTTTGGCTTATGTTGTTAATCTGATAAAGACCAAAGAACTGATTAAAATACTGTTCATGTAAAGATTTCATTAATAAGTGATTCTCTATTTGAGTTTATTGTTAAGACTATAAGCAAATTTACAATATTAGTCATTATGATCTCTGTTTTCAATAGAGATGAATGTATGTCTATGTGTATTGATTAATATTTTCTTTTTATTATGTTGTCTGTCATTTCCCCAGACTTGGGCAATCTTTAAAATTATTTTTTTGTTACAGTTTCCTCTTCTCTATCTACAATGAAATGATATTTTGTTTCTTTAAAAAAAAAAAAATTCTTTCTCAAAAAACTCCTGAAAAAATAGTTTTTCATTATTTTTATAATTTAATAAAAACAATATACATAAATATTTTTTTTTTTTTTTCACTGCAGACAAGTTTCTATTCTGAATGATTAGAGATTTTATATAAAATTTGCTCTTACCGACCATGATTGAAGGAAGTTCCATATTCCCTCCAGAACTGGTGTTCAAATGAAGTTTTAAAAAAAATGCTTTGAATGCAGATTTTCAAGGCAAAGTCTTAGTGACTTGAAACTTGAGCACAATATATTCTTCCTATTTCTGTCAGTTTCTTTTTTTTTTTTCTTTGACATTGTTGAACACTATAAGAAAGTAATTAATACCCTTTAATTAAAGTTTCTCACCTGAAAACTACCTGAGTATATATTTTTATTTCATTTTGGCATTAAAACCACTTCAAAAGATGTTTTGTTTTTACGCTCTATATTAAATGAATCCTAATTATGCTAGAGTCAATAAATTACAATTAGAAATTATTTCTTAAGTTTAGCTTTGTTACAAGGTGACTACTCCAGAGCACCTAGTGGGGATTAAATTCACTACTCGCGAGTAATGATCTACCAGACCAACTTGTTAATCAGTACACCATGATGAAATTGTTTTATTTTTTTCATATTGCTCAGTCTGTTCAAATTCTGGCCAAAGCTATTGTTATTTCCAACCAGCCATGGGTAAAATAGATAAGCAGACTGGGCTCTTTAACCTTCATAGGACAACTAGTACTGGAGAAAAGCAACATTGAATTCAAAACAATAGTAGAGGCAATTGGAAATCTCTTGATTATCTTTCCCAGGAACAGGAATGACAGCGCATAATTTACCAGTGTTAAGGAAAAATAGATAAAAATGAAATAAAATAAGTAGTTAGGGAGATCTATGATTTCATATGTCCTGAACGAAAATCCCTTTTTTTTTTTTTTTTAAATGTCTGTAGAATCATTTCTACATGAACGTACATACCTACATATACATCGCCATGCACACACGTTCGTATACATATACCCACACACTCTTACGTAAAGACCGCACATGAAACTTACTTTTTTCCCGCGTTTATTAAGAAATATATAAACTGATTTCCACACATGCTTACTCAGTTGGAGGCAGTTTTTCGGAGCATAAGTCCGAATACCATTCGTCTCTTCCAACTCACACACTGGGCTAATTGCATTCAGCAATTAGCTACATAAAAATGTTTCTCTCTATCTTATAAGTACAATTCAAAACATGTATAATTATATTCACTACTATTCAGTACAAACATATTATTTCCTTTTCAGGAATTCTGCTAGCATGAATATTTTGACAATATCTTTAATATCTCAGAGAGAACTCTTTTCACGACATCTTGCATTCGCAAATTATTCAGATCTGTAACCTTACTTAATACAATGTTATTTTCGTTACATTGTGCTTTGAGTTGTTTTATTTATAAATGTGGTTTGGACAACCAACCTACTTGTCACTGTTGAAATTACTACCCTGACGGTCAGTCTACCACATATTGGTACCAGATTTGTCCAGACTACTACATGTCTGTTTCTTGTTTAATCTGTTGATGATATAATTTCTAGGACACAGTAAAAATGGATTGTAATTGAATGTGTTCAAAATTCGGCTCACTGGAAGAAAACAATTTTTAACCCTTGGCCTCTTTTCATTCATTCCTGAAAATTTTCTCTCGTAACTTATAAGCAGTACTTTGATATTTGAATAGTATTGACCATAAGATTATAAGTGATAAAGGCAAAAAGGTTTTTGTTTCTAATTATTAACTACAACTTGTTAATTTATCCATATGAATAGCATGAAATTGTTAGATGCAAGCAATTTGCTAGTAGCATTCTCTTGGGATATTTTTAGGATTTTTACTGTAATATTTTTTTAACTTGGTCTTGATTCATAATTGATAGAATTACTGTAAATAATAAAGGGGCGCTTAAGGCTGCAGTTGAGCCGCATTGATTTTGTATATTTTGGATAAGAAATTAATTAAAATCAACTCTCTTCACTTTTATCCTCGTTTTCTCAAATAGAAAAAGGATTGACCATGTGCTTAACCAGAGTTTGCAAGTAGGTGTTAAAATGATTTTTAACCAATGGGAGCGACTTGCAAGACTTGAGGACTTAGCATCCAGTGCTAAATTCAAAAAGACTATATAAATGACCTGGCGTCAGTCAAGAGGCACTGATGGGAGCTGAGAGTCACAGATGAGACTAAAGAACTAAAATGTAACCAACTTCAAAGATAAGGTCAGGTCGAACCTTGTTCTCTTTCTCCTTATCTTTTTCAACAATTACTACTACCAACATTTTGCATAAACTCTACTCATAACTTCTTAATAATGTTTCTAATTGAACATTAACTTCTACAACTTATGTTATTCCTCCTTTTAATAAATTTCTATTTTAAAATGCAAAATGTATATTTTATTCTTCTTATGCTATTCCACACAATTTCACATATTCCAACCTGCCGACAACCAAACTTTCTGATGAAAACCTTCTGATAATAATTCTGATGATAATTCAGCATAAATCCTGTAAGCTGTAGGGAGTTTGGATAAGTCTGACACAAGGCCGAATCAAAGAAACATTAACCAGCTCCCCACAGCTACAATTTAAATGCCACAAGGTTTGAAGTAACATTCATTCTGTCATGTTAAATTGATATACTTTAACTGTTGTTCAGTTAGACTTGTAAAATCTCTCGTTTGCACTTTCAGATACAATTGTGAATGATTCAGAAAACAAGAAAGACTCGATTTTCCATACAATTTAAGATAAATCAAAGATTTTATTTTTCAAATTAAGAGGTTAAATTTTTATCCAAAATCAACTTTTACTACAGTGTAATCCTGATATAAGAAACTTGTCGGGACCAGATAAAAGTTATCTTATATCCGGGTTTATCTTATATCTGGGTTTGGTTTATTTTATATACATTACCACAGGCTCTAATTTGAGACCATAGAAAAATTATCTTATATCCGAGTTTCTCTTATACCAGAGTCTCTTATATCCGGGTTATACTGTATATTTCAATCTGAATTGATGGGATAATGAATTATCATTATTTACAGTCAAACTTATGTCTTCATCTTTGCCATTACCATTACAGTGTTTTAGCTGTGGTGCACCTTAAGAGAATCTTTTATTCAATATATTGTGCTCATTCCATTCTTTATATGCATATCGTATAATTTTTTTAAATAGTCTTAAATTGTCGGATTGCTTGATGACTGATGGTAAATTTCAGTTTTTGAGATAAGAAAACTGAACAATCTGGACTAGGGGTAGTTTTGTCTGGCACTGCAAGATATTCGAAAATCAAAATATTAGCCTAGGAACTTCTCATATTCTTATATAGCCTTAGCATATCTAGACTCTTATGCAGATACAATACAAAGCATCCAACTTGTTCAGAAATGTTTAAACTCTCAGCTATATTTTAATCATTTCCTCAGTTCGAAGATTAAATATAGTATCAAGTAAATGAATCCTCTTTGTTGTAAAGACAAACCATAATCAGATTTTAGACTGGTGCAACAGAATCACAAAGAAAGAACTTTCCAAATAATAAAAACTATGCCACTTGAAGACTTCCTACAGTGGTAACAACTAAAATGGATTGCACATGTAAGTTGAATGGAAAATAATAATATAATCAAAGTGTTGACTTTCCATACTACTTTAAATTAAATGTTTGGAAGGAAATTCTTCAATACTAGAAAGAGCAATGGGCTTGAGATGTCTATTTTCCTGAAAAACTTGAGAGAAAGATTTCATAAATTTCAACTGCCAGCAATGCTAACTGTTTTGTCAATGAATGCTGAATGTTTCCTTATCAGGAAACAGTTAATATCACCATTACCATTTATATTCATTAATGGGTTGCTGATGGAATAGAATAGTCTTTCTTTTTTCCTCAAAATTAAGCCCATTATATTCACACGAATGTGAAGGTGGTGTAAAGATTAGAAACTCTGAATGAGAAATTGGCAAGCTCAATTTGAATTCCTGTTGAGATAATTGCATTCACTTTCACACAAATACTTTTAGGAAAGGTGTCAATCCATCTCTCCCTCTGCCAGGTTATGGGATAAATAGCAGGGCAGACTGAACTAGCTATGTTTGATAACCAGAAGAGGACAACTTTGAATTCAAAAACTGTGTATGTGTCTGTAAATGGTGTCCTGTAAATAAGTTCTGCTCAATATAGTTTCAGTATAAAGCCATGAGTTGGTTCTGTAGATGTTGAAGAAGTACAAATAGACCTGAAAAGTCTTGCTGAATATAAGAAATTATACTGATTTGCAGTTTGTCTTAAAACAATTCTGATGATGATCGTC
The DNA here is from genome assembly GCA_037127315.1 of Ascarosepion bandense. Taxonomy (NCBI): domain Eukaryota; kingdom Metazoa; phylum Mollusca; class Cephalopoda; order Sepiida; family Sepiidae; genus Ascarosepion; species Ascarosepion bandense. The sequence goes on from JBBBDQ010000942.1 coordinate 4,609,047, forward strand.
GTACGTGGAAGTATAGATATGCAATGCATATATATTATTCATGTATTTTTGTTTGACTTTTTTTTTTTTTTATGGCAAATCAACCTCTGCGGGTCATTTATAGCCAAACTAAACTTTATTCATTTATTGCTGCTAATACCTTTTTCTTTCAACAATTTATTGTTGTTTTTTATATAAGGTTTTGTGTCTAGTAATACATTTTTCTTTTCGAGTATCAAGATTCATTGGAATTTGTTTTTAAGGGCAGGGTCCCCAAGTCCTACCCTTGTTATTTAACCCATAACTGGAGGGAAGGGACAGATTAATACCTTTCCCAAGGGTACCAGTGCTTAAGTGAATGCAGGGTATTCAACTGGAATTAGAACTCGGCTCACCAATTTTTTTTTTTTTCTGAGCCGATATCCACTGCACCACAACGCACATCCGTCACTGAACGCTTTACAGCACCTGGTACTCCCAAGTGGTCATCCATCTAAGTACTGACCAGGCTCAACGTTGCTTAACTTCGGTGATCGAGCGAGAACTGGTGTATTCAACGTGATATGGCCATAAGCAATAAACGATTACAGCACCTGCTTTTTCCAAGCAGTCACCCCTCTAAGTACTGACCAGGCTCAATGTTGCTTAACTTTGGTGATTGAGCGAGAACCAGTGTATTCAACGTGATATGGCCGTAAGCCTTGACATTTTTAACGACTTTACAAAGCTAATATCTCTATGTCAGAAACACCTGGTGAAAGATGAAATAATCAAGATAGAAATATATTTTCTTCTGTTTACATACTGTTTTATTTGAACTGGTATCTTTATCTTAGTTGTTATTGTCACAGCACTTCAACCATTCTACTTGTCAGCTTATTTCATTTCACAAGCTTGTCATAGTTGGTGGCCATTCAGGAATTTCAAATTGCACTCTTTATTCAGTTCATAATGGTAGATTGTTGTCATTCATACTGGAAGACATCATGTATCAATTCCATTGACTTAACTTATCTTTGTGATGTTGCTTGTCTTTTCCACAGAACCAGAGTATACAACTTTTCTGGCACTGCCCTAACCAGGGATTGAACTTCCAGTTGCCATGTAACTAAATTTAAAAGGAATGCTTTTACATATGGTACCAAGTATTCTAAAAGAAACATTGCATAGAATTAATTGATCTAGTAGGCTCATCAGAATCAGAACAAACTATTAATGGAGTGAATAAAGGGTTTGAAATTTTTAAAAAGATACCAACTCTGACGCATACCTGAAGTCGACAACCAAAATGTAAGGAAAACCACCAAGATAAGAATGGTAAATCAGTGTATAACAATAATTTTTCAGGTCAAAAATTCAGAAAAATATATTCTGCTTTTTATATTTGTTCTTAAACTGTATTCTCCTGACCACAACTATGTACTATCCCACATGTTTTTTTTTTTTTTAACTTATAGATGAAGACAGTATTTTTCTGTCTGGTGTTCATTTTTTTTTATAAAAACTGAGAATAAATTCTATCAGAACTTATTTTTTTTCGAGAAATTCTATAAATGTTTTTGCTGAAGAATTTCCATTTTTGAATATATCTAGTTTTTTTTCTCATCTTTTGCAAAGAAAGTTAATTTGAAAAACATCCCAATTAAAATGTAAGTGTGTACTGTAATATGTGTTCTTATTTACATGAAAACACACACAAACAAGCTTAATTGCAATTTATTTACAAATGAACACCCAGTAAAAACAATGAACTTTAACTAGAATCTAAATCTAATCTAATCTAAATCTAAACTTATTTATAAATGGAACTTTGTGTGTGTGTATTCGTTACCTATAGACTCCGAAACGGCTGAACTGATTTTCTTGAAAATTTACACAGTTGTACTATAAGTGTCTGCGAGTGTTCTTAGCTAGGTTTTGTGTCGAGGTACACCTGATAAATATCGATTATCGAAAAAATCTGGGTTATAGAAGGAGTGGTCTGATTTTAATATAAAATCAGATACACTCATAGACAAAGACATAAGAAATGATATTCAGAAGTTTCAAGGTTGCAGTTTTTACAATAGTGCAGAAAATTGATTTATATATATATATATATATATATATATATATATATATATATAAATCGATACCAGGAAATCAAAATTTGACTTACATCCATTCATTTTTCTTTCAGTCTACTTTTTTGCTTTAACTGGAAACTTTTTAGTCTTTTGTGCCAACGTCCAAAGAGTCTGAGCTCCAGTACCATGGATTAGTTTTAAAGCTTTCCATTACACCTGAGCAACGCTGGGCTATACTGCTAGTCATCTGATAAATTGCATTTCATTTTATTGAAGTGGCTTTCTTTGTTTTGTCAATGAAACTTTATCCTATTTTCATCTTTCATATTTGATATTTGATTTATATCACATGAAATTGATTTTTTTTCCAGTCTCATCATGTTAATACAATCTGGTTATCAGTTATATATTGTTTTCAAATGAAATTATATTGCTAAAACTAAAGAAGAAACCTAAACACTGGCAGACATATTGATTTTTATTTTACTTCTGCCCATGATTTAGTGCTGAGTATTTCATTGTTATTGCTTTCATATGTGATGCAATCCATTGAAATTTGCCAAAGGTTTTGAACCCGAAACTTTAGATAAAGAAAGTTAAAATAAAAATAAAAAGGTTGCAATTATAAAGAAGTACTGAATGAAGGTGACTTTTTTTTTTTTTTTTTTGAAAATGTAGGTTATTTGTTTGTTTAGTCATGGGTTAAGAAAATTTTAAACATTTTTATTTCTCCTCTTTCTTCTCTATTCTAGTCATATTTAATGAACTCTGCAGGCTAAAATATGGACTGATTATTATTGTTTTATATTTAATGAACTCTGCAGGCTAAAATATGGACTGATTATTATTGTTTTATATTCCATTATTTTGATTGGTAAACCATTTTTGTTCTTCTATTGGAAACTGGTAATGGGAATTCTGTTCAATATTTTTGTTTTCATTCGGTTCTTATTTCATGTCTCGATCTCTTTGAATTTATCCTGTAATTTAAATCTTAATGTCTTCCTGTTCTGTTAGAAAGACTAAATAATAAAAACATTTTCTGAGTGTAACAAGCACATTAAATCTATTTCTAGTATATTTCTTTGGTGTTTTATTATAGAATTCTCTTTTTTTTTTTTTTTAAATGCTTTATGACTCCACTTATGGCTTTCACTTTCCTGCACATTATTAGTTTACAATTTTTATCCCCATTTCATCATTAGTACTATTCTTACCACCACCACCACCACCACCACCATTGTCTCGTGTTTTAAAGAGTTTCCTAACTTGTTAAACTCTTTATGTTTATTTGATTCATTTTCCTGTTATCAGAATTCAAATACTTATTTTTACAGCTTCACCTTCTTTTGTGACCAATTTCTACTATTTTTAGAATCATTTTTCTTTTTTTCCTCTCTGATTCAGTCAGTTAAGTGCCATACGTGATACACGATCATGTCCCTTTGTAGACATGACTGACTGGGCAGAAGATTTTCATGCAGTAGGTTGCCAGTACTTTCTGCGGTAAACTGGTTGCCAACCAAGGCTACAGAACCCAATCTGTCTTATATGGCTCATAGCTAGAGGGATAAGAACTGTATTATATTATTACCTATTAATTAGTGGGGGATCAGTTTATTACTTCATAACAATAGAAAACCGATCCCCCGCTTTATGCCGACCAAGGCTACAGAACCCAATCTGTTCTGTTATTTAATACTCTTGGAGGGAAGAGATGGATTAATACTTTTCCCAAGAGTATTTGCGTGTAAGTGAATACAATGATTTCAACTGGCATTTGAACGCAACACCCTGATTTCTCGTTCCGAGCTGATATCCACTGCACCACAATGCACATCTCCTCACTGATTACAGATCTTTAAAAGTACAAGAAAACTGCTTTCACCCAACTCACTCTTGATTTATAATCGATCAAATTCAAGAAGTCTGCATTGTCTGGCTTTTACAATTGTTAAAATTGCCAGATGTTAATTACTTTACTCATCCAGTCTTTAGCAGTCATCAATTTGATTCTGTTTAAAGAATATCTGTTTTGCTTACCAGGTAATTAGTAACAAATTGAAACCAATGCCCAATGACATTAATTTCTAGTCTTTCTATCTGGTCAGAACATGAATTTTTAGTTTCTGGCATTTTTCTCATCTTTTTTTAATTATATTTTTAATAATTTTAAGTAAATTTTATTTCTTTTGTCTGAATTTTTTAGATGAAGTTACACAATAGCAAAAGCTGCTTGTAGCACCAGGGTTGACAGTACTGCCTTAGTCACCAAAACTGTGTTACCTCCCCTGATAAGTGGGTGATGGTGAATAGAAAGAAAAAAATTATTCACATGCAGACTGTTGTCCTCATATTTTGTTATCACACTATTTTGTGTTGAGTTCAAAATTCTCTGAAAGCTACCCAGATAAACAAGCACCTAATGAAGGCCAGATGACACAATGAACAAAATTTTGTGATAATAACAATAAAGATGAGGACAATAGTCTGCATGTAAATAATAAATTTTATTTTCAGAATATTTGCTTTTTTATTGTAGAAGTACTATATCTTTTAAGAGTGTTGACAGTGATAATTTAAACAGGTAATTCTACTAGAGAAAGGTGTGTATTTGCTATTATTCTTCCAGGTAATATCATGACATTACTATGTGATTATGTTCTCAGTAAGAACTTTTTTCTTCTCCCAGTTGAGTTAATGCAAAATCAAAGATTTAGCTTTTGTTATTGTTGCCTTAAGTCTTCAATTCTTTTCTCTTTTGGTTAAATCAAGTGGGAATATTCCAGGATTTCAAATAGTGCAGGCCCCCAACCCTGACAGGTTACTTGAAAGTGATACCAATTTGTGGGAAGACATAGTTGCACTTAGTCAACATTTTAATAAAATATAATGCAAAAAAAACAAAACAACAAGCAGTAGTCTTACCATTTAAAATAAGGTTTTTGACTGTTTAAATACAAGTCAGTCAAGTGCCATATGTGATACATGCTTTGGGCAATCATGTCTTGAAAGGGACATGACAGACTGGGTAGAAAATTATCCTGCAGTAGGTTACCATTGCTTTCTGCGGTAGACTGGTTGCCAGCCAAGGCTATAGAACCCAATCTGTCCTATTATTTCACTCATAACTAGAGGTGGAAGAGATGTATTATATTATTAAGTAGTTATTAGTGAGGGATCAATTTATTACTTAATAACAATATAAAACTGATCCCACACTTTATGACTAGTAAAAGTTTTAATTGTTTCCAACTATTATATTCAGTCAGTCAGTTAAGTGCCATATGTGATACACGCTTTGGGCAATCATGTCTCAAAAGAGACATAACTGACTGGGCAGATTACCCCACAGTAGGTTGCTAATGCTTTCTGCGGTAGACTGGTTGCCATCCAAGGCTATAGAATCCAATCTGTCCTATTATTTAACCCATAACTGGAGGGAAGATACAGATTAATACCTTTCACAAGGGTATTTGTGTATAAGTGAATGCGAGGAATTGAACTGAAATTCAAACTCGGCTCTCCAATTTGTCATTTTGAGTCGATATCCACTGCACCACAATGCACATAAATACAAGACTTTAAAAAAATGTTAAATTTCAGCATTAAATATATCCTAAAACAAACCAAACTGAACCTTTAAATAATGTGTGCATGCATGAAAAGATTTTACTGCATTTAAAAAAAAAATGACATAAAAATTAATGGTGATCTTTACAACATATTTACTTTTTCTGAATGCATATTGTGTCCAAAATAACAAAAATGCAAAATTGTTGGTTCTATAAGTGACAAATAATATTACTGTTATAATAATGTCTGTCTGCAATTATTTTTTGGAACTAAATTTCGTCTGCAATATTCAACTTATCATACATTCCAAACAGATTGCAATGTTTAGTGTCAAAATGTATTGTGTACATATGTACTTCCTACATATTTCCACTACATGATCAAAAAATATCTGTTAGACTATTAGAGATTGGCTTAATCTCTTTATTAAGTTAGCCGATTGCTTTTGATATAGAGGGCCATGAGATTTTGAAGTTTTTGTTTATTTTTGTGGTGTAGTATATTGGATGTGCATTGTGGTGCATTGGATATCTACTTGGAACAAGAAATCGGGGAGCCAAGTTCAAATTCCAGCCGAATTCATTGCATTCACTTACACGCAAATACCCTTGAGAAAGGTATTAACCCGTCTATTCCTTCCAGTTATGGGTTAAATAACAGGACAGATTGGGTTCTATAGCCTTGGTCGGCAACCAGTCTACCGCAGAAAGCAATGGCAACCTACTGTTGGATAATCTTCTGCCCAGTCAGTCATGTCTCTTTCGAGACATGATCGCCCAAGTGTGTATCACGTATGGCACTTAACTGACTGAGTATATTGGTATTGTCAACAAGAATGTTCCTATATTGTAAAGGTGGACATAAATATGTTTCTTTAGGTATTGTATACTAAAACGTGTATCCAGCAAATGAAGAAGGCATCTTGATAATATTTTGGTTGTCAAACCAACATAGTATTCAATTTTTTGTCAGTGATACAATCTTCCAAAACAATATACATTGTTGATTTTTTTCAAAACACTAGTTGATGAAGATCTATTGCATATGATTAAGTTGGTTGTGTTAAATTTAACAAAATATTAGTTTTATTTTTTGTTTTCATTTTTTTACTGCGTTTAATGGAGAATATATTAGTACTTATGAGATTTGTTTATGACTTTTTCATTTTATTTATAGTTAGAATGCATTTGATTATTATATAGTAAAATATATATATATGTATAATTTGGCAACCTTAGTGTTGTATACTAAGAGCATATTGTCTATCATTTTCCATGTTTTTTCATGTAGGAAGACAGGTTTCTATTTTGGGTGTTTTTATTATTAAAAGCCAAAACTGAGATAGTTTTTTCTTATATATTTAGGTTTTCTTTTGACAGTTGTTTTATGTATTATTGCAAAATAAATGGCATATGAAAACAGAAACTGCTTTGTGGTTGAGGCAGCTGGGTACTGTTTAAGTGTAAGAAATAAGCCAGGAATTTTACGGTAGATTAGTCTGGTTTAGGAGACTGGCACTATACAGTCTTTCTCTTCCTTTCTTGCCATGTCCAGTTCCACATTTAGTTTTATGCTATAAAAATAAAAGCTGTAAAGCAATTTAAGATATTTGTGGTTTATTGTAAAAAGCAGGATTTTGAGTTCTGTTTTCAAGGCAGGCAGACTGGGGCTACATCATCTACTGATTTCCATTTTGACTCTGTATCAGACTAAGACTAAGAAATATATAAAAATGGAAAACTATATTCTTTTCTTAGCTATTTATTAAAAACTAGCAGTATAGCCCGGTGTTGCTTGGGTGTAATGAAAGCTTTAAAACTAATCTATGGTCCTGGAGCTCAGACTCAGCCTAAAGAATATTTGTGTGAAGTTTGGTGAGAATCGAATAAAAATGGTGGATTTGTATAAAGGACATACAGATAAACACACACACACACACATCTTACCTTTTATATATATATATATATATATATATAGGTTTCATTAAATAATATAGACAGGTTCTGTCTATTTTGTGTAAGATCCTTTCGTATGATCTGATTAGCTTGATAGTGTTGTCATGGAAAGACTACAAGAAATCACGGAGGCTTACATTGCACTTAAATGAAAATTCTAACATATTCCGACATTCAAAACACCATGGCTATCAACACACACTTCTTAGGAAAACACTTGTTGAGAATACATATATACTTAGACAAGAAAATAATAAATGAAAACTTAAAATTCTAGCTATCTACATCAAACAGTTTAAACCTAGCCTAAATAAAATAAATTTCGACACCTCCACTAACATACTTCAATGCCTATAATCGACGGGAGAGGTCATAGTTATAATACTTGCCCCCTACACCATAGTAGCAGCAGTTCCCAGACCAATCCCCTCATGCCACTATACTCTCATTTGACCAAAAACCCACTACCACCGTTCCTTCTCGGCCTGCAGCCACGTGCGACGCAAAAAAATGAACCTGTTTAATTTTCTCTGTATAACTCCACTCTGTTAAAAATTTAAATGTTCTCTGTTCACTTATGTAAGCCGAAAGCTCAGACCTGATAAAAAATCAACAATTATTGCGATTTCTTGTCTTTCCATGACAAAACTATCAAGCTAATCAGATCATATGAAAGGATCTTACACAAAATATACAGAACTTGTCTATATTATTCAATAAAACCTATATTAATGAAAAAATGCTGCCAAAATACACATAATATATATATATATATATATATATATATTATCGATTTTCTGCACTATTGTAAAAACTGCAACCTTGAGACTTCTAAATATAATTTCTTATGTGTTTTTCTATGAGTGTATCAAATTTGATTAAAATCTGACCACTCCTTCTATAACCAGATTTTTTTGAGTATTCGATTTTCAATATTTATCGGGGATACCTTGACACAAACCCTATCTAAGAACACTCTCAGACGCTTATAGTACAACTGTGTAAATTTTCAAGAAAATCGGTTCAGTCATTTCGGAGTCTATAGGTAACAGATACACACACACACACACACACACACACACACACACACACACACACACAGTTTCATTTCTAAATAAGTTTAGATTTAGATTATCATAGCTTGTTCTTGCTTTAATAAAATCTTATTAAAAAAAAGCTTGATGAAATTGAAGGCATATACTATTAATATCAAGTCTGGACTTATATATATATATATATTTTTTTTTGTTTTGCAACACTTTTAACTTGTTTGAATATCTGTCTTCATTTACCTCTTATTAATAAAAAAAAATTTAGTTAAAGTTTGTAGATAATTTTTTAGCACTTCTCTTTATTGACTATGGGGAAAACATTTTTTTGTTACTGTCTGGGTAGTTTACTTAGTTACAGGGGAGCTGTTTTCCTCACTCACTCTTCTCTATCAGCTGACATGGCATACCCATGAGATATTTATTGAAGATATCTTTTGATGAGAGAAAGGGCATAGAGAAAAGAGGATACATACCATCGCTAATGGCATTTAGAGAAGTGAATGTAAGCAGTCTGAACACAGAATTCAAGCTTTAGTAATTGTTTTCAGCTGTTAACTGTTATACCGAGCAACATCTCCAAAGCATCGAAGACTCAGAGTACTTGATGTTTCTAAATGGTCACCAATCTAAGTACTGAAAAGGCTTAAAATTATTTGCTGATCAAATGAAAACTGGTATTTTCATCTTGACTTGATTGAGCAATTGCAGGAAATAAGTAATGGTGATTGTCATCAAAATTGTCAGATTGCAAATCTATAATTGATGTCAGTGTTGCTTTTAGATTTACTGAATATAAAAGCAAATTATCAAATGTCGTTTCAGACAAGAAACTACTGTGAACCAAATGAACTCAAAAATAGTTCAGTTATGAATTTTATGTCTTTCCTTTCTCTATTTTATTTATTTTTTTTTTAAAAAAATTGTGATTCCATAAAGAATGAAATGATTCTTGGTTTCTTTCTATTTATATTACAGAAAAATAATGAGTTACTTTACATAGATTCTTCTTTTTTCTTAGCGTATCAGTCTGTATTTCTAAACAATATCAACCCAATAATTTGGGAAGAATAAGAGCAAAATTAATGTTTTTGTTCCTCACTTATTAATCATTGTTTGTTTTTTGAAGTTTCAATAACTTATCAAATTTAGCTGTTCATAATCTGGGAAATATCTGATTGTGTGTGCATGTGTACACACACACACGTTACCATTATGGCCCGAAAATGGAGTTTGTTTGGTGCATGCGGTGTATGTTAATATAAAATTGCCTGAAGATACCGAAAGGTTGAAACAAAGGTTGCATAATTGACTTTCGAATGAAGATATATACTATTCTATGTTGGTGGCACAACTTGGAATTTCATGCATTATGCTATCATCAGATGCACATTACAAACTGACTGTTAAAAAGATTTGAATTTAAGTTCACGTGATGTTCATGGAAGTTAAATCTTATGTAAGGTTACTATTTTTTAATTTATCAAGAGAATAATAGACTAAGGTTACATGAAGATAAAAAAATCAAGATTTAGATTATTTAGATAATTTTTAAAATACAGGGAGATAAATTCAAAAGTGAGTCATTCATAATTATTATTAATAATAACTAATATTTGTAGGGAAATGAAAGAAAATTCTTCTTTCTGAATTTTAATATATTTTTTTTTTAATTTAAATATAAATTTTTTCATCTTTATGTAATTTTGGTCTTAAATAATGTTTATACATGTTTGTATTCCCATATGTATTTTTATTAATTCACATACCATTTTATATATATATATATAAATAAAATAAAAAATAGGGTTGTTCCAACAAGAGAAATTGGTATAAAATAAAAAGTGTGAGAAGACGTGAACGTTTTCTTTAAAGTGTATATTTATTTTTTTTTGTTAAAACAACAACTTGGCGATCAGAAACAAAAGGAACTCAATACATAAAGCCACAAATTTATTCGCCTAAAGAGTCAATTTTAGACTCGAAACATGTGTAGCGTCACAAATACTATTATGGACACTTAATGTATCAGAACATGTATAATAACAAAAACAATAAATATACACTTTAAAGAAAACGTTCACGGCTTCTCATACTTTTTATTTTATATATATATATATATATATATATATATATATGCACACACAGAGGCAGAAATCTCTCTTTTTATACAAGTTTTATTAAAGACTAGCAGTATAGCCCGGTGTTGCTCGGGTGTAATGAAAGCTTTAAAACTAATCCATGGTCCTGGAGCTCAGACTCTTTGGACGTTGGCACGAAACACTAAAAAGCAATAGTTGTTGCCAGTTAAAGTGAAACCGTAGACTGAAAGAAAGATGAATGAATGTAAATCAAATTTTGATTTCCTGGTATCGATATCAAATAAGTTTTTTCGTCATAAACTGAATTTTGAAGGCTAAATAAGTCCTCTGAGTAAATGGTATCATGGCTGAGTCTAAGAACTACAATTATACCTACTTAGAGCCAAACCTGAAGCAAAAACTAAAATAAAAGGGCTGAAAAAAATATAAACATACAGGCAGATAAACAGACGCACACACAAACATCTTGCCTTTTATATATATATATTATTGATTTTCTGCACTATTGTAAGAACTGCAACCTTGAAACTTCTGAATATCATTTCTTATGTCTTTGTCTATGAGTGTATCAAATTTGATTAAAATTGGACCACTCCTTTTATAACCAGATTTTTTTGATTATCAATTTTTGATATTTATCAGGAATACCTTGACACAAAACCTAGTTAAGAACACTCTCAGACGCTTATAGTAAAACTGTGCCAATTTTCAAGAAAATTGGTTCAGTCGTTTCGGAGTCTATAGGTAACGGAGAGAGAGAGACACACACACACACACACACACACACACACACACACAGTTCCATTTATAAATAAGTTTAGATCCTGACAAGGTACTGCAATCATTAAATTAAATAAAGCTTCATTGCACTACCTTGTCATTTGTTTTAATGAATCTTATGCAGACACAAAATCCTTTATAAGATGCTTGCCTGATACCCCTAACTCTGAAGCCGTCTATCATTCCAAGAATTAAAAAAAAATTTTTGGAGATGAGGAATTTTATTTCCCACTAGATGACGCACTACCATAGTACCATCATGATGTCTGGTTGGACCTGAATGAAATCTTGCAAAACAGATGGGACCGAAGATAAGGTTCTGTAAAATATCCTCCTCATTCACTGAACCTCATCCCTTTAGACATTTTTTTTTTTTTTTTTTTTTTGGTAGGGCAGGGGATACTTAAAAGATAAGTCTATGCTGCAAAACCAGCAACAATTGTGGAAATGAAAGTTCTTATAGAACAAAAATATAGTCAAATACATATCAAAATGCTGATCGCTGTTTGCGATTCCGTTGTGTTGCATCGTCAGTAATGTCTTGATCATAATGAACATCAATTTAAAAAAATTTGATGACAAAATCTTAAAAAGCACACATTTATAATAAATACTGGCTTCATTGCCCGGTTCACACTCCACCTGCATCTATTGAACAGGTGAAGAGGTGCATCCCTTGTTTCCTGTTTAGGATGTGGTTTTCGGCTTTCTCTTTTTCAATCTTTTCACTCTTATGTAGCCCCCCTACACATCAGTGGCGTTACCGCCTTGCTTGGGGTGATATGATTAAAAAAAAAAAAATATATATATATATATATATATAGTCGGTTCTACTTGCTTGTATTATTTCTTGGGAAAGATTAAAACATTGAAGTATACATTATTTTGAAATCTCAGTGTGTGTAATATTATTATTTTTCTTTTAATAATAATATTCTTGGGAAAAGTGAAGACCCACCAATGCTAGGAAAGCTGTCAATTAGCAATTGGCTTTTTATTAACTGTACTGCTTTACAAAATATTACATTTAATATTTAATATCTTGTCACTTTGGAATGAATGAAAAACAGTTTTGAAATAACCATTCATGTGTTCTCAAATATTCACTTTTTTCCTCATCGTATTCAAGTTTAAATAATCAATCTTCTTAAATGAAACTCATGTCAGAGAATATTCGTGTTGATATTAAACGGAATGCATGTATCATCATTGTAACTTGTCAATTCATTTGTTTCTTGACAATAAATGGGGAAAAGATTTGTTACAATTCTTCTGTAATGTCAGTTTTGTGGTTCTGGGATGTCTCTCATCAGTTTTCTCAACATGCAATTTGGGTTTAATAAATCAAGAGTGTTTCTGACATTAAATGTTTTAAACACTGGATACCATAGATGGAACATGTGAGCAACAACAAGGTTTAGTGATGATGAACACAAGAAGGAAACTGATATTTAACATCAAGAAAAGATAGCTGAAGTTTTTGGGACATGTAATGAGGAAGGAGGGCTTGGAGAACCTGATGCTCATGGGGCGGAAAAGGGAATAGAGACAAGGGAAAGCAACATATGACATAGTTGATAGGCTGTAAGCCCTATCATATTGAATACACTGGTTCTTGTTTGATCACCGAAGTTAAGCAACGTTGAGCCTGGTCAATACATAGATGGGTGACCACTTGGGAATACCAGGTGCTGTAAGTGTATAGTGACGGATGGACGTGCTTACGGCCATATCATGTTGAATACATCGGTTCTTGCTCGATCACTGAAGTTAAGCAACGTTGAGCCTGGTCAGTACTTAGGTGGGTGACCGCTTGGGAATACCAGGTGCTGTAAGCGTATAGTTATGGATGTGCGTTGTGGTGCAGTGGATATCGGCTCAGAAAGAGAAACCTGTGAGCCACGTTCGAATTCCAGTTGAATACCCTGCATTCACTTAAGCACTGGTACCCTTGAGAAAGGTATTAATCCGTCCCTTCCCTCCAGTTATGGGTGGTTAAATAACAAGGGTAGGACTTGGGGACCCTGCTCTTAAAAACAAATTCCAATGAATCTTGATACTTGAAAAGAAAAATGTATTACAAGACACAAAAACTTATATAAAAAACAATAAATTATTGAAAGAAAGAGGTATTACCAGCAATAAAGTTTAGTTGGCAATAAATGACCAACCAAGGTTGATTTGCCATAAAAACAAAACATAACGTAGTTGATAGACTTGAGCAGATGAATGGTGGGGCTGGGATTGAGTGGAATAACAGGAGAAGGATTATTAAGAATGACAAGGGATAGGGAGATGTGGAGGGCCATGATCGCCTATGTCCTGAAGGAACACAGCATAGAAGAATTATGATAATAAAAAAAATGACAGAATTCTTTGTGTGTGCAGTGTGTCAGCAGTTATGTTCTGCCTAGAATCAACGTCTGGTCAAAAGAATTGGGATGGAAAATATTGAATGTGTAGAATGGATGGAGACAAAAGAAAAGTTTAGATAAACAGGTTTGGTGTCCTGACATTTTTGTTACTACCTTGTTTTTTTTTTTTATTGTTTGTGAAGCTTTGTTTAATATAAATTTTTTTCTTCTGAATTGTGATTCACACCTCATGTTGAAAACGATGATGTAGATTTGAATCTATTAATATACAGATAGCAAGACTATGATGTCTTTAGAGAAATTTTAGATTTTCTTTTACATCTCTTTTTTTTTCCTTTTCTTCCTTTCCTGTAGTTTCTCATTATCAATATGGATTGTGTGAGGTACCACATTGAGCAACCTTTTAATGTCCAGAGCTCAAATTTTGATATTTTTTGAGCATTAAATTAAACTAGATTAATGTGATCTGGTAATAGGAAGAAAGTCAATTCAAAATTTATTAATACTAGGCTTGTGACATGAAAAGAAGAAACGGTGAATATTCTGACTAAAATTTTTAGCAAGGAAAGTTTGTTGTTCAATATTTGTTGGAAGTGTATGAACTTGATGAAAAAAGATGAAAATTTTGTTGTACATGCTGGAATCATTAACAAGAAGTGTGAAAGATTCAAATTAAATGATCTGACTCTAGTTATGTTTAAAGGATTAATTTTTGTTTAAGTGTTAATGGCAAAAAAAAAAAAAGATGCAGGAATACGTGCTGGAATCCTGAAAAAAATGAAACAGAATAAAAAAAATAACACTACAAAAAATATTGTATGATTGTTAAAGAATCTTACACCTGAGACATGATACAGAGGAAATTGAAGAAAAAAGAATGTGACTATGTACAAGTTAAAGAGAAATGTGGTAAAAGAAAAATTATTCCATGTTTCAGATGTGGAAGGTTGCATAACTGTCCTTTTAAGAATTTAAAGGGCTACAAGTCTGGAAAAGTAGGACATAAAAAGTCACACAGTAAAACTAAAGCAAGGAAAAATTCTCCCCACCCCCACAAAAAAAAAATCATACACAGCATTGAGATGGAAAAATAATTACTGACTGTCAAAGAAAATTGTGTATGTGAAAATCAATTATGTGGATATAAAAATACAACTAGATACTGGTAGTGATATCACAATCAGCAAATTCACATGGAAAGCCTATATATTAAAAAGAACTTTGAAAATTGCCCATGGCTTGTGGTTTCATTTCATACCAAGTAATGTACTGTCTGCAGCCTTGGCTCACGACAATAAAGAATTAGACAGACTTGAAAAAATTGACCATTCTAAATGGGCATCAGCAGCAGTGTGTATAAAGAAAAAATATTAAAATTTGTGTTTGTGCTGATTTTTTGACTGGTTAACTATCCATTACCAAGTCCAGAGAAAATTTTTGTAAAATTAAATGGAAAAAAAAACGTTTTTGAAGCTGGATCTTTCTGAAGCGTATTTGTAAATACCAGTTGAAGAAGAATGTTCAGAGTTGATAACGATAAATATGCACGAGGGATTGTATAAGTTCAATTGACTTCCTTTTTGTATAAAAGTGGCTCCAGCTATATTTCAGCAAGCTATGAATACTTGCAGATTGTAATTTTTGCAGTTGATTATCTCAATGATATATTGATTAGCAAGTGTCAAAAGGCATTTGCAAAAAGCAAAATACTAATGTCAGATTTATCATTAGTACACTATGATCTGAAAGTAAAAATTGTATTGGCTTCAGATGTTAGTGATTATTGTAGAGGAGCAGCAATTATACGTAAAGATGATGGTAACTTGAAATCTGTCACATATGAATGCATTTTCTTCTAGATAAAAAAAGCGGTGTTAGCAATAATATTTGCATTGAAAAAATTTAACAAATTTATATACAGGAGAAACAAGCAGAACAAGACATGTTTATTTTAAAAATGAAAAGAAAACTAAAAGAAATTAAGGATAGCTGACTTAAATGCTTATTCACTACATGATGGAGTACTAATGTTTGCACACAGTCGTAGTACCTTTCGTCTTACAAAAGGGGATATTAAATATATTTCATAGTGGACATCTAGGAATTCCAAGGATGAAATCTCTTATGAGAAGTTATGTATACTTGACCAAAATAGGTCAAGACATTGAAAAATTAGTAAAATCCTGCATAAGTTGTGCCCTGGTGAAAATTTCTTCCTTTTATCTTAAAGGAAGAAAATATGAACTTTATCTAAACTGGTCACAAGATATGTAAAAAAAAAAAAAAATGTCAGTTTAAACTGATGTTAGGGGGAATGTGTTAAAGAATGATTTTCAATTCTTTTTGCAGCTATTATTATTCGCTTAAGATATGAATAGGTGTAACTTCTATAGTTTATGGATTTTCAGTGAACAGATATTGAAAAAGCCAAATCAATAAATTGATATTATGTACAAATGAATAGTAAAAATCATTTCTCTGTTGTCCTTCTCGGTTGGTTGATTTTAATAAAATCTGGTAATAGCAATTTACAGGATATTACTTCCTCTTCAATTTTTGTCTTTGTTTTTATTTGCTTTGATATGTATTTCAGTTGGAAAATCTTTAAACCTGTATGTCTCTTGTGCTTTGCTAACTGATATGAGAGAATCAAGTCTAATCTTGTTTTCTTGATTGGACATTTTTGTGAGAAATTTTGTAGAAATTTGAAAAAATTTGGAAATAAGAATGTATTGTTGAATTTACAATTAACTAAACATTTTAAATACCTTGGTGAATGGATCAGTTATAACAAAATTAATATCGGAGAAAAGGAAACTGAATATAGAATAGGCTGTGTTAGTTTTGCTCTATCTATATATAAAATTCAGTGACTTCTATTAGTCCATCACACTTAAAATAGCCATACATTGACTGATGAAAACCAAATTTTGAGGAGGAATGACATGTCGGAGGGTACAAAGTACAGTTGGTTTTATTAGAGTGTATAGCTTGGTACAATAGCTTTTCATTTTATTTTTAATTTTTAAAAAATTAAGTCTTATTAACATTCAAAATACTTCCACTCCGTTTAAAACAATTTAGTGATTAGAATAACAAATACTTTTTATAAAAATGACATCTTAAGACTTTATAACTCTGTCCCCCCCTTCTATATTCCTATAAGTCTGTCCCCCTATATCTTAAGTCCCTATAAGTCTGTCCCCCTATATCTTAAGTCCCTATAAGTCTGTCCCCCTTGTCTTAAGTCCCGATAAGTCTGTCTCCCTATATCTTAAGTCCCTATGTCTGTACGCCCTTCTACACATCTGTCCTCCTAATCTTAAGTCTTTATAAGTCTGTACTATATCTTAAGTCCCTATAAATGTGTCCCCTATATATTCTCCCTATAAGTCTGTTTCCCCATATCATATAAGTATGTCCCCCATATCTTAAGGCTCTCTGTCCCTTTTATATCTTAAGTATGTCCTCAACTTATATCTTAAGGTGGGGAACAAATATATAGAGACTTTAAGTTCCTATAAGTTTGTCTTTATATCTTAAGTCTCTATAATCTGTCCCTTATATCATATAAGTCAGTCCTCCTATATCTGATAAGTATGTCCCCCTCATATCAGTCTTCCCCTATATCTGAAGTCCCTATCAGTCTGTCCCCCTTATATCTTAAGTCCATATAAATATGTCCCCGCTTAAATCTTAAGTCCCTATAAGTCTGTCACCTCATATCTTATAATTCTGTCCCAACTATATCTTATAATTCTGTCCCAACTATATCTTATAATTCTGTCCCAACTATATCTTATAATTCTGTCCCAACTATATCTTATAATTCTGTCCCAACTATATCTTATAATTCTGTCCCAACTATATCTTATAATTCTGTCCCAACTATATCTTATAATTCTGTCCCAACTATATCTTATAATTCTGTCCCAACTATATCTTATAATTCTGTCCCAACTATATCTTATAATTCTGTCCCAACTATATCTTATAATTCTGTCCCAACTATATCTTATAATTCTGTCCCAACTATATCTTATAATTCTGTCCCAACTATATCTTATAATTCTGTCCCAACTATATCTTATAATTCTGTCCCAACTATATCTTATAATTCTGTCCCAACTATATCTTATAATTCTGTCCCAACTATATCTTATAAATCTGTCCCTCTATATCTTAAGTCCCTATCAGTCTGTCCCTTTATATTTTAAATCCCTATAAGCCTGTCCCTATATCTTAAGTCTTTTAACATCTGTCCCCTTCTTATATCTTAAGTCCCTATAAGTCTGTGTACACCCCCCCCCTTATATCTTAAATGTCTAATAATCAAAAGTGAGCAAATGTTTTTTGTTTTTTTTTAAATAGCTGTATTAGGATTTGTATAAATGGATGGATGTTTGCTGTTATTTAATGAATATCAGTTTGTAATGATAAATCTGAGCTGAGTTTGAATTCCTATTCGGATTCATTCTATTCATTTGCATGTAAATGCTCTTGGCAAAAGTAGGTAAAGAAGGTGTTGGGTATTACCTATTTATTATTCATTATTATTTCAAGATCAGAATCTCATCTTCAGAATGATAGGAGAGCTTGATTTCACGTCCTTTTGCTGGAGAACCGTGCCGTTTAATGAATGATCCTCTTTTGCTGCTTCTGCTGTCATTAATTGTAGTGTGTGTGTGTGTGTGTGTGTGTGTGTTTATGGTTTATACAAGTGTGTGTGATAGTAAGATTTGGCTTTTTCGCATCTTTGTTAAAGTGATAGCAGGCGCTGTTTTACGATTTGATGATATATTTGTCTGTTTTAATTTATGGTCAGAAAATCTTTCTGCACAATGAGTAATTAACAAACAGATTTTAATCAGGTATTATTTCTGATTTATGTAAATATAGGGGTGGCAGAAATAGCTCTCACATTATGGTAAGACATTAGTGGCAATGATGTCTTTATCCAGCTAATGTGTTAGCATTATGTGAGTTTCATGTGAAGGGTATCTCTGCTGCACACTATTATCTTTAGTAGGTATATATGTTCATTTAAAAGTAAATATCTTTTCATATTTTTAAATTATTTTTTTAAAACTAAAAAAACTTCAGTGTGCCATGTTCTTTCAGGACAGAGGCGATCATGGCTTTCCATATCTCTCTATCCCTGGTGGCTCTTAGCACACTTTCTCCTGTTACTCCACCCAAACCCCACTCTGCCATCCACCAGCTTAGGCCCTTCAAATATGTTATCCACTGCTTTCCCCTGTCTCTTTTTCTCTCTATCTGACCTGTGAGTATCAAATTCTCCAAGCCTCGAGAACTTCAGCTGTCTCTTCCTGATGCTCAGTATTAAGTTCCTTTTTATTTCCATCCTTTCTAAAATCTTGTCGTTACTCACATGCACGATCTATGATATTCGCAGCATTCTTCTGTAGAATTACATTTCAGTTAGATGTTGAAAATATTTAAGAAAATGTGCATCTCAATAGGAATTTAACCACTACTTTTTGTCCTTTTAATCTGAAAAACCATCTTTAGGCTGCTCATTAAGCTACAAGAAGCCATAACAGCAAAGCAAAGCTCAATTATCCTATTTAAGAATCGTACATCTTTCAAAATCTGCATATGCTAACTTTATTTTTATACCAATTCCTGTTAAAAGTCACTTTTTCTTTAATATGACTTTCACTGACTATGCTGGTAAATATTCATTTGATTATTTTTCATTATAGATTTGTCTTCTCAGCTACATGTACTTACTAAATATAACATTTATACCAATAAAAAGTATGTATATGTATGCACATATATATATATATATATATATATATATATATATATTATGGAAATTTAACAAAGATTAATGAAATTTGGTTATAAACAACCGACAATTTGAAATGATTTGTTTGAACATTATTTTTGATCCAATACTTGTAGTCAAGTAGATATGTAACACCTTCGCTCGGACTGGCTGGTTATTTGTGACGCTTGCTCTCATTGACGGTCATGGTGGCACCAGTTGTGACACTGCCACCTAGCTGGCCGGTTGGTTCGGTCGCTGTTGCTGGTCATGATGATCTCATTACAAAAGCTGGTTTTCATAACATCTATTGCAACAACGGACTACTGCCCACGTTGTGAATTGATCTCAGAAAGTCACGTTGTGCAATTTCAGTAGTTGTCTTTCCATCAGTACCAGACTGGACAGTGGTGTACACTTGTGGTTAAAAATAAGCACGGCACCAAAAAAGTCATAAAATAAATGAATAAGGTTGAACACACCTGGAGAGTTACGAAGAATGTCTTTATAAAAAAAAAAGAAACCAAACACAATTATTAGTCACAGGAGCAGGTAATACAGCCGTCGGATTGATATACAGCTGTTGGAATGCCAGTTTACAGCTGAGAGAGAAAGAGTTCATTTAAAAATATCAGAGCTTTCAATCCTTAAATAAAAAAATGCCTTTTCTAAGTTTCATTAAAGTAAATAGAGCTCTTCAAATTTCCACTAGAGTCTTTTCACGTATTCATTAAATTTTCATGAAAGTCTTTTCACATATTCTCTATAATCAGAGCTGTCAATTCTCTATGCAACTTCTAAAATAACAAAGTCCTTTTGGGTCCTTATCAGAGTTTAACGGAGTTTACCGAAGTAGAGTGAATGAGAAATCGGAAATTTCGATTCTCCCATGATTTAAAAAAAACAAAAACAATAACGTTCTTTCGGTCTTCATATCGAAGACACATTATTCAAAATTAACTCTTTAAGTTAATCTGCAGCAGGCTTCATTCGACATTAACTCTTTAGCCATAAGTTCTGTGGTAGGCGACCGGCTGTGGGTCATGGCTCCCCCAGTTGGGAACCCTTTTCCATGGTCGTCACATTTCGACTCACCAACAACTTGACTCAAAACTGAGTTTTCTTGCTGAGTCCGGACTTTCATGACCATCCCCAATCCTCTCTGGGGATTTGGCTGACTCAAAGCTTTTGACCAATGAGATTGTTTTCCACCCACATGATTTGCCGGGGGTGGGGTCATGGCTCGACAAATGAAACATCAACAGCTCACTTCCTTTCGATTACATCATATTTACATTTTTCAATTCCCACAAATTTTCTGTTCTCAAGGAATATCTGTTGGGGGATCTAACCTTACTTGACCTCATCAAGTAAATTCTGATATTTTATTTTGACTGCGACCATTTTGTCAAATTTTCACCTAGAGCAAAATAATGCATATCGTATATGAAAAAGAAAGTAAACTATAATGAAGAAGAAAGAAAATTATATTTCTCTCTTTCCCTCAAATTGTCAACTAATTTATCTATTCCCCAGATTTTACAAGTACATGATAGTATGAAAATAATTAATTTTTTTATTCCCCGGATTTTACAAGTATATGATAGTACTAAAATAGTTTTTTTTACATAAGCTCACATTGCGAATTACAATAGAGCACAATTAATAAAACTACTAATATTAATTTCTCTCTCTCCATTGTATTAAACCAAACAAAAGAAAATACACCCATGGGAGATAGTGTCACAGATATTCTGTTTATATAATCAAACTATTATATATTTATTTCTACCGGCCTGATTATTTACGATAAATTTTTTTTTTATGAAAATGTGTCATTTGGCATGATTCGAACACATTTTCATAATAAAAATTTATCATAAATAATCAGGCGGTAGCAATAAATATATAATACTGTTTGATTATAAACAGAATATCTACTTAAATATGAGTATCGATCAAAAATTAATGTTCATCAAATCATTTAGGTTGGTTAATTAAATTTGAGGAATAAAACACTAACAAAATGATAATATTAGCAATAAGATTGATTATATATATATTATATATTAGCCTTTTGATTTTAGAGAAAGATCTTAGTCGTAATTTTTGAACATGCCTGTGTCCATTTTCAATAGGACTCGCTGTTCTGAGGAAAGTTGTTGTTGGTTATAGGGATCCCTGTGGAAATAATATTCTTTGAGTCAGCCCAAATCGCTCAATATGATTTTATTTTGAAAATATTTCCATTCTGATAGACATCACATATATGCACACACATTCCTCTGCAAGACTGAAATGAGCATTTAATAAAATATTGTTAATGAAAGTTGAATAATTATCATTTGCTTGTAATTTTTTTTAATGAAACTCATTTGTTGTAAGACTTGTGTAAGAAAGAAATATGCTAAAGTGATAAATGAAGTAATTGTAGTATTAGAGGATGCTGAAAAGTTCTTGTCTTGATCAAGGAAGAATTTAAAAAAAAAATCTTCATGTTTTGATCATATTTTTGGGTGCGTCTTGGCTAAAAACTTTTCAGCACCTCTTTGTCATGTGGTTGCAGTGATATATCGAAATCCAAATGACAAGATCAGCTCAAATCGATTTTTATCTAAAAGGAGAACTAAAATGGAACCGAAAGAAATTAAAGAAGATGCTTTCCATAACATTGGCTTTTTGGCTGTTAGCCAAGAAGGATGTTAAAATAGCAATATACAAATATCCACACCCTGCTGCTGTTGGTAATAGCGTAATCTGTATATTGGCCTGAAGGGAAGACATGATGAGAGTTTTCTGTCTTGTACAAGTCACATATTTCACATGCCATTGAACATAAATGCTGTGCACGTTATGCAATATAGTTTGCTTTTCTATGCAAAACTTTTAAATAAACTAGCAAGGTTATTTGGTATTGTTCAGATATAAAACCGTATATATTTTTTAGGCAATTTTAATTATTGCATTTGATGGTAAGTATGATCCACTTATATTCCACCAAAAATTGTTTGAAAATTATATTTTGAAGTGTGTTGTTGTGCAGTGGATATTGGCTCGGAACGACAAATCGGAGAGCTGAGTTCAAATTCCAGTTGCATTCACTTACATGCAAAACAGGACAGTCAGTCATGTCTCAAAAGAGACATGATCGCCCAAGTGTGTATCGCGTATGGTACTTAACCAACCGATATAAAGTGCAAATATATGATAAAAATGTTTTTCCTAATATTCGATGCTGGTATGAGAAGAGATTTTTAGATTCTGTTTAATGCTGCAATTATCTTTATATGTGTGTGTGTGTATATAATCCTTGAAATGTCTATTTTGGAGTTATGTGACATGGGGGGTTGGTTTTACTTGGTCACATATCAACCTCCATTTTGTGTGTTCTGAAAAGTCCTCAACCTCATCAAAAGAACCTCTCTTCTTCTATCATTCTGGTGCATTTTAATGTTTGGTTAGACTTTTTGAGATGGATGGTGGTAAGAACTTATCAGTATTTCTCTGTGTGTCTTTTTCTGTGTATTTGAGTGTATAAGATCAAGGGCCTGCTTACAGACTGAGTTAATTGATAGTATTGACATTATTCGGACTATTGACCTCATCTTTGTTGCTATTTGTACAATGTTTTGGCCATTGTACATTCCGGCCTTCTTTAGGTGCTAAGAATTTTGAATCGAACTCTTTATTACAATCACTGGGGTGTTTGAACTCCATTCCTTGTGTAATGCCTTGATTGGAAGTCCTCATGATTTATCTCCCTCTAACCCTGCAACTTACTTGTTCACCACTGCTGTAGCCCGGTATTGAATTCCCAAGGTCTATATTCACTGGGCCATGTGTCCTTAAGGACATGAGTTAATTGATATATCCTAACAAGAACAGCTTTAGTTTTAATGCTGGTTTTTAAGGCAAGCAGGCTTTCCCATGTAGATGATCAGAGCATTCTCTTTCTTGCCATTCCTCTTATTTATCGTTATAAAATATTAGCAAATATCAAGAAATGTAAAGATAGAAAAGGGAAATAAAGTAGTTTTTTTCTTTTTTTTTTCCATTTTTTAATTTCTCTTTGTAGCATATTTGTCATAAGTGATTTTTTTTTTTTTTTTTTTTTTTTTTTTACAAAATTAATTCCTTAATAGTACACAGGTGAAATGTTTATCGAGCAATCTTTTGTCATTACTTTTTCTTAAACTTTTATTTTTCAATAATAAACTTACTTTGGCACCAGTGTGTGTGATTTGTTGAGAATTAAATCTGTTACAATGTCCAGTGAAACAAAATTGTTCAGCATTATTTTATGCCCGGTGCACTTGTCTTTTTATAACCCTTCTTTTTATTCATTTTTCTTTCATCTGAATAAATAAAATCCAAGCAGTGACAATTAAATTACTCTTTGCAATTTAAAATTGAAAACATTAATTTGTAGAAAACAAAACAAAAAAACAAAAAAAGGAAAAAAAAAACAAAAAAAAAAAACAAAAAAAAAATTTAAATATTAATTTTTTAAGTTTTTACTTGATTCCCAAATTTCTGTTTTGTTTTTCTTTTGCTCCTCAAAATGAAATTCTTTTCTCTGGTATTATTCTGATATCTCAGAATAAACCATTTACACTGAATCTTATCACTTTTCAAATCCACTAAGAATTCTCCATCATCATCATCATCATCATTTTCATATATCAACTCTTGGTTAAATTTTTCTTTCCTTATTGCATTACATTGATTTTTGTGAATATTCTTTTATTATTGAGTTGAATAATTTGATTAGAGCTGGGACTTGGCAGCTTAGAAGAACGAGGTTAGTGTGTCAATTGCTATCAATTTTCTTTTGATAATACAAACTTAAAATATAAACCAGGTTTTCAATCTGGCCTTGTAATTTATAAGTTTCTGATTGTGTTATTTTTGAATGAGGCAACTGAGATGTGGTTTTACTAACAAATGTTGAGAATGCCAAGGACAGAGAATATGACAAAATGAGGAAGTTGATGTGAGCCACAAAAGACAGGAAGCGGTAGAGTCATGATTGTCCATATCCTGAAGAGACACAAGAGAGAGAGGCACACACATATACACAATTGATTGATGTTTTGAATGTATAAATTTAACTTTTTGCTCAGTTATATCACTTGGTTAAGTAATTGCAGTTTGATTTTATTTTTATTAAAAACAGCTATATTTTATTTTTATGCTAATCTTTGTTTCATTTTGAAGGTGTGAATGGCTTAATGGTTAAATGCTCATAAAATAGAATCTGCCAGTTCCAATTCTAGCTATGTTCATTTCAAAAGATGAAGTTGTTTTGTCACTCTCCTCTATTGGGCTTGTGCCCATATCATGTTGAAACATTGGTTCTTGTCTGATCACCAAAGTTGATCCTGGTCAGTAACTAGATGGGTAATTGCTTGGAAATACCACATTCCGTAAGCTTGGATGTATGGGTAGTATAATGGATAATGGTTCAGAATGCAAAATCGTAGAGCTGAGTTTCAATTCTAGCTGGGTTTGTTATATTTACTTATGTGCCAAAAAACTGTTAATACAATATTCACTTGCAATAAGCAAGTTTTTCTTACAATCCCAAAACACGTTTCAGATTTAAATAACCTACAAAAGTATTATAAGCCATAAAAAAAAAATCAAATTGATCTCTCCTCAAACTATGGGTAAAATAGCAGAACAGACTAGATTCTCTAGCCCTGATTGTTAACTAGTCTTGTAGAAGGATAATTCTAAATTCAAAATCTGTAATTTAGCTCTTGGGGGCATTTAGATATCAATCTTTTGGTAGATCCAGTAGTCAAGGTAATGTCAATGTCTAGATTGCTGAAATATACTGCTGACAGGTCCTGATTAAGCTTTGGTAGGTTAGAAAATCAGTAAGTAATTAAATAAAATGCTCAGGTAAAAGCACAAAAACCTCCAATGGAACCTGTCTATATTATATTATATTATATTATTTGATTCCGATTGTTTTATATCCATTTGTTCATGGGTAGTGGGAAGGAGTAAACTGCATATTTGTTAAAAATTTTGCAAAAGATACCTGAATTTGTGTAATTTTTCATCTGATTTTATCATTTGAGAAATAGCAACTTTAAATGCTGGTTTAAGAACTCAATTTGCACTTTTCATATATATATATATAATATTTATTCAGAAATTATAACATGGATATGTTACAATATCACAAGTAGCTATTTTGTTTTGACACTTCTTCTGTCTTGTCAACCACATCACTTGACAAGACACAAGAAATGTCGAAACAAAATAGCTACTTTTGTAGTGATATAACATATCCATGTTATAATTTCTGAATAAATATTATTAGCTCTACTTTGTATGGAGCACTTTTTTAAAAATAGTGTTTTTTTTGGACAAGGAATATTATTCTACCCATACTTATTTGTGTGTGTGTGTGTGTGTATATATATATATATATATAGTGTATTGAGGCAGCAGATAATTTTCTAAACATACACTGTTAATTATATGAGACAATGAATGTCTATTATGTTTAATCATGAGCTGTTCTAAACATCGTATTTTGGCTTTAATTTCAGATGAAAATAAAGACAAATTGTCCAACATTTGGATATTTTTTTATTAAGTTGGTTCTAAGCTTCTGGCTCACAGGAGCCATCTTCAGAGAGGTTACAAGTGTGGGTTGTTTTGATTTAATTTACATGCCTGTTGAGAGATTGTATCTCTACTACTAATAATAAATCCACAACATATATTGGTTTTACTACAACTACACTATCCCGTAGACTTACCTGTCACCTTTCTGATCAGAGTTCAATTAAACAACATTTCTTAGAAAAACATAGCCATGTAGGTAATATCAGACAGATTTTAGTCAACAATACAATAATCCTCACTCATACATACTGTAAAAAGAACCTTCAGATATTGGAGGCCATCTACATTAAATCCAAACAACCCACACTTAATAAAATCACGTTTAAATCTGGTCATAGCACATTAAATTGCATTTAAATATATGGTTTGGTTAACATTTCAAGCTCTCACATGGTGTGACGTCATAGAACTGCATTATAAATTTACAAACTGCGTTTGCTATTTGGTAACTGTTATTGTTGTTTAGCAAAGTTTTATGTAAACACAAGATAAAATCATCTTTGGTGGATGTTTTTATGTTAACATCCTTGTAACCTTTCTGAAAATGGCTCATGTGAGCCAAAAGCTTAAAACCAACTTGATGAAAAAATATCTGAATGTTGGAGAATTTTTGTCTTTATTTTCGCCTGAAATTAAAGCCAACATACGATGTTCAGAATAGCTCATGATTAAGCATAATAGACATTCATTGTCTGTTATATTTAGCAGTATATGTTTAGAAAAAAAATATATATAAAGCCTGCTAATGAAATTTGTGAACTAATAAAAAAACAACAAATGATAATATTCTTAATAAGACTAATATTTATTTTATATTCGTTTTGACTTTTGAGTAAATGGAAGCATGAAAAGAAAGATTTTGAAGTCAGAATTTTCAGACATGTTCTTTTAGTAATATATATTCATTTTTTTTCTCACCGTTAGTACAACTCTGAGGTTCAAACACAACTTCATTGTTTTAAAATTTATCATGGCCTATAGTAAAAGATTTCTTGCCTTTAATGCCATGTTTTTGTACCATGAAAAACATATATATATATATATATATATATAATCATTACTAAACATTATTTTAGTGGAGTATTTGAGTAGACACTCTATTTATTAAACAGTATATTTATTTGCATCTACCATATTAGAAATCTTATTAAAGAAAAATCTGTTGCAATTGTGAAATTTCTACCCCTCTCAATGCAAAAAATGCTGATTTTTTTTTTTTTTTTTTTTTTTTAATCCTTTTTTCTGCATTGAAAATGGTTATTTTCTTTTCTGTTAACACCAAATTTTTTATGCAAGATGGTTAGAAGAAAATGAGTCTTTGTTCTAGAAGTTAAAAAAGTACCCCCACTCCACCAAATGGTGGGGTGGGTATCTGTAATCAAGATTAAAGTCTGGGGCTTTTGCCAAGCAACTTTGATTTCAGTTATGTAAGGCATTTTTGGCTTATTTTCTTATTTATTTATTTATTTTTAATGTGAAGCCAATACTGGTAAATTATAAGGTTCCACGCTTCCATATTTATCATCAGTATTGAATCTATGAACTGTATTTAGGAAGCTAGAGATGTTGGAAATGCCTACTGCGAACTGAAAGGGTATAATGAGTCTTGTTAGCCATGCTGCATCTCTACTGAGCCCTTGCCTCTATGTCTGAAAACAGATAAGGAGGAAAAAAACAAAACAAAAAAAAAAATTGATTTCACTTGAGAATATTGGAACTCTTAAAAAAAAAATGGAAAACTGTGCTTTTGAATCCTTTCCAATATTTTGATTAAAGATATTGGCAGTCTAAGCCATTTTGTTGAGGGAACTGATGCATTTCTATTGCGACCCTCTTGATTTTACAGATGTTATACTACTCTTCATATAAAAAATCAAAATGTTTTTCAACATAGATGAGAGGTGCAGTGGCAAAGAAAAAAAATCAATTATGTTTCTTTCTTTTTTTTTTTTTTTTTTTTTTTTATTGATTACACAAAATATCTATTTCATATGTACTTGGCTGTACATATCCATCTTAGGAATATTTATAAAATCTACAGTTTAATCATGTTACTCAAAATACAATAATTGTTGCAGTTTCTTATCTGAAAATTGTAAGTATTTTGGTTTGTTTATTTTTTTTTAATCTAAACTTATTTATAAATGAAACTTTGTCTCTGTGTGTGTCCGTTACCTATAGACTCCGAAACGGCTGAACCGATTTTCTTGAAAATTTACACAGTTGTACTATAAGCGTCTGCGAGTGTTCTTACCTAGGTTTTGTGTCGATGTACTCCCCCCCCCCAATAAATATCAGAAATCGATAATCGAAAAAATCAGGTTATAGAAGGAGTGGTCTGATTTTAACCAAATTTGATACACTCATAGACAAAGACATAAGAAATGATATTTAGAAGTTTCAAGGTTGCAGTTCTTACAATAGTGCAGAAAATTTGATATCGATACCAGGAAATCAAAATTTGATTTACATCCATTGATTTTTCTTTCAGTCTACGGTTTCGCTTTAACTGGAAACAATTATTGCTTTTTAGTCTTTCGTGCCAATGTCCAAAGAGTCTGAGCTCCATGACCATGGGTTAGTTTTAAAGCTTTCATTACACCCGAGCAATGCCAGGCTATACTGGTAGTTGTTTATATTTGAAAAGGTAAGAAATGCTTCAAATATTTTTTACATGTTTTAACATTAATTCATTGATCGATTTAACCTGAAATTTTAAAGATTCAACAAGTAAATTTCTGTCCTTGAAAATGGTCAGTCACACATGATGCATGCTTGGGTGATCATGCCATATTTGATTTATGACCGTTTAGATTTCTCACTGTCAGCTCCCATTTTTTCTTTCTGTGGTAGGCTGTGGTTGCTAACCGAAGCTATAGGGCCAAATCTGTTCTGTTATTCAACTCACAGCTGGGGGGAGAGGGAGAAGAGAGATTCATACCTTTTGCAGTGTAAATGGCTATAATGAATCTGACCAGAATTTGAACTTAAGACTCCAATTTCTCATTCTGAGCTGATATCCATAGCACCACACCTCACTGAAAATAAAAATATTTGAAAAAAACAAAACAAAAAAAAACCCCAAGAAAACATCTCATTTTAAAACTCAATTTGTGGCATTAGTTTGGGGTAGAGAATGTGAACATCTTAACCTTTCTCTCAGATAGTTCATAGAGTGATATTTTTTTTTTAATGACTGATCAACCCTTTGTAGATTATTTAAAGCCAAGACATATTTTGAATTCTCTCAAATGGACAGGCTTATGGCCTATCATGTTGAATATACCGGTTCTTACTCGATCACCAAAGTTAAGCAACGTTGAGCCTGGTCAGTACTTAGATGGATGACCGCTTGGTGCAGTAAGCGTATAGTTACAGATGTTCGTTGTGGTGCAGTGGATATCGGCTCGGAAAGAGAAATCGGTGAGCCGAGTTCGAATTCCAGTTGAATACCCTGCATTCACTTAAGCACTGGTACCCTTGAGAAAGGTATTAATCCGTCCCTTCCCTCCAGTTATGGGTTAAATAACAAGGGTACGACTAAGGGACCCTGCCCTTAAAAACAAATCCCAATGAATCTTGATACTTAAAAAGAAAAAAGTATTACTAGACACAAAACTTATAAAAACAACAATAAATTGTTGAAAGAAAAAGGTATTACCAGCAATAAATAAATAAAATTTAGTTGGCAATAAATGACTCGCCGAGGTTGATATGCCATAAAAACAAAACAACCAAGCAACCAATCTCAAATGGACAGTTTTGTATCTCATTTTAGCTGAGATCCAGATCAATCAATTTGTCTGATTTTTACAGTTTTCAGTTGATACATTAAGCTTATTTTGGTTGTCTTCTCACAGGTTCAGGGATTTGATTTTGTAATAGAGAATAAGGAAAATCACTCATGTCAAGAAATCATGTTAGCTTTTGATAGGAACTAACAAAAAATACCAAAACATTTTAAACATTTAAAATTTCCTGCAATTAATAGTAAATATTGTTTGAAATTCCATTACACAAGCCATTGTCATTATTATCTCAGTTATTTGGGAGAATATTCTGATTTATTCTCACATTTTGGCTTTCTTCAGATGCATAGTCCATCAGGTTGAAGTTTTTTTTTTCTGCCTTTTTTGTGATAGTCCTAAATTCTAAAGATAAGTTTATCACAAAACCTGGACAAGTATCGTTATCTTAGTCAATTTTATAAAAATTTTAGACTCCATCTGATATTAGTTCATTTTTTGTTTATACACATAGTAGTTTTCGCACTGAAAGTTATAATCGTGCTATGTCGGTTGCTAATCAACTTAACGTACCCAAAATGTTAGGAACTTGGTAATCTTCCACTGAAAAGCTGACTCCTTAGTATTTGGCTAACTGCTGACTAATATCAACTGCCTAGTAGTTTTACTGAACTCCAATAGAACTCTAAAGAACTCTCTAAAACTTGTAAGAATTTCTCAACTTCCTATTAACTCTTATTAATATAGGAGGGAGAGTCTGTTATCTGAGAAATAGGTGTGTTTCACCATAACAACATGGTTCTAGATTTATTTACATTGTTTACACTTAAAATATTGTCCTCATTTATGTTGCTATTATCATAATGTTGTGGCTGTTGTATCCTTTGGCCTTCACTAGGTGCTTGTTGATCCAGGTAACCTCCAGATACTTTCAAACTCAACCATTTCTTTAATCTATATATGGGAGGAGGTAGTTCTCATTCTGCTCTTCATGTTTATTTATTCATTCACTTTAATGTCTATTGTCCAGTTTGCACTCCTACCCAGTGTGTTGATCAGGAGTTGAGGTTTATCCCTTTTTTCCTGTTTAGGATTGGGTTTCCAGATCCTTCTAAAGTTTATTTCAACTCCATACTTCTAAAATCTTGTTGTGGTGAAATCTTCATCACCAAGTTGTTTGGGCCTGAAAGTAAGACATGTAAGCAAGAACACAAGTTCAAACAGTGTATTAGAATGACAGAACAATGTGTACAATAATAATTGTTAGTAATCAGCAAATAGAAGTGTAAGTCTGAATGGTATAGTAACGCTGCATCATGACTGTCTTAAAGCTCCATTACCGGACGTCGTGCAGGTTATTATTTATAGCAGGAGGAAGAGTCCATTCCACATAGAAGGGCACCATAACAAATCTTTGTCTGAACTCAGAAATTTTATTTGCTAATTATTTTTTTTTTTCTCAATAGGATTATATAGGTTCACCTAATGTTTGGTTCACACTCCTCCCTTGTTTTTTGAACAGGAGTATAGGTTTATCCATTGTTTCTTGTTTGGGTTTCCGGTTTCTTCTAAAATCTTTTCATTCTTTCACTCCCAGTAGCCTTGGTGACATTGTTACCTTGCCTTCAGTGAACTGATTTAAAAAAAAAAAAAAATTACAATCACTGGTCCCATTGCTCATTTATGCCATGAAGACACTGATGTGCTATATTTATTCAATAATTCTGAAAACTCCAAATATTTAAACTTCTGAATCCTTATTTGCAGTATCTTTTTTTTTTTTTTTTTTTTTTCCAAATAATGTATGTGCAGTCATGCAGCAAAAAACAATTTAATGATCATTAAACAATCTTTTATTTTTCTAGATAAGTTAAATACTAGTTAACTTTCAAAACTGTAATGTGGTGCAGTGGATATTAGCTCAGAACAAAATATCTGAGAGTCAAGTTCAAATTCCAGTTGGATTCTTTGCTTTCACTTATATGCAAATGCCATTGGGAAAGTTATTAATCTCTTCCCTCCAGCTATGGGTGAAACAACAGGACAGATTGGGTTCTATAGCCTTGTTTGCGCACTAGTCTACTGCAGAAAGTAATGGCAACATACTGCGGGAAAATCTTCTACCTAGTAAACCATGTATCTTTTGAGATATGATTGCCCAAGTATGTATCGCGTATGGCACTTAACTGACTAAATGTTGTATACAGAACAAAAACATTTTTAGTTTTAATGTTTTTCAAATGCTAACTCCATAAATGTTTGAAAAGACAAGTGAGGTAATTAGCTTTAACAAATACTGAATAGTCTGCTAGTTTTAAAGTACTTAATATTTTTGCATTCATGTTGTCTTTATTATTATTTTACAACTGTCGAGGTTAGTTGAAAGTCATTAACTTTAATTCGGTTCCAATTGCTTTGTGCTATAGTATTACTGTAGATATAATGGAAGTTGTAGAAGTTTGCAGTCTAGAGTTTAACACATTGACCAAAGGATTCATATACTGTCATGGTGATTGTAGATTTTACATGTTCAGAAAGTAATCTAATGAAGTTAGAAACCAAAAACTGAGAGGATTGTAAATGGCATGTTGAGAATTTTAATGTTTAAGCAAATTAAAAATTAAAAAAAAATGTATATTTTGAATTAAATGTAAAAATAACTTCAACTGCATTCTCAGTTTTAGAGATGATTGTCCTTAATTGAACCGTATGGACTGATGCTACAGAATTACAAAGAGCTTTACTAAATAACAGAAACAGCATCACTTAAAGACTTTCAGCAGTGGAAACAGCTAAAATGGATAGTACATGTAACACAAGAAAATAATAATATAATCAAGATGTTGACTGTTGATACTTTAAAAAAAAAAAAAAGGTGATAAAAGTTGAATTGAGAAACTTAATTTCCTAAAAAACTGTCCTAAGAGAATGATTTTTAAAATTCAAACTGACAGTAATGCTTACCGTTTTCAGTCAATGAATGCTGAATGTTTTCTCATAATGAAACAACTAATCTCAACATCACAATAATATGATTCCAACTTTAATATTTCTATTTTTTCAAAATGCAATGTTAAAAAATCTTTTTAATCATTAAATAGTGATGCTGGTTGGGAGACTTTATGATGATTGCTTTTTTTTTTTTCTTTTTCTTTATATATCAATTCACCCCAAGCAAAGCAATAATGCCACGAAGATGCAGCTGGCTACTGGGAGTGCAAAAAAAAAAAATTAAAACATTTTAGAAGGAACCAGAAACATAATCCTAAACAGGAAACAATGGATAAACTACTGTTCCTGTTCAAAAGACTGCAGGAGTGTGAAGTGGACAGTAGGTGACCTTATCTGTTCCTAATGAGAAAAGAAAAAGTAATTCAATAGTAAAAAAAGTTTGCAGCTTTTAGCGGAAATGTTTCAAGTTGAAGTAGACTTTAGAAGGAATTGAAAACCCAAATCTAAACAAGAGATAAACTTCTACTCTTTCTGGGAAAAGACTTTAATTTTGAAATCTGAATGCATACTTGAGTATGCAATAGTGCTGAAAAGTTCGTAACCCAACCAAGAAGAGATTCCAAAATTAATTTTGATGTTTGGTCTGGCAAAAAAGCTTTTTAGCACTCCCTTATATATATATATATATATATATATATGATTTCTAACCTTATCATATTTGAACTTATTTCCTTGTTTTTTATTTATTGATTTTTTTTCTCTTTATCACCTGAAGAAAAACTGAGAAAATGGATTAGCCTTGATGTACAAGGGATAATCTAAGTGATTTTTCTCTTTGACATTCTGTTTAAAGTTATGCTTTTGTCTAAAATTGTTGCATTTGATTGGATAGATGATTAAAAACTTAAAAATTTGAGGCTCTTTTCTGTGAATCATGTTACTTAATACTATTAAAGAACCTGTCAGAAATCATTGACTTTGATGGTGATAACTTTGTCCTTGTGTGAGTCAGAAAATAATATACATATGAAACTTAGTGGACTGATGTTATTTTTGTATCATATTAAAGAAATCTTAAAAGTATCTTTGAAGTTTATTTTGAACATTTATTGCTGTTTTATACAAACACTTAAAAGGATATTTTGTGGTCAGATGATAATTTTAGTTGAATATAAAATGCACATTCAACACTGTTTATATTTCATGTTTTATTTTAAAAAAATGGTGCAGCAGAAGCAATTCAATGGTAACAGTAACTGTTTCCTTATAAGGAAACATTCAGCATTTGTAGACTGAGCAACCAGTACTACTTTCAGTTGAAATTTATAAAATGTTTCTATTTAAACAATATTTTTAAAAAATATTAGGTTGTCCCAAAAGTTCGTAAACACTTGCGAAATGGGTCTATTTGGTCCAGCACAATCAAGACAAATGATGGGTTCAGAAAGGGCAAGAGACACCGTCGATTCCAAAACAAGATCAATTCGGCAAGAAAGTCATGTGTGTTTGGAACTTTGAAGGAATCATGCATTTTGAGTTGGTTCTGAATGGTCTTGCCATCAGTGCCGAACTTTACTGTCAGTAACTTGAGCGGGTCTATGAAAAGTTGAAGCAAAAGTACCTGGCTCTGATCA
Source organism: Ascarosepion bandense (assembly GCA_037127315.1). Lineage (NCBI taxonomy): Eukaryota > Metazoa > Mollusca > Cephalopoda > Sepiida > Sepiidae > Ascarosepion > Ascarosepion bandense. The sequence goes on from JBBBDQ010000942.1 coordinate 4,643,700, forward strand.
ACCAAAAGCACACTTTGATGCAGCAAGACAATGCCAAGCCACATACAACCAGGAAGACCAAAGACAAGTTTCAAGAGCTGGACGGTGTTGAGGTTCTGCCACATCCAGCCCACAGTCCTGTCTGTGCTCTATCAGATTACGGCCTTTTCTGCTCAATGCAATGCTTTCTGAAGGGCTGCCGATTTGACTCGTTTGAAGTCGAGGAAGCGTGTCAAGAATTCTTTGATTTGAAGCCGGCTGAATGGTACTTTGACCAGATCCGAAAGCTTGCAGATCAATGGCAGAAAGTCTTTATTTTGAGCAATAATTTTTGTTTTTCCAAGTAAAATTTCAATTTTTTACAAGTGTTTTCTGGTAACCTTAGATTACTTGGCGAAGTAGAATGTCATTATTTTATCCTCAAATTACATGCGGTATCCATTTTAGCTGATATTGCTGTTGAAAGTTTTCATTATTTGATGTTTCATGATTCACTATTGAATGACTTCATGAGTTTTAAAGATGATGCCTGATTTTGCAGTAGATGCAAGCATGTAGTGGCAATGGTTTGCCAAGTTTCAAAGAGGCTATACTGAATTCAAGAACTATGTTTTGGAAGTCTTTGGGCTTTTATTGCAAAACTTACAACACCAGTCCATGAGGTTGGAAAAGGGATGGTTCTCATTAAAACCCTCAGGCTTCATTTGCTCAAAGCCATTTTTAACCCTTGCTCTGAGAAAGTGGTTGTATAGAGCTGACAGTTTAGATATTTTTGAACTTGATGATATGATATATGGCATTCATATGACAGTCTTGATCTAATGACACTATTTAAGAACATAACTTCAGTTTTTAGGCTAATGTCAATGGATCTCTTATATTAATAAGGCACAAGCATGTGGTGGGAATGTTTTGACTAATTTCAAGAAGGGTCCCAAGGATATTTGTGCATAAATGAATGCAAGGAATTCAATTCCAGTTAAATTCCTTGCTTTCACTTACACGCAAATACCCCTGGAAAAGGTATGAATCCATCTCTTCCCTCCAGTTATCGGTTAAATAACAGGACAGATTGGGTTCTATAGCCTTGGCTATCAACCAGTCTACCGCAGAAAGCAATGGCAACCTACTGCGGGATAATCTTCTGCCTAGTCAGTCATGTCTCTTTAGAGACATGATCGCCCAAAGCATGTATCATGTATGGCACTTAACTGACTGAACAATAATCTGGTAAACTCTCTCCTTAACAGTAGTTTTTCTCAAACATCCAGTAACCCCTTGTGCTCTAGTGACATTGTTGAAAAAAAGAAGAAAAAAAAAAGGATTTCAGACTGTTGTTACAAAAGTCATGCAGCAAGCAATGAAGCTGGGATGGGAAGCTTTTTTTATAATTGTGTGGCTCCAAGCAAGGCATTTCACTGCCACTGTTGTGCAGGGGGTTACATAGGAGGAGTGTTATGAGAAAGTGACTGGTTATAAGGGGTGTCAGGAAGAGAGTATGAGACGGAAGAGAATACTGATGAGAGTTGGGTGGACAGAGAAAAAAGCATGAGAGGGAGGATGTAAGTTAGTGAGATAAGAGATGGCTATTGACTTTACATTTAAATTCTTGGAGATTATAGCTGTCGGGAAAGCAAGTTTGTGGAAGAGAATTCCACAGGCAGGAAGTGTGAAAAGAAGCTGCTGGAGTAGAATTTATGTTTACAATTTATCAGTTTCACAGTAAGAGGGTGGGACCTAGTTGCTAATCTTGTGGCTCGAGGAAATTTGTATATAGGGGGTACCAGTGAGCTAACTTCATCGGAGCAGAAGCCGTGAAAGTATTTGTAGAAGGGACACAAGGAAGCCACACTGTGTCGGTGAGAAAGCGACTGTATCCTAGCTGCCAAGTTGGGATCGATCACATTGCAGATTCTCTGCTGGATTCTACAGGAAACATATTCTTTACACCTGTCACTTTAAGACAAGAACATTTTTTATTTATTTTTTTAATTTAATCCATACATTAATTTATCTTTTTAAATTTTATTTTAAATTTAATCTTTTTTAAAGTTTATCTGTGTTGCACTTTTTGTTTAGTTGGTAGTTCTAACAAGTTAAAAATTTAAAACAAAAATTGTTCTTTTATGATGGCATACACAATTCAGCTGATAATGCACGCAAGGTCATAGAAAACTAGGAAAAAATACTTTGCTGGCTGAAGAATGCCGCCATACATTTGTATGGATCAAAAATATAAACCCAAGAACTTTAAGTTTCTGATATATTGAGTGGATTGGGCCATCAATTGTTTATTTATATCTGAGTAAAAACCAACAGAAGTTCTTTGTTGATTATTTTCTTTTTTGATATTAGATTAGTATTTGTAAATATATCTTCCTATTTTCTGCTAGCATTAGCTATTTTCAAATATATAAGCGGAAACAATATTTATTTCTGCTATTACATAAAATTTTATCTGGTAGTTGGGAATTCTCTTTGTAGGTTGTTAAAAAAATATTCTAACTTAAAATTAGAGTAGAATGAGTAGCCATGGTTAAATGTAAAATGAATGACAGAACTGCCCAACAGAATTGACAAAGTTTGCAATAAGCAGTAACAAGAAAAAGAAAAGAAAACTGGGCAAAAAAATATGAAGCAAGCAAACAATATTCAACAAGGCAAAGAAGTTCACAAACTAAGAATTGAGGTTGACACACAAGAGCAAGTTCAGGCAAGTGAAAATAGTGTTTTGACTTCAAGACAAGTTAGAGAGAGTTGGATGAAACAAAGAACTGACCTATTGTTTAGGAAGAAATCCCAGCATGCATTTGTATGTTTCTGTCTATAAATTAGGGAGGGGAAAGTATTTTGAAGTCCTTCCTCATAAAGATTGGAACCAATTTCTCTGAAACAGACTATTTTGTAAATGTGAATGCTGGACTCAAAAATGATCAAAATATTATTGACAAAGCATTTTCTTGTGACATCGGTTAATGATTAGTGATTGCTATATACTAATTTGAAGTCATTTTAAATAAGTTTCGAACTGAACTGTTTGACTTGTAGACTTCATTGTAATTGAGGAAGCTAGAGATAGTTGAAGTTTTAAGAATGCATAATGAGTAAAGAAGGCTTGAAAAATTTGATACTCACAAGAACATATCGATGACAAGAGTAATTTATCTAACAAACTTGTGTGAATGGATGGCAGTGACAGTTAAGTATGATGACTAACACTGCTGAGAGCTGCAAAGTTGTGTCCTGAAGGGATGTGGCACATAGACACAGAGAAAAAGAAATATTTTTCCGGCTAACTGAAAATAAAGGTAAACTATAGAGGATGTGTTAGAGGATAAAACGTACCAATAAAGCAAAAGCTTTCCTTTTGTATTTATTCATATTGTTTTTCTGCAGATATATTTACAAGAAGAATCCTATCTAGTGAGAAATGATCTGAATTGTTAACATTTTCAAAATGCCATTGGATGAAATTCTAAGTTCTGTAGATGTGTATTTATCATAAAAACAAAACATTTGAAAAAATACAAGAAATTGTTTGCTTAGAAAGCATATTGAAAATATTTTTTTAGCTTATATTCTACTCTTTATGGTGATTACCCTCATTTAAATCTTCTGAAAGCCTTGAAATGTGTTTGTCAACTCTGCAAATAACATTTGGCATATTACGTATGGAGATGTGCACCAGTTTACATGCAAACAGTACCAACTTTAACAGACAGATAAAACTGTGATAGCCTCTCATCTCATGACATTAACATCTTTAGAATTTGAAATAACACACTTTGGTGAATATTACAAGAAAGAATTCAAATGATATCTCTAGTCTTTGTTTATTCCCTGCTTACAAACAAAGATATCTAATATATAGTAATGAGCAATCACTTTAAGAATAATGGTGAGATTAGCTGTTTCCTCAGAAGGAAACATTTGGAATTCATTGACCAAAATAGCATTACTGTTGAAATTTATAAAATCTTTCTTTTTAAAAGTGTTTCAGGAAAATCAGCTTTTTAAGTCCACTAATTTTTATTGTTCCTTTCTGGTATTGATAAGGCTTTTCTTCTTAATTTTTTTTGTTTCTAGTAGTGTGGAAAGTGAACATTTTCATTATTTTCTCTTCATTTTTATTATTTTCTTTTATTCATTTTAGTTGTTACTGCTGTTCAAAGTTTTCAAGTGATGTAGTTTTTATCTGGCATGTTTGTTGGGATTCTGTAGCACTCATCTATAAGGTCTGATGAAGAATTGTCTTCTTTTTTTTTCTTAAGACATTCAGCTCATTTACGAGAAGCCATTTTCTATCATTGATGAGAAAAGCCTTATTCAGATAGTAGTTTACATATTTCTGAAGTTTAAAGTAAAAAAAATATATAAAATTACATACACACACACACACATACAATTATATATATATATATATGTGTGTGTGTGTGTGTGTTTCGAAAAATAAAATTACCCAAAAAACACAAAAGATTTGTACATCATCATTAGTCTCTCGACTGCTGCTATTGTTGGGGGGAACCTGAAGGCAGAAGAAAGAGACCACCTCCTCCAAGATGATCTGTTGGTAGTGGTTCTCAGGAATTTTAGCCTTGTCATGTCTGTTCACTTTTTGATGTTGGCTAATCAGCTCTTGCATTGCTGTCCTGCCTGCTTGTATCTGTCTTTAGCAGTACCACGACCTTCGTTATAACGAAGGTCGTGGCAGTACCTTGCATGACGGCCTTGCAGAAGCTGTTATACCATCTGACGTGGACAAACCATGCCATCTTCTGACACTTTATAGTGGTGAAGAGAGATTCCTGTCAGCCTATGAGATTTGTAACTTTGTTCTATACAGTCATTAGTTTAGTGCTCCCAGTAGGAGATCTTTTGTTCTATAATGACTAGATCCTTTCCCCTCGAGTGTTAAAGTTTCACACCCATAGAGGTTAGAGACTTACATTATAGTGTTACTCAAACACTATTCTAAATAATTGTTCAAATTTTTAAAAAAAGTCTTTCAGGGCTTTTTAAATATATTTATGCTCATAGTAAACGTGTTTGCTTATTATCTCCATTAGAAAATCTGTTACCATTAATCTCATTTGGTACAAACTTGGATTAGACAGTGAAAAACTGTGTTATTGTATTTCAACAGGATTTCTTGTTGCTACTTGTCTATAATGTTTCCTTTCTTCCTGTTCACTGCCTTTCTTGTTCTGTTGTTATGAACCTCATTGTCACTTGCTGTAGTGATTGTATTATATAAGAGTTGATAAGACTACTTGAAGGTCAATCCTTGATTCAAAAGTAATCCAAGTTTGAGCATATTGGTGTAGCTAGGATGTTTTTGTTTATAAACATGTTTATTTGCCAAAATGTTAGGATCCCAAGCATGAGACCTGGGTTTGAATCTCACTCTGAGTGATTGACCAAGAAGACTAGCAGTATAGCCCGGCGTTTCTCGGGTGTAATGAAAGCTTTAAAACCTATCCATGGTCCTGGAGCTCAGACTCAGCCTAAAGAATATTTGTGTGAAGTTTGGTGAGAATCGGATAAAAATTGTGGATTTGTATAAAGGTCATACAGAGAGATAAACAGACACACACACACACATTGATTTTCTGCACTATTGTAAGAACTGCAACCTTGAAGCTTCTGAATATCGTTTCTTATGTCTTTGTCTATGAGTGTATCAAATTTGATTAAAATCGCACCACTCCTTCTATAACCCGATTTTTTTTTTTTTTTTTTTTTTTTTTTTTTTTAATATTTTTTTATCGATTTTCAATATTTATCGGGGATACCTCAACACAAAACCTAGCTAAGAACACTCACAGACACTTATAGTACAACTGTGTAAATTTTCAAGAAAATCGGTTCAGCCGTTTCGGAGTCTATAGGTAACGGACACACACACACACACACACACAGAGTTCCATTTATAAATAAGTTTAGATTTAGATAATTTCTTGATAATATCAACCAGGGGAGACAATACCAATGTTGAGACAGCTTTTGTAAGTGCACAAGACCACACTGTGGGTTAACTCAAGGTTTTTGAATTAAATTTAGTTTAAGAATTTCTTGAGAATTTGTCAGTAGTTGTGCATGCACAAAGTAGTAAGTCATCGTGACCAAGGGTTTGAATGTACTGACCTTGTTCAATTGTTGATCAAGACAGATTATACTCTTTGCTGGAAAGTGTAGAGTCTGCTTAGCATTCTTGGAATAAAAGCAAAAGGTTGGCTCTTTGGGTATGAAAGAGACAACGGGAGGCAGGGGGGAAAGGCTAATTTTTTTTTTTTTTTTTTTTTACTAACATTTCTCAAATATGCAGAATAGAAAGTATCCACTATAATAACATCTGACATGTAGACATTGAAGTCAACACCACTCACAGGTGACACTGCAGTCATCAGGCCTTTAGCATGAAACAGACTGTCACCTTTGAATGTTGACTTCAATGCCCACTTTTTTTATTGCATATGCTCTATCCCTGATATTGAGCACTTTAACTGATAAAAATTGCATACTTATATATATATATATTATTTAGTAGTAGTAAGAACGAATGGAATAACACTCCACAGTTCATAACATTTACTTTTAATAGTGCTCAATATTTGTAGTAATATTTTTATTATTGAAGGGTATATTATTTGATGAAGTGCTGGATATAATGCATTGAAACACCACAACTGCTGTGAAGCAAAAAAAAAAAAAAAAATATATATATTTTTATTATAAATTCCTATAGTAAGAATATTACCATATATATATATATATATATATATATATATATATATTTTCAAAATTATATTACTCTGTTAAATTAAATAAATGAATTTAACATTGAGTTCTTTTGAGTTCGTCTCTATTGGAATTTACCTGGATTATATACCAAGTGTTCTATGTTATATGTATATATAAGGAAGTGAAAGAACAGATAGATTAAAACCTATTGTTCATTGCATTTACTTTTATAAAAAGTGTTCAATACAGAGTAGCGCTTTTTTAAAATGTCACCTGAAGAAGAACAATATTGTTCTGGTAATTAATTTTTTTTTTGTAGTGATATAATGCTTTTATAAACCATTGTAATAACAATTTTACAATTATGTGTTTGTGTTGGCGCTTTAAAAACACCTTTTAAGAGTACGTAAATATATACAAAATATATAAACAAAAGAGGGAAGAAGAGGAAGGATAAATATAAAATTAAAAGTTGATTGAAAAAATAAAGCAATAAAAAAAGAAATAACAAAAGGACAAACTACTCTTCATAGTTAATCCAGGGCAAAATATATAAGTAATTTTTATTTTCTATGATTAGTTGGAAGTGAACACAAACTGTCTTGGCTAGAGTTTGAACTCTGCTTGCTGCTTTTGTTTTCTATACTGTTAATACTCCTACCACCTCTTTCTTTTCACCAGCCAAAATGCTGTGTTCTAAACAATGAAGATGGCACTTTGAATAATTTGCAGAATACTTAAAAAAACAAAAAAAAATAACAAAAGTTATCATGGTTGTCTTATTTGTTTTTATTAATTCATCTATGTTTCCTTTTTAGTTTTTGTTATCATTAATTGGTATCATTGGTAGCTTGAATTGACTTCTGCCATAAGATATTACAGAGACTTTTACAATAAAAAAAAGAAACTTGTATTTCTCTTTAAACATCCTTTTTTAAAACAATTGTTCATTTTCTTTTTGATTTTGTTATGTCTGTCTGAGATGATACTGAGGATACCATGGACCAAACATGTGACTAACAGCAAGGCTTTGCCGAGGATGCAAATGAAAAGGAAACATATTTAGCATTAGGAAAAGACAGCTGAGGTTTTTGGGACATGTAATGAGGAAGGAAGGCTTGGACAGTCTAATACTCACAAGACAGAAGGAAAGAGAGAGACAAAGGAAAGTAGCAGGAGACATATTTGATGAGCTTGAACAAATGGATTACGAAATGGGGGTTTGGGAGAGATACGAAGAGAAAGAAATATGAAGAGTAACAAGGGATAAGGGCAAGGAGAGGTTCATGACTGCCTACAGCCTAAAGGGACATGGCACATAAAGATAAATGTTGGTAGCTGGAGATTGAATTGACTCCTGCCAAAAGATATTACAGAGGTTTTTACATTAAAGAAAAACTTGTATTTCTCTTTAAACATGCTTTTTTGACAATTGTTCTTTTTTTCTTTTATTGTCTGTCTTCCTTCTATTCACTTTCTGCATGGATAAAGGTGTGCAGATTCTTACAAAGTCGTTAATTTGTTTTCAGATACTCTTTGGAGCATAAAGTAAGCAAGGTATACTTAGCCTGACTCTGGATTGAGACTATTGATTAACTTGTGTCTACAAAATGGTGTCTAGCCATGAAAAGTAGCTTCCTGACAGTGAGTCACTTTAAATGTGCAAGTTCCTGAACTGGTGATGAATTATTTATCAAATTACAAAAATCAGTGTCTCTTCGTCTACACAGTTAAAAAAACAAAAAACAAACTACAGCAGTTAACAAGAAATTACATATTGCAAAGATTATTCATGGAAAAAAATGTTTTAACAAACAAGTGCCTTTTTTTTTGTATAAGATTTATTATCTATAATTTGATTGTTTCAATATGCTATCTCACTCTCATAATGGTTGTTACATTTGCATATTTTTCTTTTGATTGTTGGTAACGGTTATTAAAGTTTATTTTTACATGTCCTAGTAATTACTTGTGGAACCTGACATGGCCAAACCATTATGCTTAAACCTGTCAATAGTTTATTTTATTTATTTATTTATTTATTTATTAAATATGAGGTGAATTTCTATCTGAATTTGTGGGGTAAGAAGTTATTTTTACATTATTACCATTGTCCTCATCTTTGTTATCACAATGTTTTGGCTGTTGTACCCTCCAGCCTTAATCAAGTGTATGTCGATCCAAGTAACTTTAAAAAATTTTTTTTTTAATCAATTCACCTCAAACAAGGCAATAATGCGGTTAAAATAAAAATTTTAAATAAAAAAAGGGGCTATTGGAAGTGAAAGAGAATGAAAACTTTAGAAAGAATCGAAAACCCAATCCTAAACAGGAAACAAAGGATAGACTTCTACTCCTGTTCAAAAGACTGGGGAGGAATGTAAACCGGGTGAAGGCGAACAGATCTACTTGTATTGAGAGAAAAAAAAAACAATTAGTAAATAATAATAATAATTCAGAGTTCAGGCAGATGTTAGAAGTATAGTGTATAGATTTTAGAAGGAACCAGAAACTTAATCCTAAATCGGAAACAAGGAATCAACCTCAACTTAATTTCAAAAAACCAGGGAGATATGTGAACTGGGCAATAGCTGAACCAAGCAGGGGAAGTGGAAACTGCTTCAAGGAATTGGCTACATCAGCAGCCATCTGAGCTCCACAAAGCAGGAACACAGGCCTCCACTTGTAGGTAGAACACTGCCACCAAAGAGGTAGTGCCACAGTGAGAAGTAGGGCTGTGGACCTACAATGTATATATAAGCTTAGAACCAACTTAATAAAAAATTATCCAAATGTTGGAGAATCTTTGTCTTTATTTTCACCTGAAATTAAAGCCAAAATACGCTGTTTAGAACGGCTCATGATTAAACATAATAGACATTCATTGTCTCTTATATTTAACAGCATATGTTCAGAAAATATATGTAGCTATATCCTGATGCACAACGTTTGATTGTGTATCCCGCCTCCCCAAAACATTATTATTATTAATTAGTTGTGACTAGATTCTTCTTCTTGTCATTCTTTTTTCTTTCCTTTGCTTTTTTTGTTCTTTCTTGCTCTCTCTTTCTTCACTCTTTTCTTTCCTCCTAATGTCAACATTTTGTAGCTGATCAATTTTTCAGCAGAAATAGCTTTGCTTAAAACTGTCATTTTAACTCTTGGCAAATCTTTAATGTGGCAACATCTGACCATTTCAGGTCACTAAAACTGTTAGGATAAAGCAAGATTCTCATTTCTAATCTCTTTGTCATTGTCTTTATCTTGCAACCAAGTCAATTTTATAGCTAAATAATCAATCAGAAATAGTCACAACTAAAGTATTTCTCAAAAGATCTCAAGTATCATCTTGCAATTCTGCTTGTCTCTTAGTTACTTAGCTCAAACATTATGTCCTGCCAATACCTAGTAAATAATGGACTATTCCATTTTGAATGTGTGGAAATGCTACTTGGTTACATTGAAAAAAATAATGAAATAATGAATCACCTGCCAATACTTCATAATGGACTATTCCATTTTGATTGCATGGAAAAGAAATATCAGTCACTTCTAAAGTTAAGTATTAGACAAATTCACTGTACTTGATTATCAGAAAATACAAATTAATGACTTTTTGGATTTACTATTAGTATAGTTTGACTAGGGCACTTCGGTGTAGTGTAATGGTTAGTAAGCTTGTCTTGCTAGAACCTATTACAACTGAACAGTGAGTTTGATCCTCACTGGGTACTCCATATTATCGGCCTTGTGCTACATCTAAGCGGTGCTTAGGAAATCAACTATTACTGGTTTGACTATATTGTGTGTTAGAATCTATCAAAACCAAATAACCATTTCAGTTTCAACTCTACCATGCAAATATAATAGGATATTCTGGTGACACAAATCTTTTTCAAATGGCCGGGAATAAAATTTCATATTTAAGAGTTAATTTAATGAAAAACATAAAATATAAATTTGTTTTCCTGAATTGGTCCATCTCAGAAGGAGCATCTGTCTTTGTCAGACTTGGAGAACAGGTTTTTAAAGACCTATTGTCCACATTGATTATTAAACAGATGAAAATAATTTCAGCCAATTTATACTTACAGTTTTATTATATAACAATACTGATATGTTAGGTGAAGGAAGAGAAAGGGTCAAGTTAAAAAAAAACTGAAGAGTTTGTGGTAAAATGTTTATTTCTCTAATTCACTTATCAGTGATTAAACTGATAATTATACCAAATTCATGACCCAACACTTTAATCCACTAGGCTATTGTTTCATGGGACAATTCTGAGTGAAGGACTTGGAGCCTTAAACCTAACCTGCCTGCTGACGAGTGCTACTGCTGTAAGTTCTTTGTGTTGTCAAGGATTGAACTCCGAATTAACCTGTCACCAAATTCCCGAGCCAATGCTCTAATCCACTAGGCTATTTTTTTCTGACGTGTAGTGCAGCCTTAAACTCTGCATAAATAGGGCAAGCAATAACTGAATAGTCAAGATGCAATATTGATGTCCCTAGACATGGACAGTGGAATGAAACTCATCTCACTTTGTAGAAAATAAAGGTTTCTATTTTAAATTTTGTGATGGTTACCTGGATTAACAAGGTCACAGGGCATAACAGCTAGAATGTTTTGATAATAACAGTATAGATAAGGACAATAGTGTAAATAATGCAAATAAAATTTTGTTTTTGATGGATAGTCTCCTTATAAATGCAGCAATGAATTTTCATGTAGTAGTTACTTTACTGGGTTCAGTGTACGTACAATAGGCTTGCATACTTAGAGCCAAAGATACAAGCTTTGAATTCATCAAAAATTCTTGACAATAAGGAATTAATGCTTTTATATTTCTGGCATAAAAGTATTCATGACATCTATGTTTGCAGAGTAATAAAGTAAAAGGAATAGAGGTTTTAGTGTAGATAGCCGATTTCCTTGCTTTTTCTTTTGTTTTTAAACAAAAAACAAAAAAATTTTGATAAAGTTTGTAGACATTGAAATAAAGAGTTTTTTTACCCCAAAGAAAAGACCCGTGGTAATACGGAATATGAAAGAATAAAAGACAAACATTAAGATGAACAATAAAAGATCAGAAATTAAGAAGACAGAAGATAACAATTGACATTGCATTTAAATTTTTGAAGATCAAAGTTGACTGGAAAACAAGAAGCTGAAAGAGAGTTCCTAAAGTGAGACGTGTAAGAGAAACTGTTAGCATAGAACGTATGGTTACGTCTAGACATTTCAACTGTCAAAGGATGAGACCTAACTGTCAATATAGTATTGTGCTCAAATTTGTGAAATCAAGCTACCAAAGAAAAAAACTCATCAGAACAATTACCATGAAAATACTATTTATAGAAAAGGAACAGGGTGGTAGGAAAATGACTGAATCAAGGCACCAGGTCAAGACGGATAACATTGCAGATTCTTTCTTGGATTTTCTCAAGAATCTCTCAATAGCAGAAGCACCAGACCAGATGTTGCTGTAATATTGAATGCATGGATGAATAGCAGACTTATTAATGTTTAGAATAGATTTGGGCGAGAAAAATTGTTTAGCATGACACAGTTAACCAATATTCCTAAGCAGACCCAGCAGTTGATTCAATATAATATTTCACATCATGTCAGCAGAAAACATGAAATATTAAAAACAATGAGCAAGAAAGAAAGTATAATAGTAAATTTTGCTATTTGTGCACCATATAAATGTGTAATACACACTAAGTCTATTTCTTGACTTGAGTCTTATCTATTAAAAATATCTTTATCGGTTTAAATGTTACTTTTGGTAGATACTTCTATTTGAATAGATGCTCTGTTTATTTATTAAGTAATATATTTATTTTTGTCTACAGGTCTGAATATGCAAGAAATCTTATTAAAGAAAAATATGCACTCTCTGGCAGGATTCGAACCTGTGTCCTCCTAGGCAGAGGGAAACTGTTAGATCTGATGTGCCTTTTTTTTTTTTTTTTTTTTTTTTTCCATTCTGAAGCAGAGCAGAGTCAGAACAGTGCATTTAGGCAAAATCATTCTTGCCATAGATACTCCGAAATTATCATATGTTTCATATCCAAACATAAAGTAATTTTCTAAATTAATGAATTGTTTAGGTTTGAAAACAAAACTTAGCAGACATCTACTCAAATATGGGTATCTACTAAAAGTAATGTTTAAAGTGATCTATATATATATATATATATATATATATATATATATATATCAGCATGCAGTGTGGGTATAGAAGAATCCAAAGGAGTATCCTGTACATACAGTGGTAGGATAACTCTCTAAGAGAGCTCTAAATATATATGTATATAAGGTGTAAAATCCTTTGTCAAATAAAAATGGAAGCTGATGATGGTTCGTCTTAAATAGGCCTATACTTCCGATTTACCATGAAATAATGTGTCTGCCTTAATTTTTCTTATATATATATATATATATATATATATATACACACACACACACACAACCAGTTATAATTATTAGGCCATCTCAGTTTTTAAAAAAATGAATGTATTTCTTACTATTTTTAGTATTTATTGCCAAGTGGATAATTTTATTTGAAAACAGAATGGTACTTTTGTTATTATTACTTTACCAAATTTTACAAGGCAGCCAGGAAGTCTTTGTTTCGGCCAGACAATAAGAAGAGACTGGCATGGGGGAGATCACAAAAACTGGACACAAGAACAATTCATTTGATGCACATGTTATTGTGCAGTATTAAAAACGAACCATTCTATTTTCATTTAGAATTATCCACATGGCAATAAATACTAAAAATAGTATGAAATACATCATTTCTTTTAAAAAACTGGTGTGGCCTAATAATTATGGCAGGTAGTGTATATATATACACACCCTCTTTCAACCAGCATGTAAACTCGACAAGAATTCCAAAAGAGAATAAAAACAAAATTTTGTGGTAAGCTATTTTCAGCAAGATATAATACTTCACCAACTATTTTTTTTGTTATATATTTTATTGGTATTTTTTCTTTTTGATCAGTTTTAAGTATTTAGAATTGAGGTTGGAACATCCTTGAATTATTTATTTTTGTCTTGATTGTGAAGTGAAAAAATCTGTAGATATGAGTTATTTATGATAAAAGCGCTTAACTCTTAAAGTGATTCAACTAGTCCCTATCTTGTTTACGCAACTTGTATAACATTGGCTGGACTCTGTGTCAATCATAATGATGCCTATTCAACATTTCACTGTATTCTTTCATCAAAGTAATATACCTTTTGACTGTTGAATAGTTTTCTGATGGTGGTCTTTTGCTTTGCTAGATAAGCAAATCTACAGAATTATCTGACCAAATTTATAATTCTCCAACTTATTTATATAATTTAGAAGTTTCTGTGATGGGAATTACTTTGAAAATTTCATAAAAATTATGAATTCAATGAAAGTGTATCTGCAGTGGTGTATATATTTGGAAATTTTATGATTTGCTTTTTTTTTTTTGTTTTTTTTTTTTTGTTTCTTTCTTTCATTAAACAAAATAAATTGTCCAATGTCAAGGCTGGTGATCAGGGTGGAGACAATAGGTTTTTGGTGGTACTGCATGACTAGGTAAACTAGTTATGGGAAAGTGGTTTACCTAGGTGGTATTTATTTTAAATCCTTCTTAATACTAAATAGTATTTAGTTTAAATCCTACTTAACACAAAATGTGACACCAGGTTATATTCTATTATAAGCTTGTGCAAAAGAATGTGGACATTTTAGTTAAGTCTCATAAAGACATACCTCAGGCCAGTGATCGCTGTCTGCACATCTCTCTCTCATATGATGATGGAATTTAAAAAAACAAATTTAATCCAACATATTAAATTAAAATGTCACATTTAGTGAATACTAATATCTGAATATGTGCACTACTTTTTAAAATGTTTATTTTGCCTACTGGTTTGTACGCTCAGGCAAACTTGAAAATCTTGTTAAATTTTTTTGGAGAGCACATTTTTTTAAAGTCTTCTTGAGTGCACGGACTGATAGATGGAATGAATAATTTAAAAATGGAGTGTCTACTTAAATATGTGGATTCTACTAAAAATAATATTTGTGGCAATAATAATTACTATAAACATTATTTTTATTGAGTAGATGTATATGAGTTGACATCTTTTTTAATTTTCTTAAACAGTTAATGTCAACTGGCATAGATGGTTTCCTTTTTTTTTTTTTTTTTTTTTTTTTTGCACTAGAAACTGGATGCTCACAATGCATGTGGGCTTGGTATCTCTGCAATAGTCCTTAAGAAATGTGCTCTTGAAATCACTCCTTTTTCTCTTTAAACTCTCCAATAAATGCCTTACTGCTTTTTTTCTTTTTTGCATCCACTTCTGTAGCTCCAGTTTTTAAGAACTCTGAACTTGCCTGCTCCATTTAGCTATTGGCATATTAGAGTTCTGTATTGTTTTGGTAAAGTACTAGATGCTCTAATTAACTCTGAATTAGTTAAGCATCTCACTTTGCCTCATAGGGTTTTCTTTCAGATAAACGATATTACTTTTTTTTTTTTTTAAAATCATATCACCCCGAGCAAGGCGGTTACGCCACAGATATGCAGGGGGCTACTTAAGAGTGAAAAGATTAGAAAAGAGAAAGCCGGAAACCACATCCTAAACAGGAAACAAGGGATGAGTCTCTTCACCCGTTCAATGGACGTGGGTGGAGTGTGAACCGGGTGATAGTTTAGTCTATCTACTGCAATTGAAAAAAAAAAAGAGTAAAAGATTGGGAAAGAAAAACCTTTTGCTTCTCTATGTCAACTGCAGATGTGTTAATGATAATTGCTGGGAGAGAATATCAAAAATAATGAAGCTTGGGATATTGCCTTGAATCTCTATTTTATAGTGTTTGACATACTGGTCTTCTTCACAAATTGAAAGGTTATGTTATTTCTAGATGGATTTTTGGATGGATTCAGTCTTTCTTAAAAAAAAGAAAAAAAAAGCAATATAAAAGTTGTCTTGAATCATTACTCTTTTGGCTCATTTTACATTAATGCAATTGTGTTCCCCCGGGTACTATCTTTGGACCCACATTTATCCTGATTTTCATGAATAAGCTTCCTGATACCATCAGTTCTCCATTTGATATCTATGCTGATGTTACAACTATTTACCGCTGTCTTAATAGTATGTCTGATCGGTTGGATAAGATCAAATTGGTAGCTGTTATTTTTAAATAATAAAAGAAAAAACAAATGACTTACAATCAGTTGTTAAATGGGGCAAGGAGGGACTTGTTTTTGGTGGTGTTAAAATTAACAAAAGTGCTCTCTAATTATCTGAGAGAACCCTTTCTGTCTTTCATCAGCATAACTGCTTCTAGCCTCGAGGAGAGGAACTAATTGTGCACTCTTGGACTAAGATTTTCCACTGACATGAAATCAAAAAAGTATATTAAATTAGTTGCTAAATCTGCAGCTAGGTTACTGTGTCGAGCTAGACAATTTTTCTTGCCAAAATCTTTCTTAGATATTTATAAGTCTATCATACCTCCTCGCTTTGAATAGTGTTGCCACTTAAGGTCAGATGCTTCTGTTATATATTGATTCTTGATAAGATTTAAAGAATCTGCCATGTTATCAATCTTGACCTGGCATCTCAGCTTCAGCCACTTTCCCACTGCTGTAACATAGCTTCCCGGTACCTTTTCTATAAATATTTTAATGGTAATTGTTCTTGTGAACATTTTCTTTTGGTTCTTAGACTTTATGAATTTAAGTGCAGTACTAGATTGGCAGCAAGGTCTCATCATTTTCCAGTTGAAATGAGTAGACATAACCATTTTTTTCTGTTGCACTTTTCGTTTGTGAATCACTCTTACAGCTTGCTTCCCAGTCAAATTGGATCTTTAAAAATTTAAATGTAATGTCAGTTGTTATCTTCTGTTTTCTTAATTCTTGGTCTTTTATTATTCTTTTTTCCTTAATAGTATATTTTTTTGTATTTTCACACTTGGTAATCCCTTGCATCTCAGTGGCTTTATTGCCTTGTTTGGCATGAAATGATTAACAGAAAAAGAAAACCACACCTATGGCCAAAGTATGCCCTTACCAATTAGATGGTCATTGAGTGGTTTCTTTGAGGGGGGAAAAAAGGACTATAGTTTCAATTTCTATTAAGAGGCACATTTTTCTTTAGTAAGACTTTTCGATTAAGAGGGATATTCTTCTTTAGTAAGATTTTTTTGATCTTTTTAACATTAATTTCACTGTTTAGGCAGAAA
Organism: Ascarosepion bandense; assembly: GCA_037127315.1. Lineage (NCBI taxonomy): Eukaryota > Metazoa > Mollusca > Cephalopoda > Sepiida > Sepiidae > Ascarosepion > Ascarosepion bandense. The sequence goes on from JBBBDQ010000942.1 coordinate 4,660,675, forward strand.
ATAAAAAGATGGGGATGTCACCTCAAACATATGTATCTGTTAAAAATAATGTTTATAGTATAATAATATTAGATTTAAAAACTATTTAAGAAATTGCTATATATATATATATATATGTAAATATATATACACACACACACACACACACAGATAAATTGCTGTCTAAATCATGCAAAAATGAAAATAACCCTGATATGTCATTTTAACATATTTACATCAAAATATCTTGAAATACTAAAGAGTAAAGCTAATTTATTCAATAAAATTACCATTGGCTTCAACAGTACTTTTCAGATGATTTTAAAATCTCCTGCAACTCTTTTTGGTGCCTTCCTTGTTTAAGTTGGTGAATGCTGCCATAATCCTTGCCTTCAGTTCATCTGCTCATCTTTGGTGTTACAAGGCAATTTTTGGTCTCTCATTCAATTGCGACTCACACATAATAATCAAGGGGGTCGGGGAAGTTAGATGGCCAGATATAAGGGGTGATGTGGTTATAGAAGTTGTCTGACATCCATTACTGGATTATCCTGCTTGTGTAGCATGATGCAAATTCCTGTTGCCAGACATAGGACCTTCCAGCAGCAACCTTCTTGACCCAGGTTATGGACTAAGTCTTGACACCTTGGTCTACCCTGCTATTTAATTCATAGCTTGGTGGTGGGAGAGAATAGATCATACCTTTTCTCAAGGGCATTGTGAAATAAGCACTGTTCATATTCTGTACTGTTAACTCTTCATTGACTCACACCTTCTTACTCATTGTCTACCACTCCTATCGTGAGAAGTTCAGTCACTGAGTGAATTTATCCATATTGAACCCTGGAAAAATCAGAAGTGGATAAAGTAACATGTTTAACGATTTTAAATTATTTCACTGGCACATGCTGAAATCATTTAATCCATATCAACATAGATTAAATGATTAACAGATTGTAGAAAAGTTAAAATAGAAAATTATCTTGCAAGTCTTTGTACTTACATTAAGTACTCTTCAACTTTCAGGTGAATGAACTTTTTTTTTTTTATCATGAATTGAATTTGGCCATAAGACAAACTAGACATGATTTTTAAAAATGTCAATCGGTTTAATCAAATTTAATTCCAGTCAAAAACAAAAGAAAGATTAAAACCAAGTTGTTAAATAAGATTAAAGAACTTATAAGCCTTTTGGCCATGAGAGATACGAATTAATACTGAAGTCCATCCAAGGAGTGGGTGGGGGTTATTACCAGGCCATATATTTCCCTTTTAGAGGGGCTAGGGTCATTATCTGGCACCAGAGGTATCCCCTAAAAGACAAGTGTCAAGGGAACTTATGTGTAGGACCTTTCATTTAAATTTTGCCTCCTGACACATTCTGTTTGAGTGGTTACCTTAAAGATCTGTGGGATTTGATTGAAGTTTGTGTTGTATTGAACTGGAGAGAAAGCAGTTTGTGAATAGTTCAGGATTTTTTTTTTTTTTTTTTTTTTTAATCGTTTTACTCCAAGCAAGGTGGTACTGCCACTGATGCACAGGGTACTACATAAGAGAGAGAGTAAAAGTTTAGGCAGGTGAAGAGAAAGACGAACCAGTTACAGGAAGTGTCAGAGAAAGGACAAGAGAAGGATGGGAACACAGATGTGAAGACCGTTGCAAAGGTAGAGAGAAAGGAAAAGAACAAGATACATGGGGTGATGTACAAAGGACTGGAGTCAGATAGATAAGAGATTGGAATTGGCATTTTAAATTCCTGGAGGTTGTAGCTGTCAGGAAAGCAAGTATATGAAAGGGAGCTCCACAGGCGGGAAGTGCAAGAAAAGAAGCTGTGGAATAGAAGTGTTAGCTGCATTTGGTTGATTTAACTGTAAAAGGGTGGGACCTTGTAGCCAGTCTGGTTACAGGAGTAAATTCTTGTGGAGGGGGCACCAGTGACCTAAGTTCATTGAAGCAGAAGCCATGAAAATATTTGTAGAAGAGACAGAGGGAAGATTCCACCGAACACTTTATAAATTTATAAACAGTAGCATTTCAAAATGAAAAAAATTGTGGAATTGAAATCGTGTCCTCAATAAATCATTTATAAACTGAACAGATAAATTTTTATAAAAATATTTAAAATTATTCATCTGAAAGAAGTATGTGAGGAATGCTGAAATGTTGTTTGAATTTAACCAAACAGATTTTTTTAAAAAAATTCTTAGATCTTTTCTGTTAATTCAGTCCAAACTAGAGTTCAGTCAGTCAGTTAAGTGCCATACGTGATACACGCTTGGGTGATCATGTCTCGAAAGAGACATGATTGACTGGGAAGAAGGTTATCCTGCAGTAGGTTGCCATTGCTTTCTGTGGTAGACTGGTTGCCGACCAAGGCTATAGAGCCCAATCTTTCCTGTTATTTAACCTATAACTGGAAGGAATAGACAGATTAATACCTTTCCCAAGGGTATTTGCGCGTAAGTGAAGGCAATGAATTCAGCTGGAATTCGAACTCTGCTCCCCGATTTCTCGTTCCGAGCCGATATCCAATGCACCACAACGCAAAATTGTGGTATTGAAATCATGTTCTCAATAAATCATTTATAAACTGAACAGATAAATTTCTACAAAAATATCTAAAAATATTAACCAAACAGATTTTTTATTTTTAAATTCTTAGATCTTTTCTGTTAATTCAGTCCAAACTAGAGTTACTTATTGCAAATAATTCACTTCAAGAAATGATAAATTTTAAATCAAAATTTTGATTAACTTTTTTTTTATTTAAAAATAAGAAACAAAAAGATGAGGACACTAGTTCTTAAGTAAATAAGGATGCAACCAAGTGTATTTGAGGTAGAAGTTTGATTGTTTGATTTTAGTCATTTAAAAAAAAAAAAGACTTGAAAATTCTTACTAAAACACAATGCTAATAAAATTCACAGTTGATCCAAATGTTATTTTTTTTTTTTTAACATTTGAATACAGAAGTCTTTCAGAAATAATTCCAATGTCATAATTAATGATTTTATTAAAAGTGCTAATTAACCAATTTGTGTACATCACTGAACAATTTTCAGTGCACATCACTTTGTCATGTTTACAATACAAAGGGAGATAACTTATTGAAGTGGTAAAGGAACTCTTATAAATGTAGAATCAGTGTCGCCTTGTGGGAAATTGTTCAGGTTATTAGACTTGTTAATGCTTTAAATTAGATATTTATTTAATAGTTAGATATTCCGATTGAAATTGAATTCCTGTTGTCAATAATTGTTTATCTTGTAACTGTAATATGATATGCCACTTTTTACATTTTTCTTTCAGTATGGATAAAATACTTTAAAATTTCTCTTTTCTAATTAAATGCTGTTTTACTATCTTTGATGAGGAAAACAACTTTTTCAGAAGAGATTTTTTTTTGTTTTTTAATCATGTGAGAAGGAATTTACTGTAAACCTATTTATCCCTTTACAAATATCTCGGCTTCAGTCACCTTCTTGCTGCCGTAATGTTGCTTCCCTGTGCCTTTTTCTATAAATACTTTCATTGTTCTGATTGATCTTCCTCTATGGTACCTAGGCTTTATGAATTTAAGTGTGGTATTAGATTGGTCTCATCAATTGGCAGTTGAAATGGCTTGATGTAACTGTAAGTTTAATACTAACAGCTTCTTGTACTTATTTGTGGAACTTTCTTCTGGCTTCTTGCTTTCCAGTCAACTTTGATCTTTTAAAATTTAAATGCAATATCAATCTTTATCTTCTACTTTAATTCCTGTTTTGTTATTGTTCTCTCTCCTTAATGAATTTTTTTCTCATATTTTCTAACACTCAGTAACATCTTACATCTTATTGGCTTTATTATCTTGTTTAGGGTAAAATGATTAAAAATAAATGTTGAAAAATCTTTTTGGAGCCATGGAGCAGGCCAAGAAGAATGTTAATGACTTTGTTAGTGTCAAAGTGGAGTTGGTTAACTTTGAAAATAATCATATATTTGACCAAAAGACCAAGCATAAACATGTCTTACTTAGGCTGAGAACTTTTCAGCACCCCCACATATAATTCCACTCATTTTTTTTTTAATTGGTGTCCTTAACTTTTACAGCTGTACTACTAGCTATTTTTGCAGCAGAATCGAATATAATTTTTTTAGAAAATGTTGAAAATATTAAATTACTATTTATTTAATTTTTAATATTTGTATCTTATTTGTGAAAGTTGTTTTAATCTCAGTTAATCTACAAGATACAAATGGCGGATTTATTATTTAATGCATTTATAAATAAATAGAAATAATCTTGGGTTAAAATCTGTTATGTACTTATTAAGACATCAGTAAAGCCTGTAGAATTAAGTGAAAACAAGGCAAATACAGACCACACCTGACTGAGTTTAATTGGAAAGTGACTGAACTTTTGAAACTAAGACTTAGTAATTGGTAGGTACTATTTTGGTACTCATGTGACCTGGGTACTTGCAGTACATATCTTGAATTTGGTTCAAAACTTTTACTTTATTTGAAACTTGTTTCAAGATATTTTCAGCTCACCTTTCAAAGTGTTTCTAGTTGATTGTAGTATTGATCATGTCATGTGACAGACATATTTAGTATTGATTGATTTTATGATAGACAGTGTTGCTTTGTATGTGAAACTGAAATGTTTCCACTAATGTTACCAGAAAATACATTGTGCAGTTTTTGCTGTTAAACAAGCAGTAACTTTGAATCTGAAGACTCATTGTGGCAGTGAAAGATGCTTTCTAAAAGCTAAGGAAAGTAATAAAAAAAAAAACAGGAAAATCTGGTTAGAAACAAAAGATTACTGAACTTTTCTATAACATCAGACCTCCTATATGACAGTGAATGCTGGACAATTTCTTCATAGATAAAGAGATTTGAAGCAACAGAAGTGTGGTTCTACAGAAGGATACTGAGAATATTATGGATAGAACATCTGAGCAACTAAAGTTTTAAAAAAATGGAAACAAAAAGACTCTTACACTTAACATCAGAAAGAGAAAGTTAAAATTTCTATGGCACATAAAGAGGAAAGAGAGCTTGGAAAATCTGATACTCACAGAACAAATTAAAGTCAAGAGGGATAAAGGAAAACAATGCATAATCTACTTAGCTAGCTTGAGTAATTAGATGGCAGAACAGGGCTTAGGAGAGAAAACAAAAAGACAAAATTTATTAAGAGCTACAGAAGACAGGAAATTTTGGAAGTCTTTCCCAATTCCTGAAGAAGTTTGAACAGAAACGATTTTTATAACAAAATGGAATCCTTTATAAAAAAAAGGTGTATTTAAATTTATTTTTGTTGTATTTTTTTGATAATCTTGAGGGAAGAAATTTATTTAAATCTGATTCAGAACTCTCGGATTTTGTTGATTATGTAAGGGATTGACCTCTTTTGTATCTAGTTATGAAATATGTTCAGGCTCATCTTGATTAATACTTTCTCTGTCAATCCGATTTAATGCTCTCTGCATGCACTTGCTTCAACTGCTTAATAAACATTATTCCTAATTACAATAGGATTGATAATTAGAAAATGTTAACCCCAAAAATGCTTTCTCTCCTTGTGTGCACTAGAGACACTATTTTGAATTATTGACTGGAATTTTTTTGTTTCCTCCGGTAAATATTTATAAATGAATGCTATAAAATCCTTTAATGTAAATAAATATTTACAATTATAATTCTTGACATTTTGATAAATATGATGGAAATTAAAGAGAAGATTGTAAAAGGGAATATATATTTCTGGAATCTGAGACAATAAAATGTTTTTTTATAATCATATCACCCCAAGCAAGGTATTTTACTGCCACTGTTTTGCAGGGGTTACATAGGAGGAAAGTTATGAGAAAGTTATAGGGGGTGTCAGGAAGTGGGTAAGAGAAGGATGAGAATACTGATGAGGGTGGAGTGGATGGAGAAAGGAGCATGAGAGATGCAGGTTAGTGAGATAGGAGATGACTATTGACTTTACATTTAAATTCTTGGTGATTGTAGCTGTCGGGGAAGCAAGTAAATGGAAGGGAATTGCACAGGCGGGAAGTGCGAGAAAAGAAGCTGATAGAATAAAATTTGCATTTACATTTTATTGGTTTCACAGTAAAATGGTGAGACCTAGTTGCTAATCTTGTGGCTCAAGTAAATTTATATATAGTGGCCACCAGTGAGCTAAGTTCATTGGAGTAGATGACGTAAAAGTATCTGTAGAAGAAACACAGGGAAGCCACATTATGCCGGTGAGAAAGTGACTGTATCTGAGCTGCCAAGTCAGGATCGATCACATTACAGATTCTCTGTTGGATTTTGTCAAGGACCCCTAGGTTGATCGCAGGAGCACTCGACCAGATATGGCAACAATATTCAGTGCACAGGCGGATGGTAGATTTATATATATGCAGAATTGTTTCAGATGGGAAAAACTTCCTGGCCTTACACAGAGAACCGACTTTCTTAGCAGTGAATTTAGCTATAGATTCTATATAGTCATTCCACTTGAGGTCTGTTGTGAGAGGTAACCTGAGGAGGCACAGTGTTTTGCTTTCAGGGGAAAATGTGGGGTTAAAAGCAGCATTTGGCCCTTGTTTCAAGGGTGATGCCCTTTGTGGCTGAGTCAGTTAAAAGCTTGTCAGATCTAATGACGGTTGCTTCTGCAAAGAGAAACATAGATTTGAATCCTACCAGAGGTTGCATCTTCTTTAATAAGATTTTTTTGAATATTAAGGCTGGCAGCCAAAAATACTGTATCTAAATCTAAACTTACTTATAAATGGAACTTTGTGTGTGTGTCTGTTACCTATAGACTCCGAAACGGCTGAACTGATTTTCTTGAAAATTTACACAATTGTACTATAAGCGTCTGCGAGTGTTCTTAGCTAGGTTTTGTCTTGAGGTACCCCCGATAAATATTGAAAATCAACAATCAAAAAAAATCAGGTTATAGAAGGAGTGGTCTGATTTTAATCAAATTTGATACACTCATAGACAACGACATAAGAAATGATATTCAGAAGTCTCAAGGTTGCAGTTCTTAGAAATAGTGCAGAAAATCGATAATATATATATATATATATATATATATATATATATATATATAAAAGGCAAGATGTTTGTGTGTGTCTGTTTATCTGCCTGTATGTGTTTTTTTTTTTTTTTTTTTTTTCAGCCCTTTTATTTTAGTTTTTGCTTCAGGTTTGGCTCTAAGTAGGTATAATTGTCGTTGTTAGTCTCAGCCATGATACCATTTACTCAGAGGACTTATTTAGCCTTCAAAATTCAGTTTACGATGAAAAAAAACTTATTTGATATCGATACCAGGAAATCGAAATTTGACTTACATCATTCATTTTTTTTTTCAGTCTACGGTTTTGCTTTAACTTTTTTCAGTCTACGGTTTTGCTTTAACTTTAAACAACTATTGCTTTTTACTCTTTGGTGCCAACGTCCAAAGAGTCTGAGCTTTTCATTACACCCGAGCAATGCTGGGCTATCCTGCTAGTAATATAAACAGTGTCTATTCAAATGTCAGTATTCACTAAAAAAAATAATGTATAAAATGGTAATAATATATAACTCATGCATAGCACCTTTTTTGAAAACTGACTGTTTATTCAATGTCTGCACTGTCTGGGATATCAACAAGCTTGTTGTCACAAAGAGTCTGAAAAGATATTTTTTTAAAGTTGCTTTTTGACATCTGCTCTTTTAGCTGGTGGAATGTGGTAGTTAGGAATCGAACTATATATATATATAGTGAAGCTAACCTATAGTAAGACCAGCATTCACCAATAGAGAAGGAAGGAGTCATTTTTACATTCTTCCAGGAGGAAAAACCACATGATCATATAGTTAATGAGATGATAGAGGTTGGATTAGGGATGTCTCCTGCTAGTTGTATGGTGATTAAGAAGCTGGAAAGATTGTGTTGGTAATCGAGAGTATATACTCATTACAAGGAAATATCAGTAGATGATCATATGAGTTGGTCTTGCCAACACCATTTTTACTGAGTAATCCTCTGCCATCCATTTGTTCAAGCTTATCAACAATGTCTTGCACTGCTTTCTCTTGTTTTTCTTTCCTTCTATTCATCCTGTGAGTATTAGATTCTCCAAACCCTCTTTCCTCATTGTTTCTTTATGATGCTAAGTATAAGTTTTCTTCCCATTTGCATCCTCTTCAACACCTTGTTGTTGTTCACGAGCTCAGTCCATGGTATCCTCAGTATCCTTCTGTAGAACCACATTTCTGTTGCTTCGAGTCTCTCCTTTATCCTTGAGATTGTCCAGCATTTTCTGCCATATTGGAGAACAAACATCACATAACAGCCCAGTACTCTTTTCTTTGTTTCTAATAAGATTTTCCTGCCTCTCAGTACTCTGGTTAGCTTTTGAAATGTGTCCTTGGCCATGCCAATGTGTCTTCGGTTCTCAGTGTTTCACTTTCTGTCCCGTCAGAACACTTCCCAGATAGTTAAATTTCTTTACCTGTTTTATTTCAGTTTCCCTGACTTGTAGGTGGCATTTTAAAGTTTTTTTTTTTTATTGCTGATGACCATGCATTCAGTTTTCTTGAGGTTTATGCTTAATCCTTTCTTTTCGCTTTTTTATTTTATTTTTTTTTAATTTTTTATTTTTTTGCAACCTTCTGTAGAAGGTTCTGCATTTTCCTTTCTGTGTCTACTATCAGCACTGTGTCATTTGCATATCTTATATTGTTGAGATTGTGGTTGCCAATGACTAATCCTGACAAGGATTCTAGCTCTCTCAGAATTGTTTCGCTGTATGGATTGAATAGATCCAGTGAGAAAACACATCCTTGTCTTATGCTCCTTTCTATTTTTGTATATCTGCTGATTTCATTTCCTGTCCATATTCAAACAGTTTGCTTGCTAATATAGGTTCTTGATTATCGTAATGTCTTTCCTGAATATGATGAGATTGCCGAGCATCTCTTACAAGTTTTTGTTGCATTTTGAAAATTTGAATGTAAAAAATAGTTTTTCTTGTGATGGAACCTGTGAATATTTTCTAATTTTTTGTCATTTCTTTTGGGATTCATCTCGAAAGTCAGAACTTTTCAAAATTTAGGAAGCAAAATTTTTTCTATTAATTATATTCCAGGTTTATAACTTACATTAGTTTTACTTTCAGGCATTCTATATTCATAAACAATTTTTTTTTTATATCATAGACTATGGTTGTTCAGTTATATCATGGAACCGATTTAAGTTTTCTTTTTCTACTTTAAAGTGTTAACTCTTTTGTCTTTTATTTATTTTGATTTTTAAAAAAATACAAAATACTAAAGTAGAATTATTTAAAACCTTTCCTTCATGTCTTTCTTGAAAACACTACAATCTGAACATTTTTTTTTTTTTTTTTGCTTTCACCTGTAATAGGTAAAGTATGTGTGAGTGGAGAGGGAAAATTAACAAAATTGTGTTATGATTGATATTAGGCCAGCCTGTTGGCTTTCCTTTTTTTTTTTTTTTTTTTTTTTTTTTTTTTCAATGGTTTGTATGAAAACCAAATATTTTGAATTTTATTTTATTTTTTTTTAAATTTAAAAAGAAAAATTAAAAAAAAATTTCTTTTAATTAATTTAATCAAAGCAAGGTGATAATGTCACTAAGGCTGAAGATGTTACTGGGAGTCAGAGAATGAAAATAATTTTAGAAAGAACTGGAAATCCAATCCAAAACAAGAAGCAAGAGATAAACCTCTACTCTTGTTTGAAAAACTGAAGAGGAGTGTGAATGTCAGAGTTCAGGGGAAGACAGAAGTATAGAATTGAAATAGATTTTAGAAGGAACCAGAAACCCACTCCTAAACAGGAAACAAGGGATAAATCTCTGTTTTTGGGGAGGAGTATGGACTGGATGTTAATGTATGTTTTTTTTTTTTTAAAAGCAGCTGGTTTTCATAACATCATTTCTTGTACTAGATTGGACTAAGCTTAAAAAAACTAGAACAATCTACCCCAGTGGATGAAATAAAAGGTTCAGTTCGAAATTCCTGAAAAAGGCTGTGGAGTATACAATGGTCAGAATGTTGTGAATATGACAACAAAGATAAAGACAACAGTCCGAACAATGTAAATAGTGTAAATAAACCAATTGCAATTCTATTATTGCTTTGTAAAACAGAGAATCTGGGTATTTTTTTTTCTTTTGTAAGAGCAACTCTTGAAAGTTGGTTGAAAATGGCTTTCAATGACTTAAAATTGAGGTCAGCACTTTGAGTGACATGTTGGTCAAGTTGCTTGGCATGAATATTGCTTTAAAGAGACATCTGGCCTAGCAATGAAGTCATCTGATACTGGCCACTTATCTCTTTACTTTTTCTTATTAGATACCAATACCAACAAGACAATTTATTTTCTTTAAATAATTTTCTTGATTGTTGAATATTTTATTTAAGGAGTGTTTAAACTGAAAAGTATTTAAAATACCCTGTATTTTGCTGTTAGAATATTTTCAAGTTTACATTAACAATTTATTGTAAAAAGAAGATTCTACTGAAAAAAGCTAACAGCCATAATTTAAAATATGGAGGCTTTAAAAAGAAAAAAAAAGTATTTTTGCCAATCAGAAACCATTATAACTCACTACTAACAGTTATAATATTATATTCCAATGGTACTCTAATGAATACTCTATCAGAACTTTGTTGCAGAAATCTTTATTAAGGCATCTTGTTTACTTCATTTGTGTTACCAAAGCAGTGTCTTATTTACTCCTCAACAGAAACTCAATCTATGATATTAGTTTGGGTTAAATATTAGCAGCAATTTGATCTTAGAGATTAAAGACTTTTCAACCCATTCTTTTGAATGGTCAATTCTGTATATCTTTTTACACTTGAATTTCAAATAGCAGTGGCTGAATTTTTTTTTAATGATTTCTGATAATTTTCAGTAATGAAACAATGTCTCAGAATACTTGCAGCTTTAATTAAAGGGTGGGAAGAAATCTTGGCTGGATCCCCCATCCACCCCCATTAGTTGTTTTTGAAAGATTTTATAAATTTCAACCAAAAGAAGCACTGGCTGTTTAGTCAGTGAAGGCTGAATGTTTCCTTAAAAGAAAACTGCTAATATTTCCATTTGAGTTCGGACTATAAGATTTAAGTTTTATATTTAATATGTAATGACTTTGGGATTGCATGAATGTTGAATTGTTTTTCACAAGGTGAGGTTTTGCTGTGTTTGATATTTCAGGAAGACAGATGCCCCCAAACTTGTTCAACCTATTGTTTTATAAACCATGAGCCAGTCCCTATCAAGTAGTTCAATCGTTTTCAAGAATTGATGCCAAGAAGAGCAAATAAAAAAATAAATCTCAGGATGGATTAAGGTTAAGATAAAATTGATTTAATATTTATTAAGAGGTGACATTCTTTTCTTTCCAAAGATTGATGTTCTTTTCAATATATTTAAATGTTTAGAGATTTGATAGTTAATCTACCTTTTTATTCTTTTTTCTAAAATGATGATGATATTTTTTTTATTTTAACACGACACAGCATTCTTTGTTATTTTGTTGGCAAAAAATAGCACTGATTTTTCAAAGGCATTACTCTAGCTTAAAGTTGCCAAGATAGGATTTTATATATATATATATATATATATAAATAATGCATCGCTCATTCAGTTATGAATTAGAGCACTCTGGCTATTGGCGTATGATACATCATATGCTAAAAGTCTGCCTCCTTCTACCGAGCACCCATAGCTCAGAGGTAGAATCGCTGACTGATGCCAATTTGGTCGGGTTTCAATCCTGGGTTAAAAGCAATCGGATGTCTAACCGTACTGATGAGCTGTGATACAGTGAAACAGATCTGTCTGTGGATGACTATCTATATATATATATATATATATATATATAAAATATGAAGGCTTGTTGCCAAGGAGAAGTGTGCTTGATAGAAAGAAAACAACACCTTGATATTGGAGGTGGGGAGGAGAGATTTTTCACATGCATTTACTGCTATTGAGTGTCATTCCCGTACAGCCATCACATACTGCACCACCCTCAGCAATAGAGGCATAATTGTTTGGGCAATACCAAAAACATGATCCCTTGAAAATGGCTAAAGAAGTGGCCAAAAGTTCTTGGGACAATGAAAATTATGGAAAAATTTCTGTACTCCTTATTCCTACAAAGCAGAAAAACGTAAGGATGCTGGGAGAACTGAATAAAAATTAATTAAATCTTTGTTTGCCATATTTAATGAAAGATGTTTAAACGGTTACTCCTCAAATGTATATATCTATATTCTGATTTCATTTGTTCAGATTTTAAGAAGTGAGCTTGGCTAAGGATATTTAAACAACTCTTTGTACATATAAAGATTGCTCCAAAAGTAATGCATACACTATTGGTTATTTGCCAATTAAGATTGAAACTTTCAGCCAATAACCTATATTTTTGCCTTATTACCAAAATCAACAGAGCAGTGATTTCAACTATTGCATTCAATGTGATGATGGTTAGGCAATAGGTAACATGCTTCAGTAGTGATGACTGTGTGTATAACAAGGCATAGTTATTTTGGATGATGGGGTCCATTTGGGAAAATAGTATTTTGTAGCTGAAAACTTGCTCTATCCAACGGTGTCATTGTGCTCCCTGTATTTGTTGTAGTTTCTATGGGAATAAATAGGAGGCATTACTTTTGGAGCACAATAAATAACCAATGGTGGGGAAAAGTGTTTTGTAGCTAAAAACTTGCTCTAACAGTGTCATTGTGTTCCCCATCCTGTATATGTTTGTGTTCCCCACCCCATATATGTTGTAGCTTTGATGAATGAAAATACATTGATTGTTTTTTTTTTTTTTCTTTTTTTCCTCCAAGTTCAACACTCAAAATTAGGTCTTAAATGTAGAAATTAATGAATTAATCATTTAATGTTTAAATTTTTTATTTACGATTTGTAATAAGTCTTGCTATTGAATTAGTATGTTTGGTATTAAAATTCAAGAAAAGATTTTTAGTGGTTAGAAATCCATTGCTAACAGAATAGTGATATTTTTTGTATAATAGATTTTTTTAAAATGTCTATCTGTAATTTAGCACAGACCCAATAAAATTATGCTATCTCCTGATTGCATCTGGGACCATGGTGTGTTTCTGTTCATTGAAACATGACTTTGTGTGCAGATTAAATTAATTATTATTTTCTACTTCATTGTAATGCAATCTGATTGAATCCTTCTGTAGTAACTGTCCAGAGTTAAATGTAATCGGTAAAAATGCTCAACAAGCAGAATTGACAAATTCTCTTATTAAAAAAAAAAAAAGTGTAAAATAATACTAAGCAAACAGTATAAGTCAAAATGAGGCAAATCAATATTAATACTGTAAAAAGTTCACAAAGTATGAATGGTAGTCACATGCAAAAGGGATGCATGCAGTCAAGTGATTGTTGTATTTGACTTCAAGACAAGAAAGAAGAAAAAAATGGTGGATAAGACTGAGAATTCTCCATTTTTTTTATTGGTTATGAAAAAAAACAGCATGTATCTGTAGGGTTTGTCTCTGAATTTGGGTATTGTATGTTTTTGTATTCATTTTTTTTTAATTGGAACTAATAATACTTCATCATTAAATGACCCAAAAGGATGGCTAAGCTTGTAAAATAAACAAACAAACAAACCAACAATCTTTTTTGATCTTGTTTTTTATTTATCATAGTGGAGGTTGCAAATTTAAAGGTATGGGTGACCTAACATTTAACAGCATGGTAAATACAATTGGTGATTTAAGTTCAAATTCTGATTGAGACCAGTTGTATCCATTTTGATTTAATGGTGTTGGAAAAGTTGTAATCCTCCTCCACCTTGAATAAAATGGATTCTAAAAATTATTTTGAGAACATAATAATTTTCTGCTACAAGTTCTACTATTTAAAACCTATAGCTTGTAGGAGAAGAGGTGGATACATACCTTTCCCAAGGATATTTGCACATAAGTGAATATAACAAAATTGACAAGAATTTGAACTCCACTCTCCAATTTCCAATTCAGAGCTGTTATCCATGATGCCAGCACATCCTGAGTGGTCATCCATCTAGGTACTGACCAGGCTCAATGTTGCTTAACTTCTGTGATTGGATGAGAACTGGAATTTCAATGTGATATGACCATAAGCCCTCAGTGCAATGGAGAGGAGAGACATGTTGCTTGTCTTCTATACAACTTTTTTAGACTTGCATTCTGGAAAATAACACTTTGTTGGTACATAATCTTGCAAGGATATTTGCATAGGATTGGAGATAATCTTTGAATTGTAATTCCATTTAAATAATATTGGACATTTTCTCTGTTGATTGAAGTAGTGGGAAAAAAATAAAACCAAACCCAAATTACATTTGTTTTATTTGATTCGTATGTGAATGAAGCACTTTGTGTCCCGTACATTATACACTCATTACAATGAATGAAAATATTGAAGGCAGATATTGAAGGCAGATATTGAAGGCAGATGTCAGAATTCCATAATTCTGACAAATTTCAGATTAATTAAACTTTGATTGACCATGCACAGAAAATACTTTAAGGTCAGGGTCTTGTGGCCACACCGTTTCTTAATTTTCTTACGTTGTAAGAAATTAAAGTCCTGAATATAAAGCCTTTCATAAAATCAAACTAAAGTTTCTCTTGTTTGAAATTTTGCTAAATTTTTATTAAATGAACTGCCATTATCAAATTATATAGATTTGGTATTTAGATTTTAAAACTTTACTCTGCATATGTTATCTTTTATGTGCTGTGTCCATGAAGATGTTGGTAATCATGGGTCTCCACAATTTCTTATTCTTTAACAATTTTTAACTTTTTACTATCACACTTACTCCCTGTTCAGCCATCCATTTACACATGCACATTTAGTAGGTTACTCACTGTTCCATTTTATCCCTCTTGCATTCAATGTCCTTTGAGTATCACATTTCCTGAGCATTCTTTCCTTATTATGTATCCTAGAAATTTCAACTGTCTCTTTCTCATTCTCTATATGTATCCTTTTTGCTTCCATTCTTCTTGAAACATCCTCGTTACATGTTCTGTCCATGGTATTTGCAGCATCCTTCTGTTGAACTACATTTCCATTGTTTCTTCTTCATCTGTGTGGAAATTGTCCTGCATTCACTGTTTATATAGGAAGACTGGTATTGCATAGCAGTTCAGCACCCCTTTTTGGTTTTTTTAATTTAAATTTTCATTTTCTTTGATGTACTGCATCCCTTCAGAACATGGGTGATTGTGGCTCTCTACAATTTCCTATTTTGTACCCAGTAAAAAAAAGTATAATGCATTTTGCCAGTTAAGGCTTCATCAGATCTAAGACGCAAGATCTGATGAAGTCTTAACTAGCAAAATGCATTATCAAATCTCTCCTCTCTTTTCATACAATATTTCCATTTATCAAATTGGTAACTTTAAACTGTCAGGATCTCAATATCCTATTAAATATAATGCGCGAACACACACACACACACACACACACACACACACACACACACATATATATATATATATATATATATATATAATTACTTCAAATGTTTTTTCCATTTATCAGGCTGCAGACTCAAGAAAATGGCAGGGTTACACGTGTTTGAATCCTGTTAGCACATTTTAAAGACTACACAAACTAGTAGACTAAGTAAACACTGTTTAAGGACAACCCCCCCCACCACCACCAAAAAAAAAAAAAAGCACCATTACCTCAAATATGTGTATCCACTAAAATATCAATTGAAGTAATAAAAATGTTAGATTAAAAAAAAAATAAAATCTGCTAATTTTTTAATGCACACACACACACACACACACACACACACTTATCTGATTTGGTAAACACATTAAAAGAATGGCATGATATCTATGTCCCAGCATTTGTAATATTCTAAGTTTAGTCAATTGCAAAACTATGTGATAGAAGGTACAAATTATCTGTTAAGTTTGTAGATAATGAATACCTTGTCTTCAATCTCTTGAGCAATTAAGCTAACATTGCCTATGGTTCTTGTTAGCAGCCGACCAATAATGTATGATGTCATTGGAAAAATGCCCTACAACATTTTCATGATAATAATTCTTTGAGATCCTCTTCTAAAATTAGTCTTGTCACTTAAGAAAAAAAAAAAAGAAGGAAAATACAAACGGTGGAAGATATTTTATTTCATTCTAGGTATTTATTTTCTTTTAATATTTTAAATCTTGAGTAATATGAAACATTATGCCTTGTGTTTTTTTTTTTTTTAACTTAAAAAAATGATTTCTGCTCAGCTGTTTTATTTTAATTTTGTCATGAGTGAAACAAAAATGGTGGTTGTCAAGACTAGTCGTATCTCCCAAATTGAGGTAATTTTTGCTTCCATATCATTAGTTTCATGTCAATCTCCTTTCCTGTCATATTACTTACAGGTGGCTGAAGTCAACAACCACTTGTCTGCAATCTACACCTAGAACCCATTTGTCGTTTCTAGGCATACATCTCACACATACACTTTTCTTGACTTCTTTTAGTATAGAAAGCTTTCATATCTAGGTTAGTCATGACATTTTTGCATAGTCATATTTTCTAGTTTCTTGATGAGATTGTGTAGAAGTGTGAAGGATTGACTCTACCTAAAAGAGGTATTAACAATTTAGTCAGGGTTTTTGCCAATTTTGATGAATGCTGCAAATGCTGAGTTTGTGTTTATTTTGCTAAGCCATAGAACATAGGTATCTTTAATATTTGATTAATTGTAACCAGCAAAAGCTGTAGATAAAATCATGTCTGTTTTATTGAACAATCAGTCCTTGATATCTTTAAAATTAAAGTCATGGGTAACTTAGATATTAAATTATACACTAACAAACCAACTGACAAATGTCTAAATTTTTCCAGGTTCTATATATATATATATATACATATATATATATATATATGTATGTTACAAAAAGATTAATGAAATTAACATATTTAAGTTATTTGTTTGAACATTATTTTTCATTGATACTCATATTTGAGTAGATATTCTAATTTTAATCATGCAGTGTGTGTGTGTGTATATATATATATATATATATATATATATACACACACACACACACACACTCTACAGGCCTGATTATTTATGATAAAATTTGTACGGAAATGTGTCATTCAACAGGATTTGCACCTGTGACACCTAACAACACAGAGGAAGCCACCAATTGATCTGGTGCATCTTGGATCACTTGACCGTGAATGATTCTACAGTCTAATTGAAGTTAAATCAAGCCTTATCTAACACACATTTTGTTTCTATGTAAATAACCATCTCTGCTCGGAAAATGTATCATAATGTCAATCAACATTTTAACTTTGATTTGTGGTCGAGTGGTCAAAGATGCATCAGATCAATTGGTAGCTTCTCCTTTGTTGTTAGGGATTGCAGGTTCAAATCATGTCCAATGATACACATTTTCAGAACAAAATTTATTGTAAAACTGGTGGAAATGAATATATAAATATACTGTTTGATTAAAATCAATATCTACTCAAATACAAGTATCGATTAAAAATCATGTTCAAACAAATTATATATATATATATATATATATATATATAAAAAGTTTATATTCAATGTCTACACAAATCTGTCTACAGATTGTAAATTTACTGATTGAAATAATTTGCATATATGCTAATTTAATGAAACTATTTTTGTCTTGAAATATTTTTTTTGACAATTTTAAATTGATATATAATAAAATTCTATCTTTTTAACTGTCAGTGAATTTGTGAAATGCTTCATTTTTTTTCTTTTACATATGCAGGATATTTTAAAAAGTAAACTTCTGGGCATAATGTTTTTTTTTTTTGTTTTTTTTTTTTGTGCAACTTTGTTTTAAAGCCCCCCCCCCCCTTTAAATCATTATTTGCTGGACATTACTGATTCATAGATTTCACAGATCTACTAAAACTTGTATTTTCCTAACAAGATTTTCATTTAAAATAGTGCAGGAAGCTGAATTAAATTGTACCTCTTGCTATTTATCTGTCCTATAAGTATTAGGTTTTCTAAGCTTACCTTCCTCATTATATGTCCCAGAAACCTCAACTGTCTCTTCATGATAAGTAGATTATCTTTTTCTCTAAAAATTTTGTCATTGCTCACATGTTCCATCCATGATATCTTCAGCATCCTTCTGTAGAACTACATTTCTGTTGCTTCAAGTCTCTTCTTCATCTTCCAGGAGATTGTTCAGCACTCACTGCCATACAGGAAGACAGATATCATGTAATAGTTAAATATGCTTTTCCTTGTTTCTAGTGGACTTTTTCTATTTCTTAATACTCTGTTTAGCTTTTGGAAGACATCTTTGGCTATCCCAATGTGCCTTCAGATTTCAGTGTTGAACTTTCCATCTTCTGCTAAAATACTTCTCAGATGTTTAATATTTTTGTACTTGGTTGATTATGGTATCTTTGATTGGCAATTTGCACTTTGGATTCATTTTGTTTTTTTGCAGTTAATGTTTAATCCTTCTTGCTTTTCCTACCTAACTTTTTTAGCTTTCTTTTTGTGTCTGCTATCAACACTATCATCTGTACAACTTACTGAGATAGAAAGTTGTGGAGATGGCACATAGAAGGTACCTTGACAAGATTTGAGCTTTTATCTTGACCCACTGTTTTTACCATTACTTTCCCACTTGGCTCTTGTCATTTTCTGCATTCACAAATATTTTTGACAGTAAAGAAAAAAAGATGAATTAAATATTTTATATTTTTAAAAATAATTCTTGTCTGAATTTATCATTATTTACACTTTATTTATCTTTGGACAGTTGTTCTACAGAACAATAGCCTAGTGGATTAAAGCGTTGGTTTGTGAATTTGGTGATATAGTAATTGTGAGTTCAGTCCCTGGGCTGGCCAATGCGTAGTTGACCTAATGGATTAAAGCATTGTTTTGTGAATTTGGTGATATAGTAATTGTGATTTTGTCTAAATGGGCAAGCAATAACTGAGTGGTACTAAAAAATAAAAACTAGACAATATTTCTAGGCAGTGGAACAAGAACAATCTAGCCTTGTAGATTAAATAAAGGATTCAGTTTAGAATTCCCTGTAGGTTACCCAGATTGATATACACCTGATGAAGGCTGAAGGGCATAATGGCCAATACATTTTGTTAGCAATAAAAAAGATGAACAATAATTCTAAAACTTTTGAGCAAAGTTTCGGCACTTCATGTCTGTATGTTGCACACTGAAAATCTAGAAGAAAGGATTGCCAGTGGGCAGGAATTAATGCAAGTGTTAATCACAAAATAGGATTATATATAATTTGCTGCTGCTTTTTATTTTTTTGTTTTTATTTTTTGCTCCCCCCCCCCCCCCCCGCATAATATTATTTTTTTGTTGTAGTATATTTATCTCCCTTAACCTGTCAACACAATATGGTTGTTTATGAGAGATAGAGCTGAAAAAAAGAACTAATAAAAACTGGGGGAAAAAAAAATATATATATATATATATATATATATATATATATATAGATATAATAACACATGTAAGAATATCCTAATAATAGTAAAGGCTTAACAAAATATAAATTTCATATAGTCATTTTTGATGGCTTGAGTAAATATGCTTAATTGTACTGGGAATTGTTCAAAATATAACTTTTTCTTATACATGTTGTGATAGAAATACTTTTCATATATTGGTTAAGACATTAGGGGCAATGGTGTCTTCATCTGGCTAATGTCTTACGATAAAGTATTTCTGCTATACTCTCTATAAGAAAAAGGATTATTGATGTGGTTTATGAAATTAGAGGTTGTCTTATAGATTTGATAACTTTGAAGATTGAAATAATTTTGTAATTTTTCTTTTTTCAGGAATTGTGTGGAATCATACAGTTCTTAGATCCTGATGGGAAAGGAAAGATCAATTTCAATGATTTCTGCCAAGGTGTACAGCGGATTTTGTCATTACCAAACCAAGGTAATTAACTAATATTTTTTTTTACCCATGATATATATTTTATGGCAGTTCAGGAGGATTTTGAACCACTACTTCTATTCTTTGTCCTGTTTATTTAGTGGCATATCAAATACTTAGGGGTCCTTTAATGAAAAAATTTAATTTTCTAGTGAGCATTACTAATTTCATTTACAAAAATTTATTGCCGGTAATTTTTTTTTACTATGAAAATGTATTTTGACCCTAGTTGGGGACCTTAACAAGTGCTACCACCCTGAGTCATGGTGGACCTGGAAACAACTGCAATTAAGAGGTGGTTCCTTGTTTCACAAAACTTCTTGATGAGAGGCCTTGCTGCCAGATGTAGTTTATCGTCATACCCAGGACAGGTTATCCTGTTTGTAGCATTGAACCTGTGGAATAAGTCTCAGTAATATCTCTAGTTCTATTTTTATTGTTTAATTGTTAAATTGGCATGACTTTATCCTCTCAGACTATATACGTCAAAATATTTTCTTTTGTGGCCAACTTTCTATTTTTAAAACCTCTGATGTCCAACCCATATCAATAATTTTAGTTCTGATATGTATGTGTGATAACAACTCATTATTTATTAATATTATGGGACAATATGTTTAGAAAAGTAACAATGTATTTGATTTTAATGTTAATGAAGTTCTAATGCAGAGAATACTGATTAAATGACAAGATAAGACATGAATCTTCATGACTTGGAGCCTTCATCGTCATTCCCTGATTCATTACCTAAGCATTACATTCTCTATTTGCACTGTGTGAGAGACTGCCCAACCCTATCATATGTGGGGTAGGTGTTTATATATCTATTAGCAGTATAGCCCGGCGTTGCTCGGGTGTAATGAAAGCTTTAAAACTAATCCATGGTTCTGGAGCTCAGATTCTTTGAACGTTGGCATGAAAGACTAAAAAGCAATAGTTATTTCCAGTTAAAGCGAAACCATAGACTGAAAGAAAAATGAATGGATGTAAGTCAAATTTTGAAGTTTGGTGAGAATTGGATAAAAATTGAGGATTTGTATAAAGGACATACAGACAGATAAACACACATACAAGTATCTTGTTTTTATATATATATATATATATATATATATATATATATAATTGATTTTCTGCACTATTGTAAGAACTGCAACCCTGAAACTTCTGAATATTGTTTCTTATGTCTTTGTCTACGAGTGTATCAAATTTGATTAAAATCAGACCACTCCTTCTATAACCCGATTTTTTTCGATTATCGATTTCTGATATTTATCGGGAGTACCTCGACACAAAACTTAGCTAAGAACACTAGCAGACACTTATAGTACAACTGTGTAAATTTTCAAGAAAATTGGTTCAGCCGTTTCGGAGTCTATAGGTAACGGATGCACATACACACATGCGCAGACACACACACACAGTCAAAGTTCCCTTTATAAAATAAGTTTAGATAATAGCGTTACGTGTTGGAAGTCGTAACAAAAGAAAAGAAAAGGATTTACCAAAACACAGAGCTAAATCACGAACAAATATTTAATTTTCTATAAAAACACAAAATAAAATATGTACAAAGATATAACAGTGGCATAAAAAACATGAAATGTAAAAGTCTGGGTCTACTGGCAAAGTGTTACGAGGGAGAAGAAGAAAGGTGAGAGTCAAGTATTGTATGTGCTATTACTGGAAATCCTCAAATGTGTGTTTATATAGATTAATTTTTAGTTTGGTCAATGAAAATAGTCTTAAACTATTTACCAGGTTAGTTCCAGGAGGTCCTCTTTTTGGGGTTTTGTTGGTTGGTTGGTAACCTTTCATAGAGGTTCCTTTGGCTGGATATAATAATCGACGAATCAAAAGCTAGAGTTGATAATGCCAGAAATTCCCTTTTAATAACTGACAACTCTCTTCCAAAGACCTATTTTTATAGGGGCTAGCACATAATTAGCATATTTCTCGAATCATCTAGATTTTTCTTGAATATACTGGAGTGATCTAGAATCTTCCAAACGTTCTATCTCTAATTTCTCTCTTTTACAACTACTTCATGAATGAAAGCTTTTTTGTATTAACAAGGACTCAGTAGAATCCCTTACTATAAATTTTAACCTTTTTGTTGACTTTAATATTTTTTATGAAAGTCAGTTCTCTGCGCAGTGCCCGGAAGTTTTTCCCGTATGAATTTATCCTGCACATATCTACCATCTACCCGTGTATTGAATACTGCTGCCACATCTGGTCAGGTGACTCTGTTATTCTCTTCAGGGTTCTTGACAAAATACAATGAAAAATCTGTAATGTGATCGATACTGACTTGGCAGACCAGCTGCAGTCACTCTCTCACTGGCGTGACGTGGCTTCCCTGTGCTTCTTCTATAAATACTTTCACGACTTCTGCTCCGATGAACTTAGATCACTCGTGCCCCCTAGGTATGAATTTGCATGAGATACTAGATTAGCAACTAGGTCCCACCCTTTTACAGTGAAACCGATAAAATGTAACTGCAATTTCTACTCTAACATCTTTTCTCGCACTTCCTGCCTGTGGAATTCCCTTCCACATACTTGCTTCCCCAACAGCTACAATCTCCAGGAGTTTAAATGTAAGGTCAATAGACACCTCCTAGCACACTGACTCGCATCCATTCTTTCAAACACTCTTCCCATCTACCCAACCCTCATCCTCGGTATCCTTACCCGTCTATCACCCTCCTTCTGACATTTCCTATATCTAACCATCCTTTTCTTCATCACTTTTCCCTATGTAACTCCCTGCACAATAGTGGCAGTGGAATCCCTTGCTTGGGGTGAAATGATTTTAAAAAAAAAAATGCATTTTCATTACAATAGCAACAACTCTAAATAGAAACTTTATTTGACTAATTCAGCTTTTGCACTGAAATTATTTTATTATGGTGAATGGTTACAAGCAAGAGGGGAGATGAGATGTGCTTATTTTATTACCACAATGTCCACCTGTCCAACATTTTTCTTCTCATGTTTGCAAAACTGGATACAGGTGTGGGGTTACATGCTTCTCTATTTTGTGGTTGAAACAGCTGCCAGGTCAACCCACTGGTGCACCCTGCTTTCCTTAAGGATTAGGTGTGAAACTTGAGTGCAACATCACCTTTGCCATAATACCAGTCTTGAGTTTTTATAAGAAAAACTAGTTTAAATTACACTACTGGCTATAATTATTAGGCAACCCCAGTGTTTAAAAAAATGATGTATTTCAGACTATTTTTTAGTATTTATTGCCAAGTGAATAATTGTAAATGAAAATAGAATGGTTCTTTTATTAATACTGCACAATAACATGTGCATCAAATGAATTTATAAATATTTAATAATTACCTATATTGCAGTTTCATCAATGAAAGAATGAAAACATTTAGGGGGACTCAGATGAGTTCATCTTTGCTTCTATGCCTTGTAAAATTTTGCAAAGTAATAACAAAAAAAACATTTTGTTTTCACTTAGAATTATCCACTTAAAAATAGTATGAAATACATCATTTCTTTTAAAAAACTTGGGTTGCCTAATAATTATGGCCGGTAGTGTATATAACTGACCAAAGGAATTTTATACTAACTTATATCAGTAGTTTAATGGTAAACATGGTTTTACTTACCTTTCTAATTTTTTTGTACTTATTAGCTGATAAAATGTATGTGGAAAAAAGATAAACATTCAAATATTATTGTACATGGGTGATCAAGCATCTAATATAGTATTAAAATAAGTATGTGAGAAAATCTATATTTGTTTTTAAATATATTTCATTTTTTAAATTTATTTTTAATTTATTTTTGTACTTGCAAAAAAACACCTTATAGAAGAGTAACATGTGCAGGCAAATACATTCATTTTTGGTAATCTCTATTCATGACACTAAGTATTTTTATAATATCTTACTTATTTTCACACACACTTCTGGGTCCCCTACTTCTGAAAAAAAAAAAAAAAAAAATTCTAGTCCTGATCCAGCATTTCAGAGATTCATACGATTAAAAATTTAAGAACACAAAATATAAAAAGCGTGAACATAACAATCAACACTGCATAATCTGAAGATTGCTTGAATCGTGAAACTGACCATCATCATGCAATGTTGATTCCTACATCCACGCTATCTATATTTATAAATGCTCTGTCTCTGATATGGAGCACATAGACATAAATTTTAAACAATATATTCCTGTGTGTATCCTCCTTCTGAAGTAAAAATTATGTCTTTGTTTGGTACAGAATTTTTTTACTTTGTACATGTTAATATAGAGAGCAAGCTAGGAATCGATAATTCACCCCTGCAACTTTTTAAGCAATTTCAAAATGGTTTACAAGCCAAAATTGAAACTTGTTTTCATGAAAAGAACTATAGACTTAGTAAGAGCATCAGAATAGAATCATTGCCACCGAAATAACAAATTTGATTATTGCCAATCAGATAAGAATAGGTTTCTCAGTTGAAGGACTGTTCAGGTACTTTTCATAAATTTTCAAATGTATGTTTATCATGAAGTGTGTCTTGCACATCTTATAATTTAATTATATTTATCTTCATCAGACTTGTGTATTTTTGATACTAGCATCATAGCCCGGCATTGCCCATGCAACTCAGAACATTTTAGTAATAAGAGGCTCATCTCTTGTTCCCTGTTTAGGATGTGGTTTCCGGCTTTCTCTTTTCCAATCTTTTCACTATTACGTAGCCCCCCTGCACATCAGTGGCATTACCGCCTTGCTCGGGGTGATACGATTAAAAAAAAATCAAATTAACCATTGGCACTTCTTTTTTACATATTTTGTTTTTCTTTGAAAAAACTTTTTTTTTTAAAATTATTGTTTCAAAATTACTGGGAAAAATATTCACGTTGTTTTTATTGACCAAATGAATTCTTTACATGTCGGAATAAAAATGAAATATAAAGGCTCTTTTTTCTTTTTTTTTTTTTTTTTTTAAATAAAAAATATTTTAGTCGCATTTGACACATGTGATTTGATTTCATGTAATTTAGCAACCATCTTAGATGTTTTACAGAGCAAATGTAAACAATCGGCTCCATTCGCCAAAAAGTGCATAAGGGAAAATTGCTGAACTCAAAAAGTATGTCGACCTGGCTTCCCTGTAAATATATGTCCCTAGAAAGTTTGAATGGTGTAACTTAAAAAATGTAGGCATGCATAGGGAACAGTCACACACACTCACAGATTGCTTTTTATATTTATATATATCCGAGTGAGTATAGAATGAGGAGAGAAAAAAGAAAAAATTTTTCGTCCAAAACATTAATTTAAAACAGTGCTTGATATATGGTGCATAGAGCAGTGAATATTTATTAGAAATCCTAACCAAAAGATATACACAACCGATAAAAAGATAAAGCATACATTCCAACAGATAATACCATTAATCAACAATTTCACACTTACACACCAAATTCCTCAAAAGTCTAACGATCAAAATGAGACATTCACTTAATTACCAATAACTCCAACCAACCCCCACGACAACAACCAAATATAAACAGAGAATGATTCCAAACCTTTATTTCCCCTGAGGAAGTGTTGAAATCAAAACACTGAAACAAACATGATTGTAGGGAAGAGGACATATATAGAAGAAATTATGTACATGTTCTAAAACATATATATATATATATATATATATATATATATATATATATATTCTTGTTGTTGATTAATTATGTTACTTGGAATATTTTTTTTTTTTTTTTTTTTACTTACAACCAGATTTATCATTTTTAAAGTATTATATCTGGGACTTATGATTCTTATGTCTCACATACATAAGATTGGGCTTTATCATAATGTATGTATGTAAGCTGCATTCACCCTTGTCGGGTTAAGCCAGCTTCCTCCCAAGTGATAGAGAAACATTTATTAGGATTTGTTTAGAGACAGGGTCCCATGTCCTACCCTGTATAGACCTCAGGCATTTTAATTATCCCACAGCAGGTTGCCAATACCTGCTGTGGTAGACTAGTTGCCAGCCAAGGCTACAGAACCCAATATGTCCTCTTATTTAACCCGTAAATGGCTTGAACGGACAAATTAATACCTTTCCCAACAGTATTAACGCGTAAGTGAATGCAGGGCATTCAACTGGAATTCAAACTCAGCTCACTGATTTCTCTTTCCAAGCTGATATTCACTGCATCGCAACGCACATCTGTCAATATCATAATGGTCTTTAGCTTAATATTTTTATTAGAGCCTTTTATGGTCATCAGCAAAAAGAACACTCTAAAATGCCAACTAGACGTTGGAGAAACTAAAATAAATCCAGTAGACAGGACTCGCCAACAATTAAGGGATGATGACTTCCCTTTCAATGATGACCGTGGGGGGGGGGGTCGCAGAAAGATATAGAGCATGAGAGAGCGAGGACGAGGAGGAAAAAGAAGCAGATAGGCAGCAGTTTGGAAGAAGAGAGAAACAATCTGAATACAAAGGAAGGAGCAAATGTGATGTCGGTGCGAGTATAAATAGAACCCACTCGGTTGAGGTTGGAACTCATCAGTAGACAGCACCTTTTCTTATTTTTCAACAATTAATGTCTGAAATTAGACTTACGACGAATGGCAGAATGTGTAGACAGATTATTGATAGGATTAGCGGTATTTTTATTGTAGCCCGTGATTTGTCATTCACTGTGCATGCCAAGTTAATTTTATGCAGATATAAAGGTAAAATGAGGAAGGAAGCCTTGGAGAACCTGATACTCACAGGGTAGATAGAAGGTAGAAGAAACAGGGGAAAACAGTGGGTAACATACTTGACGGACCTGAGTAGGTGGATGACAGAGTAGGGTTTGGTTAAGGTGACAGGAGAAAGCTTGCTAAGAGCCACCAGGGATAGGGAGACGTGGAAGGCCATGATTGCCCATGTCCTGATGGGACATGGCACATAGAAGAAGAAGAAACAAATTTAAATACCTGGGAAGTGTTCTGACAGAGGATGGAAACTGCAACTTAGTTTGAACTAATGATAAAAATGTCTTATCTTTTTTTTATCATTTCATCTTAAGTAAGGCAACAAAGCCACTAATATGCAGGTAGGGGAGTAATTACTGAGTGAAAGAATATAAGAAAAATATGAAGTCATGAGAACAAAAGTAGAAATTAAGACATTTGACATTGAAATTAAATCCATGTGTAAAAAAAGAATGAAGAAAAATTTTCATTTTTCTCACAAGCAACTCGTCTATCAAAAGAAAAAAATATTTTTCTATTTCTTCTAATGTAATGGATTTTCCAAATTATTGTCCTTATACTTTGTGTCACTTGTTACATATGTAAAGTGTCTTCAGAAAAGGTATACACACTTTTAATCAAGGAATATGTTGGTATAGAAAGGATTTTATATATATATGACGCGGACAATGGATCTGAAGGGAGCAGAAGAGCAGTGTTTTTGACACTACATTAATTCAATGTGATGATGTGAAAATGTCTTTTCACCGATTGTCACCGAATTGAGACGGAACTTTACGAATAGTGGTCTTTGTGTGTGGATGATGGTGGTAAATTCGTCTTATCTGCTTAAGTTCAATGCAGCAACTTATAAAAAAACTGAATTTGTTTACATCTCAGCCAGGACTCTATCAGAGGTGTGTTATTTGACTTTAACTCTTTTCTGTCAGTTGGC
Source organism: Ascarosepion bandense (assembly GCA_037127315.1). Classification (NCBI taxonomy): domain Eukaryota; kingdom Metazoa; phylum Mollusca; class Cephalopoda; order Sepiida; family Sepiidae; genus Ascarosepion; species Ascarosepion bandense. The sequence continues at coordinate 4,688,325 of JBBBDQ010000942.1, forward strand.
AACAGGCTTCTCTAAGTGTTTTACATCTTTAGTCAGGAACTCTATTGGAGGTGACCATCTCTGTTTCTACGGTCATGGCTCCTGGTTGGGAACCATCTGTCCCTTTGTCGTTACATCTCAACTGGTCCCAAGACTCAGCTCCAACTCTCTCTGACTGAGTGCCCACTCTGCTCCTGAGTCTCAAGTGATTTTGGCTCTCTGAGGCCCTATTTTTATGCCTGTCCCAAATTCTCTTGGGGAGGCATGACGGACATGGGATATCCATGCAAATCAAGTCTTCAGTCAATTGAATTACTCAAGTCTTCACACTATGAGGCAGAGCTACATCATTTCCTTAGTTTTACCAGTGAAGTAACGATATTTCTTAATGAGATCATTTCTTTTCGTCTTCTTCCCTTTTAATTACATCATTTATTTTTTTGACTTTAAAATCTGTTCTCAGGATTCAATAATTTTGAGGATTTAACCTTACTTGACCTCATCAAAAGTTTGTGACAATCCCGAAACAATATTTTGGCTAAAGTTTATTTTTCTGTTTCACCAGCTGCAAAAGCTCCTGCTTTATCACATAATGGCTGACAATATGATGACCCCCCCCCCCCATCTGTCCTGTCGCTTACGCCTGAAAAATGTTTTTCTTGATTCACTTCTCAGGTAGTTTCCAAGATTCTAAAAATTTGCAATAATTTTTTTCCAATTCCTCAGCTGCATTCATATTGCAACCAACAATAAACAATTAGGCTTATTTTCCTCTCTAGTCATATTGGAACCAATAATCTGCAGAATTAATAATACCACTAATAATTTCTTTTGCTCAGTTGTACTAAACTAGGGTTACATTTTTACTCTTGCAAAAGATGGTGTTTTATATATATATATATATATATATATCTCTCGTGTGATGGGTAAATTATTACCATTTTATATTTTTATTTTGTGAATGTGTGCTGTTTGTTTTTTATTTTGTTGACTGCACAGTCCAGTAAGTTCAGTTGGGCACCATTTGTGAGAAAAGAAGCACCATGACCTAATTCAATCCATCAAATTTGGAAACGCCATGCAGTACTCTTGGTATTCGTGCCAGAAGCTCCAATATGGTCATTTCATAGTGTCCATCTGAGGGTAGTGCAGCAGATTTGGAAAGAGTTAGATGAGTCTAATGGTAATTACAAAGGTATTTGGTGAGATTACTAATGATGGTGATATTATACCTCCATTCATCTTCCTGCAGGGCCTCAGACTCAACACAGGCCTATATCAAGTGCCTTTAGCAGCAGGGTAGTGCTGCTCTGGATGAAGAAGGTGGCTACTGGAAGAGGATTCTACACCATCTCAAACAAATAGGAAGAAACATTCATGGCTATCAGAAAATTTTTGTGACCACATCTCTGTTTACATATGGCCAGCTAACTGCCCAGATTGCAACCCCCTTGATTATTGTATGTGGGCCACAACAAAACCCCTTTTAATACTAAAGATAAACTGAAGACAAGGATTATGGCAGGTTTCCCAAATTTAAGGAGATGATCCAGAAGAGTTGCAGAAAACTCTGAAGTTGTCTGGAGACTGTGATTGAAGCCAATGGTGATTTTTGAATGAATTGACTTTCTGTATTTCAAGATATTTTTGTGCAATAAAATTACTCAAAAATATCTTTAAATACAAAATATACATATGTAAATATATCTGTTAAAATTAAATGTCAGCGTTATTTTCATTTATGTGTAAATTTGACGACAATTCATCCATCCCACCCTTTCTCTTTGTGTGTATAAAATTCAGAATTCTATATGAGAGATCAGAAAAGATTCCCATTGAATCTTGATTTCAGCTAAACTGTCAACAATTGAAAAGTTCTTAATCCAACCAAGAAGGTGTGTATATATATATATATATATATATGTGTGTGTGTGTGTGTGAGACTGGTGTGTGTATACACTGATTACATATGACACGTTAAAATTTCCCTCCTCTGATTCCATGCACCTATGGCTTAGTGGGTAGCAACTCCAACTGATACCAAATCGGTCTGTATTTCGATCCTGGCCAGAAGCAAGTGGATGTGTCTAGCCACACTAATGAGCTATGATACAGTGAAACAGGCTTGTGTGTGGATGACTAATATATATAAAATTGTGTTTAATTAGGTTTCTGGAAGTGGGTTTGACCAATAATAATTGTAAGTGGTTTGGTGAATGATGAGAACTTTAACATTCTGACCAGGATGCGTGAATCTTAACCATGACCCATTTGTCAAGGAACTGACTTATTGTTATGCAGAGATGATCTCAGTGTGCAATGTTTTTTGGAAGGGCCTGAAAATCATACCACAAGGTGAACCAAGCTTTGTGATTGAAATTTGATAGGCAAATGTTCAGAAGTCATTGATAGTTGTGTTTGAATGTACTAGCTGTGGTCAACTGTTGTGACAAATTGTGAGCACTTCTCAAAAACTTCAACTAAGTTCTGCTCCCTATAGTTGCAATATAAGCCACAGGTCGGATCTTTAGGTGTTGGAGAAATACAAAAAAGCAAAATATACCTGAGGGGCTATCTGTTACTGTGATTAGCTCACCACCTCAGCAGACATATTCATTCTGAAACAGGCAATCTGCCATTTTCCTTGATAACTTTATCCTTTCGCCCACTTGTGGAATGAGATTGCAGCAGAAAATTTTAATATATCTGTTTGGATTGTTATCTCTAAAAGATTATAGAATATAACTTGACAGATATAGTATGATGTTTTTTGTTTTTTATATGAAGATTTTGTCATGCTTGATTTTGTTTTTAATTTAGGTTCTTTACATGAAGCTTTTCGAAAATTATATTAAATTAAAAATAAATCTTTATCTGGAAATCAATTTGATTTTGAAAGGTTTTCCAGAATAAATCTAAATTCTTGCCAAGGTCTAATCTTTGCAACATATCCAAGTAATCTCTTTTTACATTCTATTTTGATTGTATTGATTTTAATGTTTAATTGAATATTTTTCTTTGTGAATATATTTAAAACAGTTGCCCATATGATTTTTAAATTTTTAAAAAATTTTTCCCTACCAAGTGTGTGAAACACTATGATTGGGACACCCACCTAGAAGATAAAGTGTGAGATTTTATCCTGATCTCAAGTCTTTCATGTTTTATGACAAGCAATAAAGTCTATGAAATAGTGTCTTCAAAGCAGTTAACCACTTGAATGAAAGGGAATAAAAGAATAAATAAGCAAAATAAATTTGAGATCAAGTAACAACAAACCAGGACATTGATGATTTCTGGTTGTGGGTCTAGATTAATGGTCATAGTAAGGATTTGTGGAATTCTGGACCACCTGTTCATGGGGACAGACTGTCACTTGGTTAGTTACAATGATACCAGTTTAAGTTGTCTGCTGTGATGGGCAGAAAGTCGGTAGGGGGAGAGTTTCTGGGAAGAGCTGATCTATTAGTGTATGTGTCACTTGTTTCATGTGTCATTTATCATCTGCTCACTCAAGCTGAATAAGTGAAGCCTGAAATAAATACCAAAATTATATAAGTACCTCCATGCCAAAAAAATTGCCCCCCCCCCCAAAAAAAAAACAGCATAGCATGATGTTAAAAAGGTTCAAACTTAATAAAATCAAAGTTTTATCAAAATGTTTATTATTAAGAGGAAAGATCAAAATTTCTTATTGTTAAAAAATTTTTTTATCCTTTTATCCATTCAAAATGTTGGTTAAAATTTTTTTTTGTTTGTCAGTGATTGATATTAATAAAACTTTCAGGACTTATTCATAATGAATGAAGTTATTTATGCAATTATTATTTTTAGAAAATCTTGGTAAAATTTTTTTTTTTTTACATCAGTCGATAGAAAGCATGATGAGGGCTTCCATTCTATTTTTAAAAATCCATATTAGTTATTTCCCAAATACTTAAACACAGAAATTAATTTTTTAAAAGTAAAACTTTCTGCCTATGCTGAAAACTATTTTAATAGTGAAGGCCAAAAATTAACAAAAAAACCCCTAAAAACACCAATCAGTAGAGATCTCCCCAGCTAAGAGTTAAATAACAGCACAGATGGGGCTTTCTAGTCTTGATTGGCAGTCATCTAGGAGAAAGAAACTATTCAAAACCACTTGGGTGTGGTATTGTCAATCGAAGCCACAGTTCCAGTACCTAGCATGATGAGCATATAACCCTTTATTCCACAGTGGAGTTTAAAGAAACCAGAGGTATAAAGAGAATATTAGCATATGTGAAATTGTTTCATGAAAACTGCTGTATAATATAATATCTGCTATATAGTAGTGGATGCTGGACAAAGAGTCTAGGGGACAGGAACCTCTGTAGAATCACAAAACATTCTAAAGGGACACTGCAAAAACAAAAAACTAAAAAAAAAAAACTACTTCTAGACAAGTAATTTATATAATTATCAAATAATGCATAAGTTTTATTTATGTGAATGACTGTAATCAGTTTTGGTCATTTGTCTCTTGATAATTGACAGTAGATAGAATTAGATAAGAGATTTACTGTTGTGCTGTGTGGAGATCTTTTTTTTTTTCATGTATGGCTAAAAGAAAAATATCTATTAAGTGTTTTTTTAAGATAGCAACATAGAAAACATTGGTAAATAGAAGACTACAAGAATTTTTCTATTTTATGCCATTTCCTCTCAGGCCATACATGATCATGGCTCTCCACAGATTCCTTTTATGGCTTCTGCTCTGACAAACTAAAGTCACTGGTGCTCCTGCCATCTGAGTTTACCCGTACAACCAGACTAGCAACTGGGTCCCACCCATTCACAGATCAACCAAATGCAGCTTTTCTCGCACTTCCTGCCTGTGGAACTGTCTTCCATATTCTTGCTTTCCTGATGGCTGCAATCTCCAGAAATCTAAATGCAATGTCAATATCCATTTCTTAACCACTTGACTCCAGTTCTTTCTACATCACTCTGTATAACTTTTTCTTTCTCTCTACCTTTGAAACTGTCATCACAACTGTATTCCCATCCTTCTCTTGTAACTGGTTCGTCTTTCTCTTTACTCTCCTCTAGTCTAATCTTTTACTCTTATGTAGCTCCTTGCACATCAGTGGCATATCCACCTTGCTTGGGGTGAAACTTTTAAAAAAATATAAAAATATCTGAATTTTGATGTTGAGTGAGATTGTCGTGTGGTTTCCCTGTTATATTCTCTTGGGTTTTGAATTCAGAGTCGTCATTATGCCAATTTCTTTTCAGGCCATAGACAATCATTGCTCTTGACAGATTCTTTTTCTTTATCTGAATTTTCATAACTTCTTGGGAGAGATAGTAGACTGATTTTCTGCTGCATTCTCCTAGGTTTCAAATTCTGCGTAGTAATATTGAGAGAGATAGTAGACTGCTTTCCTGCTGCATTCTCCTAGGTTTTGAATTCTGTAGTGAATTCTGAAAGTCAGTAAATATAGTTGTAGTTGATTTTTTTTTTTTTTTTTTTTTTTTTTTTTATAATTATTATTTATATTATACTAGCATCATAGCTTGGCGTTTCCTGTGCAGCTCTGAACATTTTACTAGTAGAAGATGCCACTTTTTATTTTACAAATTTCGTTTTTGTTTGAAAAAAATACTTTTTGTTTGAGATTAAGTTATGTATTATTTATTTCAAATAATAGAATGTTTTGAATTTAACAGTTTTCTTTTAATTTTAAAGTTTTCTTATAGTTGTACATGTTGGCTTGAGTAGGGAGTATTTCTTTTCGGAAAGTAAATCCATGAAAAAAAATTCCATGTGCACATTTATATTTTGTCAACATTCCCAGCATTGTGACACTGAAAAACTGTATCATGGGTTGACTCAAGTCTTTCAAGTGAAATTGGATAGACAGAACTAATTGGAAGATGTCAATGGTTGCACTAACTGAAAGTTAGTCATTGTGACTGAGTGAGCAAACTGCTGATAATGAAAAATTATACACTCTCCTTCATAAACTAATTAAGGCTGCTCAACATAGTTGTACTATAAATTAGAGGTTGGGTCTGTATGTATCGAACAAATAGAAATGTGTCTGTGCATTGTAGAATAATACAAATTTAACCTGAGAAACTGCTTGAAAGTGCCATACGTGATACACACTTTGGGCAATCATATCTCGAAAGAGACATGACTGACTGGGCAGAAGATTATCCCACAGTAGGTTGCCATTGTTTTCTGCAGTAGACTGGTTGCCTGCCAAGGCTATAGAACCCAAACTGTCCTATTATTTAATCCATAACTGAAGGGAAGAGACAGATTAATACCTTTCAAGGGTATTTGTGCGCAAGTGAATTCAACTGGACTTCGAACTCGGCTCCCTGATTTGACATTTTGAGTCAATATCTATTGCACCACAACACTTTGATAAAATATTCCTTGTTGAATTAAGAGCTTCTTGAAAGTTAGTGTTATATGTGTGTTTATTTTTCAAATAAGTTTATAAAGCTCTTTCCCTGGTGAAACCTATCTTTTTTTTTTTTTTTTTTTTTTTTTTTATTTCTATTTAGAATAATCCTTTTTATTTATTGAAGTAATGACCCCCCCCCCCTAGGAATGTAAGTAAACTTTGTCAGGTGATAGAAACCCTAAAAGCATGGCTGCACATATTTGGTTCAGAATGAAATTAAGCAGACAAGGCTTTGACAAGTCTTTAGATTTTAAGTTGAGATTAGGTTGGATTAAAGGGTATATAGTCATGTGCTAAATTTTATTTCATTGTTTCCAGAGAATAGGTGAACCTAAGGGGATGTGGAGTAATGCAAAGTTTGCATTTTGCTGTCCTTCAGGATCTTCTGTGTCACCCACAAAGAAACAACTCATTTTTGTTTGTTCCCACACCCACACACACACCTTGAGTAAATTCACTGCCTAAAGATGAAAAATGTTTATTTCACACAAATATTTGTCAACCTATCCTTCTCTCTTGTCAATGCAATAAATTCAATGAAAAATACTTCATCAAAGATTTAATATTATACATCCAAAATTTCAGTTAAATTACTGTATCATATTACATTCACTGCCATTAACATATACACATGAAGTGGTAGCAAAATTTCAGGAATTTCTTTAAAAAAAAAAATTTACACTAATATATTTTAATAATTAACTTAATACCTTTTGCATCTTGAGCATGAATTCATGGGTTCACAAATTGTAGTGCATTATATTCAAGCAATCACCCCAAGTGATATATATATATATATAAACATGTTACGGAAATTAACGAATTTTAACGAAACTTGGTTATAAGGAACCGCCAATTTGTAATGAATTATTTTGAACATTATTAATATATATATATATATATATATATATATATATAGTCATCTGCAGACAGATCTGTTTTGCTGTATCACAGCTCATCAGTACAGTTAGACAGCCAATTGCTTTTTACCCAGGATTGAAACCTGACCAAATTGGCGTCAGTCGGTGATTCTACCTCTGAGCTATGGGCTTTCGGTAGAAGGAGACAGACTTTTTAGCGTGTGTATTATCATTATACACGCCCAATATATATATATAATGTTCTACTTCTGTACTGAGCACTTTTTATAAAAAGTAAATATTAAACTGTGGAATATATATCCATTAGTTTAAATCACACACACACACACACACACACATATATAAACAAACTATGGAGGATGCTTAGTGATGTAATTTAGTGCCTAATAAATGAAAATAAATAAATGTTGTAGTTGAATTTTTTTTTTCCTTAATGTAATTTTAGTTTAATTTGATAAATTACGTATGTATTTCAAATAATAGAAGGTTTAGATTGTAATATTTTCTTTTAATTTCAAAACAATTTCATGGTCATATATTTTGGTTTTGGAAAAGAGTATTTCTTTTAGGGGAGATATTTGAAAAAAAAAATTGGGGGTGCAGTTTTACACTTTGGTAAGATTTGATAGTGGCACTCTCAAGAACATTCCCTCTGAGTAAGTTATTTTCTCCTTCAATAAATGTGACATACTTTAAATTGAAGTTGTGGTAAAATTTATTTTTGTATATGACTAATGCACTTAATGAATTATGTATAAGGTCCTTTTTATTTTCAGTGATAAAATTTTCTTTATATAAAATCTCAGAAATTAAATATATATATATAATTGTCATATCACGTTGAATACACCGGTTCTCACTCGATCACCGAAGTTAAGCAATGTTGAGCCTGGTCAGTACTTAGATGGGTGACCACTTAGGAATACCAGGTGCTGTAAGCGTTATTGACGGATGTGCGTTGTGGTGCAGTGGATGTCGGCTCGGAGGGGAAAATCGGTGAGTCGAGTTCCAATCCCAGTCAAACACTTTGCATTCGCTTACACACTGGTACCCTTGGGAAAGGTATTAATCTGTCCCTTCCCTCCAGTTATGGGTTAAATAACTGAGCTCTGTTGTTCATGTGATCTGTGGCAGACGTCTGCACTGATTGTTTGTTATCAGCAGTTCCAAAAAGTGTGGACGGTGCTACACAAGCCTTCACCACTTTAAACAACTCTTTGTGTGGTTGTCTAACTGTGCTAGACGTTCATACGTCAAAATCAACGGGAGAGTCCATAATAATATACACACACACACACACAAGATAATTTAAATTTTGGCATCTAGTATATCTAAATTTGAAATTTATTCCTATTTTGTACAACTTTTTATAATTTCTGTTTTTATTGTTTTTAATTATCCCATTTTATTAGCAGTCATTTTGTGAGGAAAGTAGATACGTAATATGATCCTGGATGAAAATTATTTTAATTTCAATGCACTTTCACTCTAATAACAACACTTCTTCATCTCAGTTGGCATTTTTTTTCTCTTACTTTAATGAAGTGAACATTTATCTCACATGTAGACCTTTTTGAGAATGCTGATACTTTTAATAATACAGAGACAGAAATTCTTGTTTATCTAAGGAAGTACTATTTCTGTGTTTATAAATATTTGCATTGTCATCCTGATTTTTTTAATAGATTTGTAATTATACAGCATTTTTTGTAATTATTCATTTGTAACTAGCATTTAACTAAAGTTGAGAGAAAAGAAAATGTGTATACATAGCACTTTTTTAATAAACTTTCTTTCCTTCAGTAGCAACAATTAGCTGTTACTTCTTTAGTCAACCTCACTGGTTGGGGGCTATTCTAAATTTTTTTTTTTTTTTTAATCATTTCACCCCATGCAAGGCATTCTACTGCCACTGTTGCACAGGGAGTTACATGGGGGAAAGTGATGAGAGAGAGGGCTTAGTTATAGGAAATGTCAGGAGGAGGGTAACAAATGGATGAGAATACCGGGGTGATGGGGGTGGAGTAGATAAAGTGTTTGAGAGAATGGATGCAAGTTAGTGAGATAGATGTCTATTGACCTTACATTTAAACTTCTGGATATTGTAGCTGTCGGGGAAGCAAGTATATGGAAGGGAATTCCAAATGATGAGAAAGAGAGGTTAGTTAGAGGGGATGTCAGGAGGAGGGTAATAGACGGATGAGAATACCGATGTGATAGGGGTGGAGTAGATGGAAAAAAGATTTGAGAGAATGGATGCGAGTTAGTGAGATAGGAGATGTCTACTGATCTTACATTTAAATTCCTGGATAATGTAGCTGTCAGGGAAGCAAGTATATGGAAGGGAATTCCACAGGCAGGAAGTGTGTGAAAAGAAGCTGTTAGAGTAGAAATTGCAGTTACATTTTATCGGTTTCACTTTAAAAGGGTGGGACCTTGTTAATCTAGTAGCTCATGTAAATTCATACCTCGGGGGCACCAATGATCTAAGTTCATTAGAGCAGAAGCTGTGAAAGTATTTATAGAAGAGGCACAGGGAAGTCACACCAGTGAGATAGCGACTGCATCCAAGCTGCCAAGTTGGTATCGATCACATTACAGATTCTCTGTTGGATTTTGTCAAGAATCCCCAGGTGAATAGCAGGGGCACCCGACCAGATGTGGCAGCAGTATTCAATACATAAGCGGATGGTAGATTTATATATGTGCAGGATGGACTCCGACGGGAAAATAATAGATTCAAGAAATATCGAGTACATGAATAATGTGGTTTGTTTATTCTAAGCTCTTTTCTGGTTTGTGCAAATTTTATGATTTTAATGTGTGTCTGTAGGTGTTCCTGACGTCCCCACTTTCGGATTCCAAGACATTTTTTTTATTCTTTTATTTAATACTAGCAGTATAGCCTGGTGTTGCTCGGGTGTAATGAAAGCTTTAAAACTAATCCATGGTCCTGGAGCTCAGACTCTTTGGACGTTGGCACGAAAGACTAAAAAGCAATAGTTGTTTCCAGTGAAAACAAAACCGTAGACTGAAAGAAAAATAAATAGATGTAAGTCAAATTTTGATTTCCTGGTATTGATATCAAATTTTTTGCACTATTGTAAGAACTACAACCTTGAAACTTCTTAATATCATTTCTTATGTCTTTGTCTATGAGTGTATCAAATTTGATTACAATCGGACCACTCCTTCTATAACCTGATTTTTTTGATTATCGATTTTCGATATTTATCGGGGATACCTTGACACAAAACCTAGCTAAGAACACTCGCAGACGCTTATAGTACAACTGTGTAAATTTTCAAGAAAATCAGTTCGGCTGTTTCGGAGTCTATAGGTAATGGATATATATATATATATATATATATATACACACACACACACACACAGTTTCATTTATAAATAAGTTTAGATCTCTCCCCTGCCTTCATTGTTGAGATCAAAAGATTTTGCCCAGTTTCAATAAAGATGATGGTATATATTTTTTTCTCTTTCTGATAAACAAGTGTTTCTAATATATTTGCATATACATGGAATTAGTGCGAAGATGGGAGTAATGCATTGATTATCTGATTGATTGATTCAAGGTCAATTGGTCATTTTGTAGAACAGCATTAATCTGAATATTTTAGTTAACTCCACCCTATAATTTGTATTTCTAACTAATTTGTTATGGAACGTGAACAATTAACCTATCATTGAATTACCTGCTTTAGCTCGGAACACTGTCAGATGAAACACGTGCTTGTTTCTTGTCGTTGTTTGCTGGTGCTCATATTGTAAATGGACATTTTTTAAAAAAACATTACAATTAAGTTTTTTTTTTTAATTTTCAAAAAGAAATGGCTTTCGCCATAACTTAATAAAAGTGGCATATATGTAGAAGTTTATTAAAAAACAATATATATATATATATATATATATATATATATATATATATATATATATATAATGTATTAGTTTGGTGTCAAATAGTAACAATAATTAAATTGCTTGAAGGAATTAATGTTGTGAAAAGTTTGAAACAAGACAAACACTATTGGGAGTACCTATTTTTATTTTTTTTTTTGACTTCAACAGAATAAAATTTTTATAAGGAAAATTGAATTAATTTTATTTCCCACTGAAAAGGATTCTGCATTTTGAGTTTGTTTCGTTGGATTGGGCATAGAGTGTAATGTGATATTTTCTCTCTTTATTCCTCCAAACTTTAACGTTCATGTAACAGATGAAGAGGATACTTGAGGTAATAATGATGTAGTTCTATAGAATAATTCTGATAATTCTATGAATAGAGCATGTGAACAATGAGGGAGTTTGAAGAAAAAAGACTTAAAATCATGAGGGAAGAGGCTTAGAGAATCTGACACTCACAGAATATATTAGACAAGATAAGCAGATGGAAACAGCAAGCAATCTCCCTAAGGAACTTGTGTAAATGGTTGGTTGTTTTTATGGCATATTAACCTTGGTGGGTCATTTATTGCCAACTAAATTTTATTTATTTATTGCTGGTAATACCTTTTTTTCTTTTTTTTCTTTCAACAATTTATTGTTGTTTTTATATAAGTTTTGTGTCTAGTAATACTTTTTTTCTTTTCAAGTATCAAGATTCATTGGGATTTGTTTTTAAGGGCAGGGTCCCCAAGTTCTACCCTTGTTATTTAACCCATAACTGGAGGGAAAGGACGGATTAATACCTTTCCCAAGGGTACCAGTGCTTATGTGAATGCAGGGTATTCAACTGGAATTCAAACTCGGCTCACCGATTTCTCTTTCCGAGTCGATATCCACGGCACCACAATGCACATCCGTCACTAAACGCTTACAGCACCCATCTAAGTACTGACCAGGCTCAATGTTGCTTAACCTCGGTGATTGAGCAAGAACTGGTGTATTCAACGTGATATGGCCATAAGCCTTGTGTAAATGGACGGCTGATCAAAGAGTGGGAAGGATAGTAAAAAGCAAACATTGCTACAGAGCTAAAAAAAAGGAGGCACGGTTGAGTAATGGATAGCAGCTCTGATTGAGGAATCAGAGAGCCTAGTTCGAATTCCAGTCGAATTCATCGCATTCATTTATAGGTTAATGCCTTTGGGAAAAGTATGAATTCATCTCTTTACCCTCATCTATGGGTAAATAACAGGACAGACTGGGTTCTGTAGCCTTGGTTGGCAATCAGTCTTCCACTATAAGAACTGGCAACTTACTGAGGTAAGATCTCTGTACCATATGCACTTGGAGATCACTTGTGGATCAAAAAAAAGTCCCATAAAACTTCTAGGAAAGAAGCTGGCTCAACCCATCCAGAGTGAATGCCACCACAAGTATGAGTTAAAAAAATTAGGAAGTTGTGGAGAGCCTCACTTTCTAAAGATAGTGGGACACTTGAAACAAAAAAATTTTTTTAAAAATCAGTTTAAATTTTTTTTAAACGTTGCTTTTATGGTGAAAAAAACAAAATATAAATGTTAATGTGGACTTTAATGAACTATGGATTAGTTTGACACACCTGTATTGATAGAAAGTATTTTTACTTCTTCGTTTAAATTGGTTACATTTCTTCTATTTAAAAACCTCAATTGGACACAACTGTCTGGAGGTAATTGTTGGTAGTTTATGTGAGCATGTCTTTAGGTTATCAAAGTAGATATTTTTATTTTTCTCTTGTGAAAGAGTAGGTTAAATGTGGTAAGCATAGTGTGTCATACCTACCTGAGTTGTGGAACAATGACTGTTAGGGTTGAAACAAAGTCAATGACCCTCTTATGTGGTTAGAAGTGAAGGAATGACTTCTTTACAAGGAGAACCACCCAACCTTGAGGTTATTTAAAGAAAACACATTCCCTCCCTTTCCCCCTTCCCCCCCATATATATATATATATATATATATATATATATATATATATACACACATACACACACACACACACACACACACACACACAAGAGGCTCCTGGCTTTGAACTAAAATTAGATAACCAAAAATAAAACTCTTTAAAAGTTTTTTTTTTTCATTGTCTTCATGAATAACTACAAATAATTGTTTCTTTCTCTTTCTTAGTCATTTTCCTTCAAAAATTGGAGAAGATTGATTGGAAATTACACTTGTCTCTTCTAACCTGACTAATTTGGTTCAGTTTAAATCTAGAGTAAGATGGTCACTTGATTTTGTTTTCGGTTCATTTCTAGACGAGTGCACCAATGATAAAGGAAAATAATCTTAAACATCTCTAAGTTTTAAGAAAGAAAATGATAGTTTTCAAAAGCAGAAAGAGACAACTCAGCACCAGGAAAACTCAGCATCAGAAAAACACAAATTTTTTTATAACCAAATAAAAGTAATTTATTAAGGATTTAAACATTAATTAGTGAATATTTTTCTTCAAATAAGGCATTTTAAAAAGGCATTGTATGAAATATGAATCAGTTTTTTTGTTTTTAATTATTTTTTATAAAGGAAATTGTAAATTATTTTTTTTTATAAAATATTTTAGAATATCGAATTTTTTTAATTAAAGTAAATGACATTATGTTTAATTTACATTTATTAAAAATAATTAAAAACAAAAAAAAACTGATTTTTTTTTTTTTTTTTTTTTTTCAATTGACAAGATAATTAAAAACAAGTATTAAATTATTTTTTATTTATCTGTCAATTTACTTTATTAAAAAATACATTTCAGGGGAAATGTGTACATGCTGCTTTATTCAATTGTAATTGAAAAAGAACCTAATTTCTTTTCAAATTAACAAATATGTTCAAATAACTTGTTCACTGCTTGACCTTTACCCTGTAGCGTTACATTTAAGTTTGATGGGTGTTGTCAGAGATGAGTCAAGAAAGCAAAATCATTCAACCAATTATCATCTTTTAAATAGGCAGCATCCTGTTGTTTGCATTTCATGAATGTTTTTATTTCATCTCGAAGATTACAGAATCTCTCCAAAGTGGCAGCTCCAGTGAGAAAAAATACACAATATCAGGACAATCAACGTCAGTTTTCTCTAAGAAAGCTTTAAACTGGTAGAGAAATATAATTCACTCATTGGATTACATTTTTCGTAACTTCAGAGTCCAATACTTTTGCACGCAGTTTTTTTTTTTTTTAAATTTTTTATAATGTAGTAATTCACTATACAGTGGAACCTCTACTTACGAAAGGCTATACATACGACATTTTCACGTTATGAAACACCTCTTCGGAAAAATTTTGCCTCTTGTTATGAAAGAAATTTCAGGATACGAAAGGCGAAAATTTCAAAATATGCACTACTACTCGCAGTTTCCAGAGTCCACCTCATTGCCTCCTCAAGTGCCTCATCCTCAATAATGCCCCTGCCTACCTGTCCAGCCTCGAAGTTGATATCCTGGTGGAGTTCTCATTTATTAAGGTGCTGTACCTCCCACCTAACACCACCTCTATCCTACAGTCCATGGACCAACAAGTCATTTCAAACTTCAAGAAACTTTACACGAAACACCTGTTCAAGAGGTGTTTCGACATCACTGAAAACACCCAGCTTACCCTTCGTGAGTTTTGGAAGCAGCACTTTGATATTGTTGTTTGCCTCAAGATAACTGACATGGCTTGGCAGGAAGTGACCAGACGTACCCTTAATGTGGCTTGGAGAAAGCTGTGGACTGATGCTGTTGCCTCACGAGATTTTGAGGGGTTGAGGAAGAGGCTTAGAACCGATTAGGACATTTATAGGGCAAAACGTGTCTCTACTTACGAAATTTTCACGTTACGAAACAACTTCTAGAACAAATTAATTTTGTAAGTAGAGGTTCCACTGTAATCTCATAAGAACCAAGAGCTTCCTGATATTTCTTGGTGAATCCATTTATTTTGCCAGTCATTGATAGTGCCCCATCAGTTGTAAGATGACACAATTTTGAAGAATTCAACTTAAACTTCTCCATCAACCTAATCACCTCATATTTTGTCTAGTACTTGTTGAACACATACTTACCAGATCCAGAAATTCCTCACTAATTTCAAAGTTGTCCATCACATCTAATAAACACAACCAATTGAGCTATGTCACTCACATCAGTACTCTTGTCCAATGCGAAACTGAATGCTGCACATCTAACATATTTACCTATGCATAATACACCTTCATCCATAATATGTACCACTAAAATTGTGCTGAAAGTGTGGGGAAATGCTTCTACTCATGCATAATATGCACCACTTGTTTGGTAATCAAATGCTATAAATTGTACCAATCAGAACGTGTCATGCAGAAGCAACATGGCGGTGCCCATAGTCATCGCATAGCTGTAAGCTTTTTACAAAAAGTGGTTTTAAACCTAGAATCATATTATTCTAATTTAGTTTTATGATAATTCGTATTTTATTCTACATATGTAAATATTATTAGGTATATATGATTGCATTTGACATCCTTATGAGGACGCAATCACCAAATGTTAGTGTCACATTGTTGTATCTTTTTAAATTTACAGACACGTAACTGGGCCTTCATTGTTATGATAACTGATGTAATATGATTGCTATTTATTGTTATTTGAAAAATTTTACCATTTCATGAATGACTTTTAATTTGAACTGAATTTGTTTAAGTCTCCATCAACTATGTGTTGATAATAGCTAATATTTTAGTCGCCATCACCCACATGTGTTGCTAACGGCTGACATTTTAGTCGCCATCACCCATGTGTTGCTAACGGCTGACATTTTAGTCGCCATCATCCATGTGTTGCTAACGGCTGACATTTTATTAGCCATCATCCATGTGTTGCTAACGGCTGACATTTTTAGTCGCCATCATCCATGTGTTGCTAACGGCTGACATTTTAGTCGCCATCATCCACATGTGTTGCTAACGGCTGACATTTTAGTCGCCATCATCCATGTGTTGCTAACGGCTGACATTTTATTTGTATCATCCATGTGTTGCTAACGGCTGACATTTTAGTCGCCATCATCCATGTGTTGCTAACGGCTTTGACATTTTAGTCGCCATCATCCATGTGTTGCTAACGGCTGACATTTTAGTCGCCATCATCCATGTGTTGCTATCGGCTGACATTTTAGTCGCCATCATCCATGTGTTGCTAACGGCGGCTTGTTTAGTCGCCATCATCCATGTGTTGCTAACGGCTGACATTTTAGTCGCCATCATCCATGTGTTGCTAACGGCTGACATTTTAGTCGCCATCATCCATGTGTTGCTAACGGCTGACATTTTGATGCGCCATCATCCATGTGTTGCTAACGGCTGACATTTTAGTAGCCATCATCCATGTGTTGCTAACGGCTGACATTTTAGTCGCCATCATCCATGTGTTGCTAACGGCTGACATTTTAGTCGCCATCATCCATGTGTTGCTAACGGCTGACATTTTAGTCGCCATCATCCATGTGTTGCTAACGGCTGACATTTTAGTCGCCATCATCCATGTGTTGCTAACGGCTGACATTTTAGTCGCCATCATCCATGTGTTGCTAACGGCTGACATTTTGGTCGCCATCATCCATGTGTTGCTAACGGCTGACATTTTAGTCGCCATCATCCATGTGTTGCTAACGGCTGACATTTTAGTCGCCATCATCCATGTGTTGCTAACGGCTGACATTTTAGTCGCCATCATCCATGTGTTGCTAACGGCTAATATTCACTCATTACCTCACTCTAGGGGGCAGTGAAAATTGGGCTGCCAATACAAAATTTTGTACTGTTCAAATCAATTATTGTGCTCCCATCACTGAAACCTACGAAGCAACAATTTACACCAGCTGATACTATCACCCACAGAAACAATAATGTAATATATTACCCCCCTTTATTTTTGCATGTTCCTACCAGTAAGAAGACAGTGATGATGAAATAAAGAATAAAGGTGTCCACAAAAAGGCTTGAACTCGAGACCTTACACTTGGCACCTCTCTTCTGTATGGTCACTACTGCTGCCCTTGTGATCATTTTTAATATCATCAGGCATCAGGGCATTGATTGAATTTTGACTTCTACTGTTACAAACAGCACATAAAGTAATACTTGTATTTGTTCTTCAGTGTTACCACAGATTGTAGATCTTCTCTCAAGAAACTACACAAACTCTAACAATTCTGTTTACAATAAACATGTTCACTTGAACAGATAACATCAAACACATATTTAACAATTTGACACTTGTAAAACTTTTCTGAAAGTTGGAAAAGATTGGGAATCATGTACTTGAGTAAGCGTAAGAATAGACCATAGAAGGGTAACGCTGACAGGCTTTGCAGGTCATCTGTTGCACACTCCTTGATCTACAATATTGAACAGTGTAGATTTGTCTGGCAAAAGAAAGTTGTACAGAAGAAGCAACTATAAAATTAAGGTGAAAGAAAATTGGGCAAACTTGGTCCTCCATACTTACAAAAAAAAAAAAAAGGTGTCAAGAAAATGGATTTATAACAAGGTATGACTTGGAGACCCTGCCCTTAAAAAAAAAAAAATCTCAATGAATCTTGATACTCGAAAAAGAAAAGATTATTACTAAACACAAACCTTATATAAAAACAATAAATTGTTGAAAGAAAAAGGTATTACCTGCAATAAATAAATAAAATTTAGTTGGCAATAAATGTCCCACCAGGTTAATATGCCATAAAAACAAAGCAACCAAGCAACCAACAACCTTTTACAATGCAAAAAATGTATGTCTCTTTGGAGTATATATTAAAGCTGATAATAATAGTATTAATAATTAAACACCTGAATAAATGACACTTACCTTTTATTTTTGGCTGAGAAATATTCTGTTGAATAACTACATCTGTGATTTTTTATTTTTTTATTTTTATTTTTTATTTTTATTTTATTTTTATTTCACCAAAGGACAAAAGTGTCCTCTATAGCATTATATTTGTAAGGAACTAATAGACTTAATTTTCATATAGTAATTAATTAAATGCCCAATATAAACATAGGGTGGGAAGGAATAGCCAAGAGAGAGATGCTAATTTAAGATGGTTATCTTTTAGTAGGTAAGATCAAGTTAATGTATTGGTTTTCTAACAGGTGTAGAGGCTCATCTCTTGTTCCCTGTTTAGGATGTGGTTTCCGGCTTTCTCTTTTCCAATCTTTTCACTTTTCTTTTTTTTTTTTTTTTTTTCAATTGGTGTTGATAGACTAAACTATCGCCCGGTTCACACTCCACCCACGTCTATTGAACAGGTGTAGAGGCTCATCCCTTGTTCCCTGTTTAGAATGTGGTTTCTGGCTTTCTCTTTTCCAATCTTTTCACTCTTATGTAGCCCCCTGCACATCAGTGGCGTTACCACCTTGCTTGGGGTGATATGATTAAAAAAAAAAAAATTTATAATCCAACATTATTTTTTATTACTTTAAGCATTATAATTAGAGGGTAAATGTGCTTGAGTGATATGTTTTTTTTTTGTTTTTTTTTTTAATTAATAACTATTATTAAACAGTGTAAACCTTCATCTACTAGTTTGTGTATTCAAGAATCTTAATAAAATGTGCCTTCCAGGCATGGTTGAAACATAAATCCCATTCGTACGTAAAAAGCATGTTGAGCCATACAATAGTTTCCTTTACAAGGTATACACAGCTTTCGACCCTACTGAAAAACACCTGTAGACATTCACAGCTAAGGTTAAGATTGTGGTAGTCAAGGAAAATTCTTTTCAGGAGTCTGTTCCACAAAATGGTTGTTTTGGGAGAAGAAGCTAAGTAGAACTTCCTCCTTACCAATGGAATACAGAGGGAATGAGGAATATAAGTTGACCCTGTGTATGTGTCACTACCTAGTTACACCAATTACATTCAGAGCTATGACAGCTGTGAATGTGATTGGTGTAACTAGGGAGTGTAGCCATTTGAAAATTTGCCATGAAAATAGCAGTAGAATAGTGAGAACTTATCAACTTTTCAACTGTGTGTGTGGGGGGAAGGGTCATGGGGTGGAAAATAATTCATCACCCACAAGATTGGGTAATGACTTTTGAACTCAAAGCTTGAACGTAAAAACTGGTAAGGAACGAAGAGAATATTAACAACGTTCGGGACATTAATTCGGAACAATGCTCAATATAGAAGTAGATCTGAGTATTTATGATAAATCAGTCAGCAAATACTATTTTTTAAATAGCGTTAACTGCCTGATAAAACATCGCTCCTTCAATGTAGAAACAAAAAAGACCCTTGTGTTGAGAATCTTTTATTTGAAATATTGTTAAAGTAAGTTTTTTTTTTTTTTTTTTTTTCCCCTTCTGCCTAATTTTAATTCTAGGCTTTTCATGTTTAATTGGTTTTCTTTCTTTTTTTTTGATTTTAGCAGAAATCTCTTGACTGGACTTTTACTACCATGTTTTTTTTTTTTTCTTTCAATTGGAGTAGATAGATCTAATTATTGCCCTGTTCACACTCCACCCACATTTATTGAACAGG
Source organism: Ascarosepion bandense (assembly GCA_037127315.1). Taxonomy (NCBI): domain Eukaryota; kingdom Metazoa; phylum Mollusca; class Cephalopoda; order Sepiida; family Sepiidae; genus Ascarosepion; species Ascarosepion bandense. Next base: position 4,708,069 of record JBBBDQ010000942.1, read on the forward strand.
TTAAGAGGCTCATCCCTTGTTCCCTGTTTAGGATGTGGTTTCCGGCTTTCTCTTTTCCAATCTTTTCACTATTACGTAGCCCCCTCTGCACATCAGTGGCGTTACCACCTTGCTCAGGGTGATACGATTAAACAAAAAAAAATACTCAATTTTTATTTTGATCTGACTCCGATAAAGATAGCACATGGTAGGAGGAGTCAGTTACTTTCTGGAGTGGTACAAGGAACAGATTATTCTCCCATCTTTAGTGATGTCACGAATATACAATTTCTACTTGAGGTCTGAAGTGACTTTTTGTCACAATAACTGTTTGAGGCAAGGAGCCTCATTGAGATTACAGCTTTGAGTTAATTTAGGGTATTGTTGATAGGAGCACAGTAATGAGGCACTTAGAGAGGCTTGAACTTACAGTAATTTGCAAGACTAGAACGTTACTCTGTGGTAGGTGCTCTCATAGATATTTAAGCTTAGATTGGAATCAGATCACATAAGTGCGAACACCCATTAACCTTTATCACTCTGTATGTGGTTTCATTTGATGTACAAAAAGTTTATCCTGCCACTGAAGGTGACTCTGATCCTTGAACAATTGTGTGTTTGAATAGTTGTGTTGTCATATCCTGCTATGGCAACAGAAAACAACTTTACGTGAAATTAAAAATAAAGACACTGCAATTGAGAGGCTTTGAAAAAGAATGCAATGGAAATTGAAGCAATATTAATAAAGCAAAGTACTAAAGGTTTTAGTTCACTCACAATAGCCTGTAAAATTAGTCTGCCAAACATGGTTCTGTAGCAAATGAACTTGGTTGAATTAATGGGTATCAGAATTGGCTCTAACCATCTCCAGCATTACAGGGTTATCAGAATGGTGCCATAACACTTAAAGTTTACATACATTTTAAACCATTACTACTGTTTAATCCTAACAGGGTGCTACTCACTTGTGCTCTTGTACCACACAAGCTAATTTTATTAAATATCTGTATAAAATAGGTTTACCAGATTTGCCATAGAGAAATACAGAGCATTGTTAAAATTTTAATTTAGAGAATTTCAAGATAATATTTTTAGTAAATAAGCATTTCCTGTACATTACTGTTATTTATTTGCAATAAACCTTGAGGTGAGTTTTAAGGGAGATAACCTAGTTTGGGTTATTTTGCTTGTTGTTCTCACCTAAGGTAAAAAGTAACATCCAATTTAATTTGTACCTGAAAGATTGCTCCAAATGAATGATTTAAACTGCAGGGCTTTAAAATAGCTTTGAAGTCAATTCTTGTGTACAATTTAATTAATCAAAATAATTCTTGGCATTAAAATAGAAATTGTATAATGCCAGACAATGGCTACCAAGCTTCCTATTCAGTTACACAAATCCTGTGGGATTATCTCCCTTAATTGATGATTATCTCCCTTAATTGACAATCAAGTTATTATTTATACTTTTGTAGCACTTGCCAGAAATGAAATTAATTTATTTCTGAATCAACTGGTCTATTTAAGATTGGGGTAATATGGAGTCTGTAAAATGTGTTACACATCGGTTGTCTGTCTGTCCATTTCTGCATTGCAACAAAATTGGATAAAGCAAGGAAGTGGGTGGTTGGGGAAAATGAGAAAGAGAAAAGCCAGAGGGTAAGTAAGAAAATTGGAAAAAAAATGAAAAGTAAAGCAGATGAAAGACAAAAAGGTGGGAAAAGTAAAGATAAAAGAAATATTGAGAAAAGCCTGCTGTCTTTTTAGTTGCCTCAATCAATTTTTCTCCTTAGATCTTTTGAAGTAGGTAAAGGTTTATTTAATATTTTTCTTTCTTTTGGAGAATGGCGCACACTTTTTAGGTAGGTAGATACTCTAGTGGTAATATTAATTAGTAAATTATTATCAATTACTTAACAAACTTCTTGAATATTGATTAGTTGGTCATGAGAAAAACTGAGGTGGGAGCTGATGTTTTGAGGCTTTTCTTTTTCATTAATTATCATCCTTGCATAAACAATTTAACTGTCATGTCAGTTATAATTAGACATACAACTAGCAGTATAGCCCGGCGTTGCTCGGGTGTAATGAAAGCTTTAAACCTAATCCATGGTCCTGGAGTTCAGACTGAGTCTGAAACAATATTTGTGTGAAGTTTGGTGAGAATTGGATAAAAAAATTGTGGAGTTGTATAAAGGACATAAAGACAGATAAACTGACACACACACACACAAACTTCTTGCCTTATATATATATATATATATATATATATATATAATCGATTTTTTTTTTTTTTTTTTGCATTATTGTAAGAATTGCAACCTTGAAACTTCTGAATATCGTTTCTTATGTCTTTGTCTACGAGTGTATCAAATTTGATTAAAATCGGACCACGCCTTCTATAACCTTGATTTTTTTGATTATCAATTTTCAATATTTATCGGGGTTACCTTTGACACAAAACCTAGCTAAGAACACTCACAGACGCTTATAGTACAACTGTGTAAATTTTGAAGAAAATTGGTTCAGCCGTTTTGGAGTCTATAGGTAATGGACACACACACAGACAGACAAAGTCCCATTTATAAATAAGTTTAGATACCTTTTTTGTCAGTAACAATTGCATTAATTCCTAACCACTGACAATCCTATTCTTAGTTTTTAATGCAAAACTTATAGATTGAATATGAAGTCTTACTCAAAGAAATTTTAGGTTAAAATATTACAGATTATCTATTCTATTTATATGACTCCAAATTCCATGAAATATTTTGCTTACAATTGCAGAATTGAAACTAAATAGGGGAAAATGTGGAGTCACAATTGAGTCAGTGGACAGGAATAAGAAGGGGAAAAAAGTTGAAATCTTGCCAATATTTCATATAGATTTACAGGCTCTGCCTTGTGACAAAGCAGGTTGGGCAATATTTTGGCTCCATGTATTTCTACCAATGTATAGTAGTAGCCAATTTTATAAAAACAAAAAAAATAATAGAAAAATTGCAATTCTATGTATTTAATCATAACAAAAATTGCAGTGAATACTTTTTAAAATTTGTTCTGCACTTTAGTAAATTTGAATAAAAAGGAATCATGGATAAAGTTCTTAACAAAATAGGTTTATTCTCCCAAAATGTGTAGCATCTAAATTAAAAATACACATTATTATTTATATTTATGGTTTAATTATACAATGCCTGTCTGTTGTGAGCTAAGAAGGAAGTGTTTAGCTTAATTCAACATAGAACTTTGGTTGTTAACAGAATTTTTTTCTGATTAGACTCTTTTTTATCGGTTGTGTTAGGCATAGTATCAGTAAGCGAAGGTCGCAGTGAGTGTAGAATAGTAGTTACCATAACGTTCTCTCTCACAAACTAAGAACAGTGTTTGGTGTTATTAAGATTAGGTTAAATTGTTTTATTCAAAATAATCTTGTAAGTTTGGGGTCTTCATTTGATATGTGTAAATGGGGTATGGCTGGAGAAGAAGGCTGGGTTATTCCTTCACTTTGTTCAGGCAAAGAGTTCTCTTGAACTTCAAGTATTTCCAAAATTGGGTGTATCTGGTAAGCATCAGCATTCTGCTTGTCTTACTTGAGCACCAGGTTGAAACTGTTGGTAGAATTTTGATCTGTTAACCATTCACCTCAGGGGTCCATGTCTCTTAGTGAAACTGAGATGTACATGTGCATAATTCGAGTTATCCTCATGTAGCAGCAGTTGATACCTTGGTGCACATGACATCTCATCAAAACACTTCAAGGTTGAGTACAACCATGAATGGAGTGAATGCCCTTCTGCTTTTCTCCATTGATGATGAAACATTCTCATGTGGGGTTTCATTAGGGGCTGTACTCAGCATTCATCAGATGCGATGAAGAGCCTGGGGGAGTACAGTCTCTTACATAGAGGCCTGGAAGACCTCATAAACGCAGAGCCAGAGATATGGTTTGCCAAATTATCCAGTTGTAATGTTCTACTAGACCATTCCCATATCAATTATAAATAGTTGAATGACTCCTTTCTACACATTGCATGTTCAAAAATGTGAGTTCTTTAGAAAGAAATAATTGGCCTCTGTCAGAATGAATATATACCAGTATTGCAAATAAGCAGAAAGTATTTTGCAAACAGTTACTGAGATATCAAATCCTTGTAGGGAAATGCAAACGGAAATCTGCTAAGTTTGTTATGGTTAGCATGTAGCGATTTTTATTATTTGTTGGTAGGGGTCCTTAACTGTCAGTGTTAAGTCTCTCAAAGGGCAGCGTAGCATTTATTACATGACTTTCATCCTTGAAATAAAATTGGGGTTTCATTTCAGTGCACACAGGACCAGTTTTTGTCATTCTTTTTATGTCTTCCATTGAATAAGGAAGATTTTTACTTTAATACAAAATTGGCCATCTATGTTATTCTGGGGTGACTCAAAGAATCATGACTCTCTGCTAATTTTTTGGGATTAGTGGCTGAGCTGTGTGATCTAGATAACGTATCCGTACGTAGTTCTGCTTTTCTGAATGATAAATGATGTAAGAAGACCAAGAAAGTTTGAGTTGACGTCTTGCAATCTTTTCATTTTTTTATTTTTCCTACACTTCTTTGATCAACCATAAATTATAAAGATTATTGGGATTTTTTATTTTGGGGATTTTTATTCTTAGGGTGTTTTATCAGTTGAAAATGCTTTTCCAAGAAATAATGTTGTCACTTACACAAAGACTGTATGATAGCATATGCCACTTTTTCGATAGATGAATGTTTAGGTTCAGTGACTGTTAATCTCCTAGAAAAAAAAAAGGCTTTGGGTCTGCCATTTTTTGGTGATTGCTTGTTCTGTGACATCAGTTATTCAACAGCCAACATATAATTATATTGTCAATGTAAGCATAAGTCTCTTTAATGTTGCACTCCCTAATTATTTGGTTGATAACCCTTTGAAAAGCCGCAATCCCATTTGTAACCTCAAAGGGGATCTGGCAGAACTGATAAAATCTGCTATTTGCTTCAAAAGCTGTAAAAGTTTTAACTGGTTCTTTTTTCTGGATTTAGTGATAGGTGCTGCACAGATCAATCAAACTAAACACAGTACTTGAATATATTTTCTATTAAATCATTGATGTTAAGTAGAGGATAAGCATCTTGGTAAATCTTTTAATGGTTTGAGAATAGTTGACCAATAAGTTTTTCTTGTGATTTTGACCACCAGTAACCAATACTTGTACTCTATACAGAGATAAACTGTTTGACAATCCCTTTGGGTAACTGTAGTATTAATGCAACAAATAGACTTACCTCGAAGAGACAGAAGGTATGCTCCCTCTGTTACCGGCACGTTAAAGAAGAAATAAAGAAAAGGATGCAAGTGTAACTGGTTTTATGGAGGAGAGTGTGGTAGTCCTGTGTGAGGTGGTGAGACTAGAGAGCTATAAGACAGGACCGAAATTGAGGTGGGCAGGAAGTACGTTTTTTGCGTTTTGAAATGGCAAGTGTACATTTGCATACATGCAGAGATTACCCACTGTAATGTTAGAGAACACTAACATCTGTTTTAATTCAAAGTTAACGGACATGATGGTTTGGTCAGAAGTACTGTTCGTAATAGCATTAAGAGCAGCTGCATTAATGGTGTAGCTGAACTTTGTATAAGTGTCAGGTTCCTTTTTAGCTAGCTCTAAGAAATGTGCCTGTTCAAATGCTACCCCCAAGTCTAACGTTTTGTTCTCCAATAGATGTTGGCAAATGTAGCTGGAATATATCCTGCTGCATTCACATTTAGGTCTGCCTCAAAATGACAGGATTTCATATATCTTCCCATAGTTTCTGTTGAGTAAATTGTTGTAAGCTAAGAAGAAAGTGTTTAACTTTATTCAATATAGAATGTTGCTAGGTTGTTAACAGAACTCTTCTACCATTAGTCTATGGGTTTTATAGGTTGTGTTAAGAGTAGTATCGGTAGGTTGGAGGTGGAAGTGAGCATAGCATAGTTGAGACCATCTACTTAGCTCTATCTATCTCTCTCTCTCTCTCTCTCTCTCTATATATATATATATATATATATATATATATATATATAAAAACTTCTTTATAAATGGAACTGTGTGTGTGTGTGTGTGTCCGTTACCTATAGATTCCGAAATGGCTGAACTGATTTTCTTGAAAATTTACAGTTGTACTATAAGCGTCTGTGAGTGTTCTTAGCTAGGTTTTGTGTCGAGGTACTCTCGATAAATATCAAATCGATAATTGAAAAAAATCAAGTTATAGAAGGATTGGTCCTATTTTAATCAAATTTGATACACTCATAGTCAAAGACATAAGAAACAATTTTCAAAAGTTTCAAAGTTGCAGTTCTTACAATAGTGTAGAAAATCGATTTTATATATATATATATATATATATATATATATATATATGGCAAGATGTTTGTGTGTCTGTTTATCTGTCTTTATGTCCTTTATATAAATCCACAATTTTTGATTCTCACCAAACTTCACACAAATATTCTTTAGGCTGAGTCTGAGCTCCAGGACCATGGATTAGTTTTAAAGCTTTCATTACACCCAAGCAATGTCAGGCTATACTGCTGGTATATATATAAAAATTAGTTAGTTTTTGATCCTAATGAAATTAAACCAGTACACATTTGTATTAAAAAGTGTTCAATACAATTATATTGTAGAACTTTAGAATATTTTTTATTTGGAAATTAGTTATTTCCGCGTCCTAGGCTTTAACCTTTTGGTATCTTCAGGCAATTTACAATAACTGATTTTACCATTTTTAAAAACTCAAAAGGGGATTTTTTACAAACACACAACTGGAATTTTTAAACAACTGAAAAATTTTCAAAATTAGGTGTTATTTAAGAATCTTAGAACACTTCCATTCATGTTTATATCATCCTAATAGGTATTTATAAGTATGATTGCATTCGGACATAATTTCTGATCTTTCATTTAGCAATTTCTTTCTTTCTCGGAACAAAATAATGGCCAATTTTTTTTCTCCTGGCATAATCTGCATACTTTACCGAAAGTGGAAATTAAAATTGAAATATGGAAAAACCTCGATAGAACTTGGAGCATAGTAAAAAAACAAAAAAACCAAAAAAAACCAAACCAAACCATGCAACAGTGGTAAATAATGATAATACAAGCACCGAAGAAAATGTGCTAAGATCCTTAAATAACTTCGAATTTTGAAAATTTTTCAGTTGTTTGAAAATTCCAGTCAGGTGTTCATAAAAAATCCCTGTTTGAGCATTTGAAAAATGGTAAAATCAGTTATTGTAAATCACCTGAAGAGACCGAAAGGTTGATACCGAGGTTGCAGAAATAGCTAATTTTCAAATAAAATATATAATGTTGAGCACCAAGCTGTTTTTTCAGTAGTCTTACTGCTAAAAATATTTTGACAAGCAGGTTATTTTATAGTAAAGTGCCCAATATTTGGGTGGAGATAGAATGTTGATAGTTTTTGTGCAAAGAATTTGTTACTTTAACTGAACCTGCTCAGTTAAAAAAGTGACAAATTCTTTACACTAAAACTAATATATATATATATATATATATATATATATATATATACACACACACACAGTACTATGCAAAAGTATTAGGACAAGAACTATTTTATATTTTATCTTTGAGGCATATTGACAGAAAATAATTTAATTAAACTAATTTTATTTGATTTGCTCAACAAATGCTTTAACAAGAAAATTTAGTATAATAGCCTTTTGCTTTGAACATAGCTAACTATTATCAAAATAGTTGAAAGGTTCCTTTTTAAACTTTATGTTGACACTATTTACAGCTCAGTTCAAGAGGGGAAATAAGAAAAAATTTAGTCACATTCAAGGATAATAGAGTAATGAGTAGTTTCAAAATAACTTGTTTAATAGAAAATAGGAAAAATTAAATATAACTTCTTTTTTATACATTTCTTTTATGCCTAGTTTTAAATAATCAATATTTATTAATTTATTAGTAATTTACTTGGTTTTTCACCCTGTATTTGAATTTCAGTGAGATTCTTAGGAAAATCACCCCTGTCCTAATACTTTTGCACACTACCAGTAGTGTGCAAAAGTGTTAGGACAGGGGTGATTTTAAACTTGATTTTGATGCCTCATAAAAGATAAAATAGTTCTTGTCCGAATACTTTTGCACAGTACTCTGTGTGTGTGTGTGTATATATATATATATATATATATATATATATATATATGTATGTATGTATATCTATATCCCACCTTGTTTACTGTTTAGGATTGAGTTTCTGGTTCCTTCTAAAGTATTCTCTTCCACTCCCAGTACCCCCGACCCTTGTGCTTGTGGTATTATTGCATTACTTGGGGTAAAATGATTAAAAAAAATTCTATTTATATATCAGTGAATCATTATGCCAATATAAACAAATATTTTTGTTCATCTGTACTTTTGTTTCTAAGTTATTGGAATAACAAGTCATTTCAAAGTTAATGAATCACTTGTGTGTCAGATTGTCACACTAAAAGCTCAAGGTGTGACAATTTCTGTTGGTTTAAAAAAAGTTAATAGATCTAGGTGTGTCATTTTTAGAATATTAAAGCTTTGTAATGATAATGACTCCTTTAAGTTATCTGAAACACCAGGGTGACCACATGAAACAATTTGTCAAGAGAATTGTATGATTCAGAAGCTCTTTATTGTGGAATGTTTCAACACAGCTGTATGCATTGTAACTAAAGAATCTGACAGAAAATAGTGTTAGTTTGCAGTATTACATCATTTATATGAATCGAGGTTTCATACATCATAAAGCCTCTCATCAGTAAGAAGGACCAAAATTTGCTAAGCTAGACTTTGCAAATGTCCGGACTGATGAAAATAGACTGATGAAAAGAATGTTTGATGATGTAAAGGTGAAAAATTTCATTGCTATATGAATGAAAAAAAAAAAAATGTAGAAGTGGTAGTGCAATGGTGTTGAGGGATTTTCTTTAGCATTGGTTTTGATTCATTTATTCTGAGGATGCCATTTGTAGAATATGTGGGCAACAATAACAATTTTGGAGAAAATAGAAACAAAACAGGAAAAACATGCTTACTATCACAGAGACAGGTGAAATCTCTAGAGCCTATAATGAGGAAAGAAGGCAAGCATCTGATACTCACAGGGCTGATTGAAGGCAAGAGGGATAAAAGAAAACTGCATAACATACTTAAAGGGATGGTGCAACAGGGTTTAGGAGCAAAAACAAAAAGGCAAAATTTATTAAGCGCTATAAAGAATAAGAAATTGTGGAGAACAATGATCGCCTGCATCCTAAGAGGACATGGCACATAAAGAAGAATTTGGTTATATAATGAAGTAAAATGCTACAGTGTATAAGAATATCATTGAATAGCATGTTGTTCCTTCTCTGAAAACATTTATTATCCCTGAGCCAATCTTTATGCATATCGCTTTAAGAGACTGTTCTCTGGTGCTCATGCTGGTCTGCTTATTTGATTACATGGCTAAGTAAAAATGCTGCAGTGTATACGAATACCATCGAACAGCATGTTCTTCCTTCTCTGAGCGGGTTCTGGGCATGACTGTAAACTGCATCTGGCAGCAAGGTAGGTTGTGAGGAGCATGGAACCACCTCTTTATTGCTGTTGTTCTCAGGTCCACTCTGACCCGGAGTGGTAGCACCTGTTAGGGTCCCACCTTTGGGCTGAGGGTCAAAACACTATGAAGTATAAAAATAGATTTTTATAGAAATATATACATAAAAATAGACTTTTAAAGAAAAATATACATTTTTGAAGGAAAAATATTACCAACAATACATTTTTGAAGAAAAATTTCTTACCATAACACATTTTTGAAGGGAAAAAATTATTCTCAGCAAAACATTTTCAAATACACAACTAAAAGACATTTTCAGTTTTCTAAAATAAAAAAAAGAATAAAAACCTTAAATTTTCATTAAAATCTGACAAAATCAACCTTCTCACTTTACCTGAACATTAAAAAAATACCTTAAAACCCCACTTTTTTGGCATTAAATAACCCACAGATGTTGATATGCCATTAAACAAAATTCAAACTCTTCTCTGAGCATCTTCTGTTTTGGTCTCCTCTTTTTGCTATTCATTTTGAATCCTATTGTAAAAACAATAAAAGCTGAAAATATCAAGTTTGTCATGCTCTGTACAAAGTTGACATCTCAATCCAATTAAGAACCTTTGAAAGATTATCACTGATAATGTTAAGACAAGCAAACAGATGATACTGTTTGATTTGTGAGCAGAAATTGGGGAAAAATCATGCCTGAACAATGTGATAAGTTAATGAAGTTGCGTTGTAAAAGGCATGCAAAAACAAGTAAACGCCATGGTTTGTACATATTTTATTACTATTTTGTATCAATATTAAGTCAGTAAAATTGTTAATTTATATGAGCATTACATTTTCAATCAAAAATATCATTCGATAGATATCTCATATAAGCCATTTAATAGATACCCGATGATGGCCAGAGGGTACTTGCTTGAAATGTGTGTATCATAACATTTATATCAACCATGATAAAATTGATTGATTGATTGGTTTGTTTTATGGCAAATCAACAATTTATGGGTCATTTAATGCTGAAACATTAGTTTTTGTAGTATGATGGGTGGAAATTAAATGTTATTTATGATTCAGAGGAACTTTTCAACTACATCTTGTTGTATAGTTTCATCTCTCTTAGGAATCTGAGAATATTTTTAGGGTCAACCTTGTTGAAAATATCCCTTAGATTATTTTCTTGATAGTGTTTTTGTCAGATCTGTTCTAGGTCTATGCAGTTTGTCAGTATATGGTTTGTACTGTGTAGGGTTCTTAGCATGGTATGCAGGTTGGTAATTCTTCTCCTTTCAGTAAGTATGAGTGGGTGATATAAGTGTGTTTTATTTGGAGTCTAGCTATCACCACTTCTTCTCTTCTTGACATCCTTTTATTGGTTTCTTTTTTTCCGATAGTTTCTGAACCATGATAAGAACAATAGTTCAAAATGATAAAAGTCTATTGACAATTACTCATCTCTAAAATGAAATACTAAATTATGAAAGCTGATATGAGCCCACTATCATAAATGTCAAAAAGAAGGATCTAATATTGAATATAAAAGTTTTCTAAACACACTACTAATGTCCTCCATTAGTGGATACTGGAGTTGATTATGCATGTGTTACTGTCATGTTGACCATGTGTTTAATTTCTGGATCAGGCAGTAGAGCACTGATTCAGCATTAATAAAAATAACTTGACATCACAGGAACAGAATATAATAACCAACATATATTCGATATCATTCAATCAACGGACACCTGATGATGATCAGAAGGTACTTAGTTGAAACACTGTGTCTCTAAAAATATTTATATTAAACAAGATTAGAACAATAGTTTAAAATGACAAGTATATTTTAAAGAGATGTATGTTATCTGAACATCATGAGATCTGGAACCACTTTATATTGATTTGTGCACACCATTGAAGAATTTTTTTTTCCTCTCCCTTACCTGCGATTCTAACAAAACGGAACCACAAATCTTAGCAAAACTTAGCATTTCATATCCAGTAAACAGAAGCTATTTTCTTTGAAATTTCATCCTTTCTCAAAGAGAACTTTCATTTTTATTTGAATATTTCCAGCAAGCATATTCTTTTTGCGATACCATGTGATCTAAGGAGGGTGAGGAACACAGGCGAATTATAATGCTATTTAATATCTTACAATACAAAAACTATTTTTACATTAAACATTAATATATTTATTAACTTAATATAACAACAAAAAACAAGTAAAGAAAAATATTAAATTATTCTGAAAAAAAAAAAATTGAAAACAAAGCATGAAAAACAATGAAACGAAGAATTTTAAGGTTTCCCGAATAATCTTTTGGGTTAAAAGAATGAAAAATGACTAATTCAAAGAAAAATTGTTGATTTCTATTAATTTTTTTATTCGTTTCTATTTAAATTCTTTAAAATTAATTTAATTCTGATGTTATTTTTCTCTTCATTTATTCTGATTCCTTGTCTTCAGAGAATATCTAATGATGAATGATATATTTGGAATTTCTAGCAACAGATGGAATTCACTTGGACACTCAGTCACTGACAAAGTAACAATATGAAATTGATATTTAAAATATTGACACGTTTCATTAGCTGAATTGTTTTAATGAATAATTTTGTTGATTATAAACAGTTTCTAATTTGACTGAATGAATTGAGTAAAATGTACATTTTTTTTTTTTCTGCATAAAAGGAGATGTACAAATACTAAAACTAACCTTGACTCACCTCATTGGGGAAAACTTATAATCTTATCAAGTTCCTATTTTTGTACTCAATTGATCTATGCCAAGAGATTTACATTGAATAGTTTAGCAGTTAAATTATTCAGCAAAGTATGATTTAAATTCCTTTTATTTATATTCATTATTAAGTTTTAAATATAAAATGATTACATATAACCACTTATCTAGCAATATTATTTTACTTTGCTGTGACATTGTTCCCATCCACTACTGAAATAATTATCCATTTATCGTAATTGCTCTTTACAATTAAATGTACAGTTATAGTTTTGTTTACAACAGCATAAGATTTATAAAATAAAATGGAGAAAAATTCATGTTTCACTTCGAAATATAACCTTAAACAAAATATATATAGTCGTCTGCATACAGTCTTGTTTCACTGTATCATATGTCATCAGTACGGCTAGATATCTAACTGCTTCCAGCCAGGATTGAAACCTAGCAACTTGATATCAGTTGGAGATTCTATCACTAAGCTATCGGTGCATGGCAGAGAAAGGCGGATTTAAGCGTGTTATATACTTGATGTGAGCGGACGCCAGTAACCAAGAGTGTTCAATTCGTTGCTGAAGAACAATGTGTAAAAAAGCAGTGGGTAACTACTGTTTTTTTTTTTTTAATTTGCCATTTCCTGGGAGTGCCTAATTGATGGATGAGAGTATATATATATATATATATATATATATTATTATAATAATAATAAGTAATGGTTATTAATGGAGTTATATTCTAGAGTTAGATATTCACTTTTAAAAAGTGCTTAATACAAAAATAGAGTATATATATATATATATATATATATATATACACACATACACACTACTGGCCATAATTATTAGTCCACCCCAGTTTTTTAAAAGAAATGATGTATTTCATATTTAGTATTTATTACCAAATGAAAATAGAACAGTTTTTTGTTATTATTACTTTGCAAAATTTTACAAGGCGAGAAAGCAAAAATGAACTTGTCTGAATCAGCCTAAATTTTCTTCATGCTTTCATTGATGAAACTGCAATATAAGTAATTATTAAATATTTATAAATTCATTTGATTCACATGTCATTGGACAGTATTAACAAAAGAACCATTCTATATTCATTTACAATTATTCATACAATAAATATATATATATATATATATATATATATATATATATATGATGGTTTGCCTGAAATAGGCCTCTCCCTTTGATTTACCATGAAATATTGTGTCTGCCTGCTTAAATTTTTTCTTATATTTGCTCTATATGTATTTATATACATATATATTTACAGCTCTCTTAGAGAGTTATCCTAATACTGTATGTACAGGATACTGTTTTGGATTCTTCTATATCTACACTGCATGATTATATATATATATATATATATATATATATATATATATATCAAAGAACAAGTAGGAAAAGTGTCTTTGATCTAACATGTTTTACTTCTTTAGAGATTTTTTTAATAAGACACAAATTTAAAAAATTGTTTTTCTAATTAAAACAAAAAAAACAGACAGTATGTTAATTGAGGTTTCATTTAGTTCGTCAGATCTTCTTTTATATGCCCTGTCCTTTCGGGACGTAGGCGATCATGGCTTTCCACATCTCCCTGTCCCTAGTGGCTCTTAGCACGCTTTCTCCTGTTGCACATTGCGACCCTTGTATCATCATCCACCTGATTAGGTCCTTTAAATATGTTATCCACTGCTTTCCCCTGTCTCTTTTTCCCTCTATCTGGCCTGTTAGTATCAGGTTCTTCAAGCCCTCCTTCCTCATTGCGTGTTTGAGGAACTTCAGCTTTCTCTTCCTGATGCTCAGTATTAATTTCCTTTTCGTTTCCATCATTTCCAAGACCTCATCATTGCTCACATGCTCGATCCATGATATTCACAGCATTTTTCTGTAGAACCACATTTCAGTTGAATCAAGTTTTTCCTTCATCTTTGATGATATTGTCCAACATTCACTGCCATATTGAAGAACTGACATCACATAGCAATCCAGTACTCTCTTCTTTGTTTCTAGCGAAATTGTCCTGTTTCTTAATACTCTACTCAACTTCTGGAATGCCTCTTTTGCCATGTCAATTTGCCTTTGGATCTTTGTGTCGCACTTTCTGTCTTCTGTTAGAATATTTTCCAGGTATTTAAATTTTTGTACTTACTTGATTTTAGTATCCCCCACCTGTATTTGGCATTTTGGGCTGCCCTTTTTACTGATGACCATGCATTCAGTTTTCTTACAGTTTATTTGTAGTTCTTTCTTTTAGGTACAATTTTAGGTACAAGATTTTCTTTTTATGGTACAAGACAGTCTTGCAGTTTCAAAATGAAATGTGTATTTATACATGACAATGCTTCTTACCTTACCCATGGATTCTTTGAACATAAAAGATTTGCAAGAGAGAAGATAATGGAATGGCCAGCCTCAAGTCCTGATCTGAATTAAATCTGATCAAAAATCTGTTATCAACTGTGAACATGAAATTATCTGAAGGTGACGAACCATATAACAGCAATGTAGAGCTATAGGAAGCATTAATTGGAACCATGTTGGAAATTGGACCTGCTGAATTAAAAAAAAAATTAACAAAATTAGTAGATAATTACTGGTTTTTATTGATATTTTTGGTTGGTTGTTTTTGTTTTATGGCATATCAACCTTGGCAGGTCATTTATTGCCAACTAAATTTTTTTTATTTATTGGTGGTAATACCTTTTTCTTTCAATAATTTATTGTTTTTATAGAAGTTTTTGTGTCTAGTTATACCTCTTTTTTTTTTTTTTTTTTTTTTCGAGTATCTATATTCATTGGGATTTGTTTTTAAGGGCAGGGTCCCCAAGTCCTACCTTCTTATTTAATCCATAACTGGAGGGAAGGGATGGATTAATACCTTTCCCAAGGGTACCAGTGCTTATGTGAATGCAGGGTATTCAACTGGAATTTGAACTCGGCTCACAGATTTCTCTTTCCGATGCCGATATCCACTGCACCACAACGCACATCCGTCACTAAAAGCTTACAGCACCTGGTATTCCCTAGCAGTCACCCATCTA
Source organism: Ascarosepion bandense (assembly GCA_037127315.1). Classification (NCBI taxonomy): domain Eukaryota; kingdom Metazoa; phylum Mollusca; class Cephalopoda; order Sepiida; family Sepiidae; genus Ascarosepion; species Ascarosepion bandense. The sequence goes on from JBBBDQ010000942.1 coordinate 4,723,443, forward strand.
AGTACTGACCAGGCTCGATGTTGCTTAACCTCGGTGATTGAGTGAGAACCAGTGTATTCAATGTGATATGGCTGTAAGCACGCACATCCATCAATAAACACTTACAGCACCTGGTATTCCCTAGCAGTCACCCATCTAAGTACTGACCAGACTCAATGTTGCTTAACCTCGGTGATTGAGCAAGAACCAGTGTATTCGACGTGATATGGTCGTAAGCCTTTATATTGATAAGAAGGGTCACTAAATTGAAATATAAAAGATTCAAAGGCATTGTATGTATTTGTCGATATTTCTGAGATGAGGTATTTACATTATTCAGACTATTGCCCCCATCTTTGTTGCCATTTGTATGACGTTTTGGACACATTTTCGGCTATATCCACTGGATATAGGCGTTGGTTAGTTCCTGACTTGACTCTTAGAATTGTGAGTTCAATACCAGGCTACAGCAGTGGTGAACAAATAACTTGCAGGGTTAGAGGGAGATAACTCATGACTTCCAATAAAGGCTTCCCGCAAGGAATGGAGTTCATATACCCCAGTGATCATAAAAAAAGGGTTTGGTTTGAAATTTCTCGCACCTGAAGAAGGCCGGAGCATACAGCAGCCGAAACATCCTACAAATGGCAACATAAATTGAGGACAGTAGTCTGAATAATGTAAATACTCATTGTATGTGTTTATTAATTGTTTTATTATAGGTGTTGATCAGTTTTTAATGATTTCATTATCTTTCTATTGAAGTGAAATGTGACTTTAGTTTTGCCTAATAACTTCAGATAGCAGTTTTTCAGAATACATCAGGTAACTTCAATAAAAGTACCAGTTGACATGACTTAAAATCTATTTGTTTGATCATTAGTTAACAAAGTCTTGTTTTGTTTTGCATCAAGAAGAAACAATGCACTAGCTCTTCAATTAAAATTACTTGTGGCCTACATTAAATCTGTGTTTGCAAATATTGTTCTGAATAGAAAATTCAATAATTCATGTATTTATAGGTTTGTGGGATCTAAGCAACAGGTTTGCTTTACTGCTTTTGTTTATCAGGAAATGTTGAAGCCAAGTATATTTTGCTGAGAAAACCAGTCCTTCTGTGTTTACATGCTTTATTGATAGTGTTTTTACCATTTGTTTCGTCGCCAGGTGTAAACTCTGTCAAAAGGAACTGGTCAGATGTGTCAGATGATGAAGTAAACCTAGAGGTAAGTAATCTTAATATCTATTTATGTCTCTATGTAAATGCTTGCTTTTCATGCTATATAAAAATTTTCTATCTTCTACGTTTGCTAAAATACCTTTTGATAATATTGTGTATTTTGTTTGAACTCATTTCCGTATGATCTTGTGGCATAATCATTTGTTGCCAGGTTACTTAGCGTCATGCTATTGCATAATTTGTCGTAAACAAATCAGCTTATCCAGTGACCTTGTGGGATGTTTGGACATGGAAGGAGAGCTAATTGCTGGTGTCCGAAATTTCAAATGACATGAAGCAGATTGTACTGGGTTACATGGTAATTATCTTAAGTGTTTTTGTTTGAAGGGAACTACTTAGACAAGAGTTTGAACTCGGTTTGTTGATCACAATTTCTGTGCAGAAAAGTTTACCCATTTAACTAGATTATACTGATTTGATTTTTGTTACTGTAACACAGCAAAAGTGGCACATTGTTGTGCCATTTTTCTTAGCGCAATACCCTTAAATTTTTTTTTTTTAATCATATCACTCCGAGCAAGGCGGTAACGCCACTGATGTGCAGGTGGCTACGTAAGAGTGAAAAGATTGGAAAAGAGAAAGCCGGAAACCACATCCTAAACAGGGAACAAGGGATGAGCCTCTACACCTGTTCAATAGACGTAGGTGGAGTGTGAACCGGGTGATAGTTTAGTCTATCTACTCCAATTGAAAACAAAAAATAAGAGAAAAGTGAAAAGATTGGAAAAGAGAAAGCCAGAAACCACATCCTAAACAGGGAACAAGGGATGAGCCTCTACACCTGTTCAATAGACATGGGTGGAGTGTGGACCGGGCAATAGTTTAGTCTATCTAAATACTCTAACTTGGAGAATGAAGCAATTTCCAGTTCAGGTGGGCCATCAGTTTCTGAGTAATTTTTAAAATTGGAGTTGACTAGGAAAAAAGTCCAAGGAAGACAACTTCAGATCTATTAACCACTAATTATATTGTTTTTATTTCTCTGAGTGCTATGTCTTCTTTTTTTTTTTTTTTTTTTTTTTTTTTTTTTTTTTTTAATAAAATAAATGAACAAGAAAAAAACACATTGACTTGATTGCTCTATTCTTTGTCGGTCACTAAAGTATACCAGTGATGATACTTCAATTACAATAAATAGCTATTACAAATAATTACAATAAAATTTTATAAATATAAAGTGATTTGATATTGAAGCAAGTTTTTATAAAATTTAAATTTTCTCTTTGGTCACTTGTGATTTGATAGTTAATGTATTTTGAACAAGATATTAAAAAAAGAGAAAAAGTTATCAACACTCGCCTGTATTCCTGTTATTTCTAAGTCAACGGTCCCTCTCTTCAGGCAGTAAAAAGAGGATGAAAATGAAAGAAAAGAAACAACAGAAGAGAAAGGAATAAAATATATTTTCCATTTGTAAACGAGTTATTACGCGACCTAGGTTTCTACCATGAGTGGTGTCTTCAGGCGATTTGCAATATTGCAAATTGCCTGAAGACATCACTCGTGGTAGAAACCTAGGTCATATAATAACTCGTTTACAAATAGAAAATATTCAAAATATAATTGTTTTGAAAACTTTTTAATACAAATGTGCACTGGTCTAATCTTATTCTGACCAGAAACTAAGTACTTAAATTATATATATGATTAGTTTTTGGTCATAATTAAATTAGATCAGTACACAGTTGTATAAAAAGTGTTCAATACAATTATATTGTAGAACTTACGATTTTTCATTTGTAAATCAGTTATTTTGTGACCCAGGTTTCTACCTTTCCGTGTCTTTGATTTACAATAAAAATATAACCTTCTACTCAGATTTTTTCTTTTTTTTTTTCTTGGGTATTTTAAGCTTCTACTTATGTTATTTTATTTTCGACAGATAAAAGAAGGAACAAAACAACATAGACCCAATTTTTCATCTATAACTCTATTTTTTTTCCTCATCGTTGCCTCCACTTTTCTGTCTTTCTCATCCATGAGACTAACTATTATGGGTATTACCCCCACTTGGTCTGCCATGACACTGTTAGGTAGTATTGTTCATGGACTTTAAAAGAAGGCAATCTTTTTCTTTTCACTTAACATGTGGTATATAACACCACCAACATGGAATTTGTCCCTGTCTGAACTAAACTTTTGCATATACAACTGTTAAGCATTTACAAGCACTCACTTTTTCCTATAATTGTAATTTTTGTGAAAATATGTTTATTTTAAACAATGAAAGGTTTGTTCAACATTTTGGTTGCCACTGCTCTTAGTTCTGAAAGTACTGACCGCAACACTATTAAGATCTCCAGCTTCTTTCTTTTATACCCTTTTATTCTTTTAATCATTCTCCCACAAAATATTTGACACCCCTCCCCCCACACTTTTAGCAAATAAATTGCCTTCTCCAACTGTATTCTGTTTCTTTCATTTGTTGTGGAGGTGAGGGCAGGTAAATTTATATAATGTATTTTTCTCCTTTTTCTTTCTTCCTTATCTTTCACATCACATTTAATGAGCTGCTTTTAACATTTTAGGATTTGTAATGGTTGTATGAGGATGTGCGTTGTGGTGCAATGGATATTGGCTAGGAATGAGAAATCGAGGAGCCGAGTTCGAATTCCAGTTGAATTCCTTGTATCACTTATGCGCAAATCCCCTTGGGAAAGGTATTAATCCGTCTCTTCCTTCCAGTTATGAGTTAAATAACAGGACAGATTGGGTTCTATAGCCTTGGTTGGCAACCAGTCTACTGCAGAAAGCAATGGCAACCTACTGCGGGATAATCTTCTGCCCAGTCAGTCATGTCTCTTTCGAGACATGATCACCCAAGCGTGTATTACGTATGGCACTTAACTGAATGGTTGTATGAAAGTGAATGCAATAGACTAGCCTGGAATTTAACTTCATTTGAATGTGGAATTTAAACAATATCCTCAACTATGCTGATACTTGTTACACTATCTGCCCATCTTATCCTAGAAGATTGCCAGCTATGAAATGCCTGATAAAAGCTGTGAAGGTAAAGCTGAAATGCTGAAGCAAAAACAACAATATTCACATTATTCAGACTATTGTCCTCATCTTTGTTGCCATTGGCAGTGGATATAGACGTTGGTTAGTTCCTGTGACTTGACCCAAAGAGTTGTGAGTTCAATACCAGGCTACAGCAGTGGTGAACAAGTAACATACAGGGTTAGAGGGAGATAACTCATAACTACCAAAAGAGGCATTACTATTATGCAAAGGATGAGAATGATATACCTCAGTGATTGTAATAAAGAGTTTGGTTCGAAATTTCTAGTACCTGAAGAAGGCTGAAGTGTACAATGGCCAAAATGTTGTAAAAATGGCAACAAAGATTAGGAAAATAGTCCGAATATAATGTAAATAATGTATGTACTACCTCATCTCAGAAATATAGATAATTAGAATGATCTATTATTAAACGTTGTACAAATGGCAACAAAAATGAGGACAGTAGTCCAAATAATGTAAATACTACCTCATCTCAGAAATATAGACAAATACAAAAACAACACATTTAAGAAAAGTGGCCTGAAGAAAAAAAAAGAAAAAAAAAACATTTTAAAATTGTAACATCTTGTTTTAGAAATTCAATCCAAATCTGTTTACATGAAGTCACCAAGCATTTTCTGTTTAATGTTTTTTTATAATGATCGATAGGTTTCAAGTAATGTTCTTGTCTAGGTACCTCCACTAATTTGCTGAAAAAAAAACAGCATAGCATGATGGAAAAAGGCCCCAAACTTGATAAAAATACAATTTTATCATCAAGATGTTTATTAATTAAAAGGAAAGACCAAAGTATTTTTTATATTAGTTTATTAAATTTGTTAATCCTTTTTAGCACATTTTGGTTGTCAGTGTTGGACCAAAGATTACTATGGTTATATTCACACCTTTTTTTTCCAGGGGAGGAAAAAAAAAACAAAAAAGGCATTGACTTAAAAATTCTTCCAAAAATCAAATAATTATAGGATTTTAATGAAACTTTCAGGACTTATTTATAAATAAATGAAATTATTTAATTTTTTAATTTTTTTTTTTTTACATCTGTTACCAATTAATTTTATGAAATTTTGAGAAATTAAATTTTGATCTCAAAATGTTTTTTATTAGATAAAAGCAGGACTCCTTGGAGAATGTAAATCATTAATTCTTTTTTTCTTTCTCAAACTGTTATATATTTCTCCAAAATCTGCTCTGAATTGTAAAATAAAAAATGCAATAAAACTCTGACATTATTTAATTTGGGACGTTTTCAGTTACTTTTATAAATAAAATTCATTAAGGGCACTGCTATGAAAAACCATGATTGAGCGGGGTGGGGGTGTGTGGTAAAGAGTGGAGTGGTATCCTGTTGCCTTCTCCTATGTCCTGAAAGGATTGGGCACACAGATGAAGAAAAGCACTGTAATGGATATTGGTTTGAAATTAAAAATCAGCGCTAAGTTCAAATTTTAGTCAAATGTATTTCATCCACTTATGCACAAATACTCTTGGGAAAGGTATTAATCCATTTCTTTTCCATACAGCTATGGATTGAATAGCAGGACAGATTGTGTTCTATAGCCTTGTTTGGCATCTGGTCTACTGCAGAAAGTAACAGTAACCTATTGTGGGAAAATCCCTAGTCAGTCATGTGTCTTTTGAGACATGATTGTCCATGCATGTATCACATATGGCAATTAACTGATTGGCTGATTGTCTTAATAAAAACAATTTTTTTTATTTTTTTTCAATGAATAATGAAATTTTACAAGAACTGTTTTCATTTTTTTTTTTTTTTTTTAAATTTTAGTTATAATTTATAAATTTTCAAGTCTTTTAAATATCTGCATTACTTTGATTGCGTTAGGTGATATCATTAAGTGAAAACTATATTTAGTAATCAAATATTGAAAAGCTTAATACCTGACTTAATACCTCCAAGATTTTTTTGTTTAAATTTTGGATTTTTTTTTTTTTTTTTGTTTAAATTTTGGATTTTTTTTTTTTTTTTGTTTAAATTTTGGATTTTTTTTTTTTTTTGTTTAAATTTTGGATTTTTCTTTTTTTTGTTTTTTATAAATGTGTCTATTTTGAAAGCATGTGTAACCATACACAATATTATCAGAAAATAAAATATTTTCATTGAAGAAGAAAAAAAAACAACAAATAATTGTAATGGGAGTATTTTATTAGAATGATCTCTTGGTAAATGTCAGTAAAGTAACAATGTTTGAATATAAGAACTCCTCTAGGTTCTCAGTTCTGTTTTTTTTAAGAAAGAATCTATTTCTGTACTCATCTGCTTTTGCTCTCATTATTAAGCAAAGTTATTTAGATTATCAGCTTTAAGATTATGAAAAATATTTGTTGCTTTACATCCAAGGTTGTTTAAAAATTATTTCTGCATGTGTTTGTTTTTTGTGCTACCTTTTCCATGCAAATAATAATTAAGCTCTTTATATCAGGGAAGCGGGAGAGGAGGAAGTTAATTCCTTAATTTTCTCTGCTTCTTAACACCTTCTTAGTATAGCTTACTACCAACCAAGTAATCAATCTTCCTCAATATTATTCAGTGTATGGTTGTCAGAAGTATTCTTGTACTAGTAATAGTTGACCTTATGTTGTTTACGATGAAGGATGTCGATGAAGCGGATATGTGACCTGCCGCCACATCTTACCACAATATGTTGATTGGTTGCTTTTTAAAGTCGACAATGTTATAGATTTTTACTGTTACCACTGTCTGGATGGTAAGGTAATTATGAGGGAGTGGTTATTTAATTCTCTTTTCTCTCTCTCAACCATCTTGCATACCAGCACCCAGACATTTTTGTCAAGTTGTCAATGGAACAGAATTTAAATGTAAGTGGAGTCATGCCTTTCCAAGTGTGTATATAATTTGCATGTGTGCACACATATCCGCACACATGTATGATGTATGACAAAAGTTTTTCCACTTTGTTATATATATATATATATATATATATAGTCTAGAAAATTTTTTTAGATATTCTACAACCCATGAAATTGTAGAATATCTAAAAATTTTTCTAGATTATATTACTCTGTTAAATTAAATAAATAAATTTAACATTGAGTTCTTTTGAGTTTGTCTCTATTGGAATTTACCTGACTTATATACCAACTATTCTATGTTTTATATATATATATATATATATATATATATATATATATGTGTGTGTGTGTGTGTGCATGCAAAATACCCAACAGTTTTGGTGTGACCAACAGACAAGTTATGAAAAGACCTAAAACCCTAGGCTAGGCAAAAAAAAAAACCTGAAAAGGAATGAAAAAAAAAACAAAAACAAACCTATGCAGTAGTAAATTACAGTGCTTTATACTTAGACTATATAGTTAGAGCAAAAAAAGACTTCACAATGTCAACATCCAACAAAGAACAGCTTGAATTGCTACTCAAGTTTCATGCTGTTGCAATCTTCAGGGGATTTCTGCTAAAGAGTAAAATACAGAGTGGGAACTTGGATAAGTTGCAAAGAGCAGTAGCACTTTAAATATCCTATGTGCTGTCATTGGTTGGCAAGTATGCTTCCAGATGCACACCAACGAACTAGAAAATTTTTGCTTGACATGTTTTGCAGGTGATCCAGAGTCATCAGAAATAGCATTTTTAAAAAATTTTTTTTTACAAAATTTCATGCTAAGTGGCTGAATGTTTGATTTTTTACTTCAGCTGTATCATAATACACATTGGGTTTTTATTTAATTTCAACTCTTAACTTTTGTATCATCTTTCAGAATTTTCTAACGCTAAGTCAAAAGTCTTCATGACAGAGGGTTTGAACATACTAGCCTTTATCAGGCTGTTAATCATGCCGGATAATGTGCTCTTTTCCAGAAACTGTAACTAATGTCTGCTTAGCATAGTTGCAGAATAAACTACTAGTGGACTCTGAGTGTTGAACACACAAAAATGTGCCTGAGTAGGTGTCTGCGACAAGAATTGTCTAGCTGTCCTACTTGATTTTTAAGAGAAATTATAACGCAAAACAAAATTATGCCATTAAATGTTTTTCAACTAAATATGAACCATTTTGTTGCACAACCTTTTTCCATTTTTCCTTCAACTTAAAGTTTCTGTCTTTCGAAAAGTTTGGGGGTTTCTTGGCAAAGAACTCATGAAAGTGGTTTTTTCATGTCATCCAAATAATTAAAATTTTTGAATGAAAATCCAAAGGAACAGTGTCTGGTGAACATGGCAGCCAAGCTGCAATAATTTTTGCCGGATTGCCAAACAAACGTGAGGTCTGGCATTATCCTGATAGAAAACATCTTTCCTGTTTGCCAATTTTGGGCTTTTTTTTCTTGAGTTGATGCCTTTTCATTCATTGAGTTGTGGGCAGCACTTTTTCAGAATCAATTGATTGGTTATTTGGCAGAAGCTCATAGTACAGGATTCTTTTTGAATCCCACTAGATGCAGAGCATAACTTTCTTATGATGAAGACCTGCTTTTGGGGTGGCTAAAAATTAATGGTGGATTTTGAGAAAGTGTTTTTGCCAATTATCGTATTGTGTAATGTGGGTTATTCGCAATCAATGTCTTGATTTGGCCATCATCTGTAGTGGGGGTCTGCCTGAGCGTTTTTCATCAATAAAGCTACAATTACCAAATCTAAACTCAGTCAACCACTTCCATACAGTTCTGTCAGCTAACGCAGACTCACTGTAAACAGCACATGTTTTGTTGTTTGCAAGGCATTTTTACCTTTACGATATTAAAAAAGCTTCAAGTGTCTAAAATGCACCTTACAATCTATTTTCATAGGGATGCAAAATTGACACAAATTAAGTAATTTTAAACTTTTTTTCTCAAGAGATAGTTTGAAGTGGGATCTAATCAGAAATGTAAGCATATTATGCCTCAATAAATTTGACATGTTCTAATGTTGAAACATGACTTAAAATTGGCATAGACTTTACAAACAACTTAATAGTTCTTATTCTTTAATTTCTCTTGTATCTGATCTCTTTTGTTTGAAACTTCTGAACTTCAACTGGCAGTTGATCTCCTTATCACATCTCTCTAAACTTCCACTTAGCTAATGTACTGAAGCGTATGGATCTGGTTAATATTTCTTTGATTCGGCCTTGTATCAGACTTAACTGAACTCCCTACAGCTTACAAGTTTTATGCAGAATTATTATCATCATCATCAGAGGGTTTTTCATCAGAGTTATTAGAAGGTTGGTTGTCGGCAAGATGAAATGTGTGGAATAGTGTAAGAATAAAATATACATTTTTCATGTTAAAATAGAAATTTATTAAAAGGAGGAATAACAAGAATTTATGGAAATCAATTTTTAATGAGAAAGTTAAAGGTATCAAGAGTTCATACAAAATGTTCATAGTAGTAATTGTTGAAAGAGATAAGGTGAAAGAGAAAGAGGACAATGTCCCAGTTGCTTGAAGTTACATTTTAGATGTTTGTCTCAAGGCTCCCATCTGATTCTCTGCTGACTGAAGCTGATGAAGTCCTTTTTATCATAATCTACATTTTTTTCTTCTTGCAAGTCTCTCTCATTTGTCAAAATTATTTTAACACCTACTTGTGAAATTTGGGCTGACTTTTTCTTTAAGCAGATGGTCAATCTTTTTTCTATTTGGGAAAACCAGAATTTCACACATTGTGAATTTTTGTAAAAGTGAAGAAGGTTGATTTTAATTAATTTCTTATCTGCTAAAATATTTATCCACTGCTTAAACCTGGAATATAATTGCAGCTTTTAGAGAATTAGATGGGCTTATGGATACTGATGCTGCCAATGTTTTGTAGGACAGACTGGCATTCATCAGGTGTGGTCATAGTTGTTGAGCATTTGACCATTTATCTACATATATTTAAGTTGAAAGCAGGAGAGGTATTTATCTTTTAATTTTATTTTAATCATTTCACCCCAAGCAAGACAAAGCCACCAGGTTGCAAAGGGGTACTGAGTGTTAGAGAATATAAGAAAAAACACTATTAAGGAGAGAGAACAATAAAAGAACAAGAATTAAGATAACAATTGATATGGCATTTAAATATTTGAAGGTCAAAGTTGACTGGGAAACAAGAAGCCAGAAGAAAGATCCTCAAGTTTGAAGTGTGATAGAAGAAACTGTTAGTAAAGAAATTATGGTCACATCTAGCCATTCCAAATCTAAAATAAGAACTTGCTACCAATCTAGTCAGCCAGTCAGTTAAGTGCCATATGTGATACACGCTTGGGCGATCATGTCTCGAAAGAGACATGACTGACTGGGCAGAAGATTATCCTGCAGTAGGTTGCCATTGCTTTCTGCAGTAGACTGGTTGCCGACCAAGGCTATAGAACCCAATCTGTCCTGTTATTTAACCCATAACTGGAAGGAAGAGACGGATTAATACCTTTCCCAAAGGTATTTGCGCGTAAGTGAATACAATGGATTCAACTGGAATTCGAACTAGGCTCCCCGGTTTCTCGTTCGGAGCTGATATCCACTGTACCACAACGCACATCCACAAATCTAGTACCGTGCTTAAATCATAAGGAATGTTCTTCTGAAAAATTACCATGAAAGTATTTATAGAAAAGAAACAAGGCAGCTACAATATTATTGTGTTAAAGTGACTGGTTCTAGCTATTACAAGTTTAGAATTACCATACTTTTCCTAGATTGGTTGCCAACCAAGGCTAAAGACCCCTATCTACACTTATTTAATCTATGGTTGTGGGGAAAAGAAATGAATTTATACCTTTAAAAAAAAAAAAGAAACACAATGAACTTTGCATATATATATATATATATATATATATATATATATATATATATCTTAGAAACAAGTGTGAGAAGCTGTGAAAGTTTTGTTTAAAGTGTAGATTTATTGTTATTATTAATGTTACTTGCTTTTTGTATGATATATTAAGTGTTCATAATTGTATTTGTGTTATGTGTTTTGATTCCAAAGTGGACTCTCTTCAGGTGAATAAACTTGTATGTTAACATATCAAGATTCGTTTGTTTTTCTAATGGCTGAAATATCATGTTTACATAGATAAGTGCTCAGTGAGCAGGTCAGGAAGCTCATATGCATGCATGTTTTTTTTTTTTTTTATGATCAATCGTTAAATCTCTTCTGTTTTGGGAATCATTCACCTTTTATTGGCCCGAGAAATATTTTACACTGACTTGCAAAATTTGATTTCGTCTTTATACTTCAAAATTGTTTTCAGCGATTTTGATTCAATTCTACTCTGTGGGTCATCTAATTCTTTCTGTTGTTTTTGGAATACTATCTTTTGCAATGGTTCACAATTATTTTATTTTGTGTGAATTTGAATTTAGTGTATCTTAGGTTTTTCATGTTTTGTTGAGGGAAGGCTTGTATTTTTAAAAAAATATATTTTCCTGCATCGTGAGCATGTTATAATCTGCATTTTGGTAGATAGGCAGTATTCTAAATTTGCCTCACTACATTTGTGTAAATGTTGGGAAACGTAAAATTTCCTCTTATTGGCTAGTTTAATGTTATTTCTTTGCAGAACTACTCTTTTATGAAGATCTTGTGTCACCTCCATATATCTTTTTGTGCATTCATCCCATTTTAGAGCATGAATTACATTTTTAGAGTAACATCTCAACTTTGAATTTTATTTTGAATGTAGATGTGTTTTCAAACTTGATGTTGTTATGCCACATCTTTTTTTTTTTTTTTTTTTTTTTTTTGTTGCATTTGTGGGGGACCCCCCCCCCCCCCGGTGTTGTGTTGCGTGAATTTTGATGAGGTTAATATGTTTTTAAATTTTGGAGTTGACGTTTGCTTTTAATTATTTTAGTTGTCTTTAAGATTTCCTTTATTTTATCATTTTTGTTGAGTAATTCTATGTGCGGTCAGATGTGCATTGTGGTGCAGTGGATATCGGCTCGGAACTAGAAATCGGGGAGCCGAGTTTGAATTCCAGTTAAATTCATTGCATTCACTTATGCGCAAATACCCTTGGGAAAGGTATTAATCCGTCTCTTCCTTCCAGTTATGGGTTAAATAACAGGACAAATTGGGTTCTATAGCCGTGGCTGGCAACCAGTCTACCGCAGAAAGCAATGGCAATGATAATCTTCTGCCCAGTCAGTCATGTCTCTTTCGAGACATCGCCCAAGTATGTTTCACGTATGACACTTAACTGACTGAATTCTATGTGTGTCTTTTGATCTTTGTAAATAATTCTGGGTTACTTTTGTTGTGTGTGGAAACATATGCAAGAATATTTCCTTTTTCATTTTTTGTTTTTAATCTTTAATTTTTTTGTATTCTGGAGAGATTCTAATGGTGTTTCTTTTGTTAGTTGGAAACCCGCGATTATTAGTGGAGTGAGGTATCCTCTAATTTGTAGTGTTTTTTTTTTTTTTAGTTCCTCTAGGTGTATTTTACAAATGGTTTCATCAGCTACTATTGTGCTAGGGAGTAGAGGAAAGATTTTAGACGACTTTTAGGGTGGTGACTCTTGAAATGTAAGTATTGTTTGGTGTCTGTGGGTTTATGGTAAATGTCTGTGATATAATTGTTTGTTTTTTATGAGTATGTCTAGTAATGGCAATTCATTATAGCTATATTCTAGTGTGAACTTAATTTTGGGATGCAAGTTTTGGAGTAGATTGTGTAGTTTATTTATGTCTCTCCATATTGATCTCCAAAAGATAAAACAATTTAGATATCTCTTCCATGATTTAGTGAATTCTGTTTTTATGTCTTCCTCATATTTGTGTCCTCATTGAATTGGTTTTCTTTTAGATATGCTAGTGTGAGTGTTGCATATGTCGATGTCATTTTTATCTCCATCACTGTACTTGTTGTTTAAATATATATAACAACTCCTATTTCTGTTTTTAATATAGATATATCTATATCTTCTATTCTGGCTTTAAAAAAAAAACTAGAATATGTCTTTAAATGATCCGTGCCCCTTATGTCTATATAAAAAAAGTATCTTATTAAATTTCTTCAAAATAAAAAATCTATTAAATAAATGTAATGAAATTAACGTCATATGTAAATATTGCAAAATGTTTACCTTAAAATATGCTTAATAATTCTTCATAAAAGAATATTGATTAACTTAATATATATCTGGCACTTTGTTTTATGAAATATCAATTTAATAAATATTAAAATTTATGCAAGTTAAGAGTATATTAAAAATTGATGAAAAAAAATGCACTCTGAACCGAAGTTCAAAATAGTTTAATCATACCAAAAGTTCCTTTAAGTCAGATCAAGATTAAAAAATATTTTTCTTTTTTGTTGTTAAAATGGCTGGGATACATAGAAATCTAAGAAAATAACCTTGTAGCAATAATGTATACATCACATCGGTAAAAAACCATCTAGACTCTAGCTGAAGAAAATGACACTTTCTCATTAAGCTTGAAAGAAAAAAAAATCCCGTGTTCCCCAACATATTTTCAAATTTAAAAGTTGAACTTCATTCTAATTAGTTAAATTAAACACATGCATAAAATCTAAATTTTTCTGTCTTCTCCTTCCATATTTAACTCCTTAAATAGGAAACACGTTGTTTTCTACATTCAAATGTAAATCATTTTCACCACAATTATTCAGCATTGCCTGATAAGGTAAAATCTCAAAACAAACTTCCATGTCGCTATGTAAATTAAATTAATTTTAAATAAAAAACAAATTTAGTTATATAGATATATAACCTGAATATTGTCTTGTGATAAAATGCATCAATATCAACGGTTGATAAGAGATATTTTTATGAATTAAAAAATCAAAAGATGAGAAATCCAAGACTTCTTACACTAGAATCACAAAATTGATAAATGAAACTCTTGGCATGTGAATAATTCTCTTTATTTGATTGGTTCTTTCTGTGCTAAGCATGTTAAATATTCTTTGTTACTCCAGTTTACAGCTAGATTTGAAATCAAGGTTCATTCAATTACACATCCTTTCATGAATGTCTTTAATATAGATAGATAAATTTCAGATGTATTATGGCTTTATCAAAACTTGAAGATAACTACTTCTGATTACATTCAAGGTCTTTTATGCTTCTTTTGGCAAAATGAATATTGTTCAAATGTTCTGTCCAAACAGAATTTTTTGAACTTTACAAAGTGACTGAATAGTCAATAGGAAGAACCTTACATTTTGGATATCATTCCTTTCAATTTTATTGGCTTCATTTTATCAGAATCTTTTCTTAAATTTAAATATTTGAGCAATAAATGAACCAGTAATGATAGAAATTTCTTTCTTTACTCTTTTTGTTTTATTATTATTATTATTTGTTGTTATGGTGTTCAAATTGCTGTATTAAAAAGAATTAAATGCATTTCAGATTTATTTAGAACTTTTCACTCCTTACGGATGTGCAGGTAGTGTAATAGATAGATGAGTGTGCCAGACATGAGATAGAACCTGGGACGAGCACAACTGTTTGCGACTTGCCTTGTCCCCGCCAAAAAAGAGTGCGTATTTGCTTAGCATGTAAAGCTACTGCTGCTAAAATGAAGGAGAAAGAAAAAGCACTTACCGCTCTGCCATAATCCGTCCTTGGCCAGATAACGTAAAAGAATAAGTGGGGGTCTTTCATTTAATTTTTATACAATAAAGATGCAATGCATTATGGGATTGCATGAAGATGCAAAGGATTATGGGTATATGGACAAATATAAAAGCAACTAATTTTTCCCAGTGGGGGATTCTTGGAGTAATGTCCACAGTTGGTGGCTGAAAATGTCTGTTAGTGCGATTTTGAGACAGAATTCAAGAAGGAACAACTCTAGGTTGGAATACCAGCTTGGAGAGCCACAATTTACTCGATGGTTGCTGTTTTCACTTTATTTCTCCCACAGTGAGTTTGAATTCCAATCTGGTTTTTTATATTAACTTACATATAAATACTCTTGAAAAAGGTATGAATCTATCCTCCCCCAGCTATGGGTTAAATGCTACCACTTGTATCTGAAAAAAATAATCATTATCTCAAAAAAAAAACTGTTAGTGCAAAGGATAAGTCGTTCAAAAAAGTAAGCCTAACTCTTCTCCTTGTAGGTGCAAAGTGTCAAAATGTTTATCTGTACTAAAAATGGAATTTGTATTAAGATTTTAATTTCAGTGGGACTACTTGTTTTCACTTTGTGTTAATTCCTTTCTAAAAGGCATGAAACCACTGGTCACTGTGCGTTAATCATCTGCTGTGTTGACAAAGGTCTCAATACAAATGTCATGGTTGATAGAAAAGAGCTCAGTCATGTCAAAAATTTCATCTGTTGTAGACAAAATGTAATCTTACACCTTCTGCCACATGATACTTAGAGAAGAGATGGGTCCTCTGGAGTAATACTTTTTTGCTCCCTAAGGTGTTGTGAAGGAATTTTGCCTGTGTATCCATCCTTCCAATTATGGGTTAAATAACAGGACAGATTGGGTTCTATAGCCTTGGTTGGCAACCAGTCTACCACAGAAAGTAATGGCAACCTACTGCGAGATAATCTTTATGTATGGCACTTAACTGACTGACTGACTATAATAGTTGGAATCATGATTAAAGCTTTTACTGGTCATAAAGTAGGGGATAGGTTTTGTATTTGTATGAAGTAATAAACTGATCTCCCACTAACTACTACTTAATAATAAAATAAGTCTCTTCTCCCTCTAGCTTTGAGTCAAATAACAGGACAGATTGAGTTCTATAGCCTTGGTTGGCAACCAGTCTACCACAGAAAGTAATGGCAACCTACTGCGGGATAATCTTCTGTCCAGTCAGTCATGTCTCTTTCGAGATATGGTCGCCCAAGCATGTATCAAGTATAGCACTTAACTGACTGACTGATGCCTCTCTAGTGACCCTTTGGTTACGGGATGTAGAGTGAGTGGCCTTGTTAAATGTAAAATAAATGACAGAACTACCTAACAAATAGTATTGGCAAAGAAACACTAACAGTAGTGAAGCAAAAAGTTCACAAGCTAAGAATTAGGGTTGATATGCAAGGTCAGCTAATATAGCATTCTAAATTTAAGACAAGACAGACTGGGACTAAGTCAGATAAAACTGGTTATTAGCCTATTGGTTAGGAAGAAATCCCAGCATGCATTTGGGTGCTTCTGTTTATATATTGGGGAGAGGAAAGTGTTTTACAATCATTCTTAGTGAAGATTGGAATCAACATGAGACCACTCATCTAACCAGTTCTTTTAACAGTTCTGTATGTCATTGTCACTGATTTGGATTTTGCAGGAGAGTGAATCTATACTTGATTAGTATAGCAGGAATAAATTAGTTATAATTAGCAAAGTTTTTCAAGGTATCTAATAAACTAGTTGAATTCCTTGCATTCACTTGCACACAAATACCCCTGGGAAAGGTATCAATTCGTCTCTTCCCTCCAGTTATGGGTTAAATAACAGGACAGATTGGGTTCTATAGCTTTGGCTGGCAACCAGTTTACTGCAGAAAGCAATGGTAACCTATTGCTGGATAATCTTCTGCCCAGTTAGTCATGTCACTTTTGAGACATGATTACCCAAAGGGTGTATCATGTATGGTACTTAAATGACTGGATAAACTAGTTATTTACTAATTCACTTATAGTAATGGGATTTAGTACATGATCTTTTTAATGTGGGGTTCTTATGTGCATACACATGGGCTGAAACCATAAATTACCTGGTGCTCATAACCACTGTTGCACTGACCTCTTTTGTCCAATTAGGGAGTTACTGCTGCATGGTTGGAATTCCTAGAAACAAGCATCCCTTAATTTTTTTAGTGCACTGTCCAAAGAAAAAACACAGAGTGATAAACTGTAGTTTATCATGCAACAGCAGACAAACTAGTTATTTAATTGCACCCCACCTCCCACCATGTTGGCATGATATGATACATGACCTTTCAATGGGTATACACGTGGACTGAGGTAAAATATTGTCAGTCTCTGTGACCACTGTTGTGCTATTATTGGCATTTTACCAACTGCTTCTCTTTCATGCATTGAGAAACGTACTGCTGCAGGTTTGATTTCCCCCGTAGCAGGTATCTCCCAATTTTTACAGTACCTTGTCTGAAGACAAAAACATGGCATAAAAGACAAGTGTAGCATTCCAGTGATTTACATGACCCTCTGTGGTGACATGATTTGGCATATGGCCTTTTTAATGTGAGGTGTCTTTGCATGTACACATGGGTTGAGACCAAAAATTGCTGAGCTCCTGTGACCACCTTCACACTCATGTCAATAATTCATCTAACCTCCCTCTTTATTGATGGAGGTGCCTCTCAGGGATCAAGCATCTCTCAAAGTTTTACTGCATATTTTCTGAAGACAGACACATGACCCTCAGGTAAGGTGTAGCCTGCCATCTAGAAGGTGGCAATTTAGTTGTTTACATGATGACATGATATATGGCACATGAACTTTTTAATGTTGGGTGCCCATGCACATTGGCAAAAGCCAAAAATTGACCGCTCTTTGCAACCACTGTCATAGTGGCATCAGTATTTCACTGATCCCCCCCCCCCCAACTCTTTAGTGCAATGAGGGAGGTACTGCCATAGAATTGGGATCCCTTGGATCAGGCATACCTCAAAGTTTTACTGTTCATGGCCCAGAGGTGAGATGTAGCCTGTCAACCAAAAGGCAGCACACTAAATCTGAGTAAAAATATGTTTAAGGTTTATATTGAACCAATTGGTTGAGTTCATTTTGATAAGCAGGTTCAACGCATCTCCTGCTGCTTATTGGAATCTACTGATTTGGAGGCGGAGAATAATTATTTACAGCACAAAGTTCAAATCATAGCTAAGGTAGTTGGTGGCTTGTTGGAATTAAATTGATATGAAAAGCCATGATAGCTCAGGTAGTAATTTGTATTTTACCAGAAGTAACTTGCAGTATTTTTCTGATTTTTTAACCAAAAATCTTAGGAAAAGAGAAATTTGAGCATATGAGTAAGCTTTTACGAGATGTTGAAAAAAAAAAAAACCCACAATGTTGTGACATTTTTGTTAGCACAATACCCTTAAAATACTCTAAATTTGTTCTATAAATACTTTCATGGCTTCTGTTCTAATGAACTCGTGCAACCAGATTGGCAACTGGTTCCCACCCATTCACAGTTAGATTAACCAAATGCAGATGTCAAATTCTACTCCTGCAGCTTCTTCTCTCGCACTTCCCGCCTGTGGAATTCACTTTTATATTCTTGCTTTCCTGATGGCTACAACCTTCAGGAATTTAAATGCAATGTCAATACTCATCTCTTAACCACTTGACTCTAGTTCTTTCTTCACCACCCCGTATATCCTTTCCTTTCTCTCCACCTTTGCAACTGTCATCACAACTGTATTCCCATCCTTCTCTTGCTCCTTTCTAACTGGTTCGTCTTTGTCTTCACTTTCTTCTAATTAATCTTTTTACTCTTATGTAGCCCCCTGCACATTAGTGGTGTTACTGCCTTGCTCAGGGTGATACGATTACAAAGAGAAAAAAACAATTTCCAGTTCAGTTGGGTCATCAGTTTCTGACTAATTTTTCAAAAAGCCTAGGGAAGGTGAAATTTGAGCATAGGAATAAGCTTTCACTAGATAAAATGTTAACCAAAAAAAAAAAAGAAGAAAACAACTCAGCAAATGTCGGCCTAAAAAAACAACAAACAAACAGACAAAACACCTGCACAAAAAATAAAAAATAGCATTATCTCAAGGATCCAGTTTAAACTTGTAAGTAGACTGTTGGAGAGAGGAAATGACCATAAAATGAAGCTAAGTCCATCTGGGATTAGATAGATAAAATACTGAACAAAGATTTCTTTGTTGGCAAAATGATGGATCTCTGTTGTTGATTGTGAAATTTTTTCTGGTTGTCAGCTGGGCATGCAAGTCTTAAGAAAGTAGGGAAATGGGCTAAAAGGAAGATGGAGGAATTGAGTGTTAAGGTAAATTATTATTTTACTAGGTAATGAAAGGGTAGTGTAATGGTTAGAGGGTTGGAACAAGAAATTGACAAACTGAGCTCAAATTTTGGTCATTCACTTTCACACAAATAATCTTGGGAAATGTGTATATCAATCTCTTCCCCGCCCAACTGTTGGTTAAATAAAAGAACAGACTGGACTCTCTAGCTGTAGTTGGCAACCAGTATAGGAGAAGGACAACTCAGAATTCAAAGATGTATGTTCTGCTGGTAGGACACATACTTGAACTAACCTCCACTCAGTACTTTTGTAATGCAAATGTTCACCCAATACAATGCCCAAGAGCCACTCAAGGTAGAGGAGTTACTGTGTGAAGTTGTATTAGCATAAGCAAGGACAAGTGTTAGGAGCAGAGGGTTAAAGTAAACCTTAGGAGCTGGAAAGCCAATCATAAACAAGGGATAAACCTTTGCTCTTGTTCGAGATACCAGGGAGGAGTGTAAACTGAAAAATAGGCAAATCTATCTACTCATCAGTTGCCATAGAAACCATAGGTTGGCTGTTGGTGTTGAAGAAATGCAAATGGCCTGAGCTGATGAACATGCTTGGAAACAAGCAACTATACTGAAGATGAGAAACGTGGGTCATGAAGGTTGGGTAGATTCACTACTCTTAGTGATCTTTAATATTATGAAACACCCCCTTCTTTTGGACAGGAGTAGAGTTGATCGCCTTGTTTCTATTTTAGGAAGGGGTTCCCGAGTAGATAGATTAAACTAATTGGAGTAGATAGATTAAACTATCGCCCGGTTCACACTCCACCCACATCTATTGAACAGGTGAAGAGGCTCATCCCTTGTTTCCTGTTTAGGATGCGGTTTCCGGTTTTCTCTTTTCCAATCTTTTCACTCTTTTCCTTTATTATTTTATTTTCTTTTTTTCAATTGGAGTAGATAGACTAAACTATCGCCCGGTTCACACTCCACCCACATCTATTGAACAGGTGAAGAGGCTCATCCCTTGTTTCCTGTTTAGGATGCGGTTTCCGGTTTTCTCTTTTCCAATCTTTTCACTCTTTTCCTTTATTATTTTATTTTATTTTTTTCAATTGGAGTAGATAGACTAAACTATCGCCCGGTTCACACTCCACCCACATCTATTGAACAGGTGAAGAGGCTCATCCCTTGTTTCCTGTTTAGGATGCGGTTTTCGGCTTTCTCTTTTCCATTCTTTTTACCCTTACGTAGCCCCCTGCGCATCAGTGGCGTTACTGCCTTGCTCGGGGTGATATGATTAAAAAAAAAAAAAAAAAAAAAAACTTTGCATGAGTGTGTGTGTGTGTGTGTGGGTAATAAAACTGAGAGATAATTATGCAGGAGGAAAAGGAAATATGTAGCAAAAGGAAAGAAAGGGAGTAAGAAAGAAAAAAGAGAATAAACAAGAAAGAAAGAAAAAAAGAAAAAGGTGTGTTAGATTAGCATACAGAAGGATATGCAGGCAAGGGGTGTGGGAAGAGAAAGATAGATACATTGAAAAAGATAAAAATGAAAAATAGCAAGCTTTGCAGACTTTGTCAAATTTTCTTCAAAATTTTTTAATCTGTTTCAAACTATTGTTGAAATAAAAATATTTTCCATTAAAATTTATAAAAATAAATTTGAATAAAAAGGAAAGATATGAAATAAATTATTGATATAAGTAATTTTTTTTTTTATTTTTATAATCATATTGCCCCAAGCAAGGCATTTTACTGCCACTGTTTTGCAGGGGGTTACATATGAGGAAAGTTATGAGAAAAAGTGACAGGTTACAGGGGGTGTCAGAAAGTGGGTAAAAGAAGAATGAATGTGACCATAAAGTGAGGGATCAGTTTATATATTGATTGTAATGATTGATTGATCCCCCACTTTATATCTACATAATAATAATAGTATAGAAATTTCTTTTTTATATTCATATTGCCCCAAGCAAGGTATTTTACTGCCACTGTTTTGCAGGGGGTTACATAGGAGGAAAGTTATGAGAAAGTGACAGGTTATAGGGGTGTCAGGAAGTGGGTAAGAGAAGGATGAGAATACTGATGAGTGGAGTGGACGGAGAAAGGAGCATGAGAGAGAGGATGCAAGTTAGATAGAAGATGACTATTGACTTTACATTTAAATTTTTGGAGATTATAGCTGTCAAGAAAGCAAGTAAATGGAAGGGAATTCCACAGGTGGCAAGTGCGAGAAAAGTAGCTGGTGGAGTAGAATTTGCATTTACAATTTATTGGTTTCACAGTAAAAGGGTGGGACCTAGCTGTTAATCTTCTGGTTCGAGTAAATTTATTTATAGGGGGCACCAGTGAGCTAAGTTCATCGGAGCAGAAGCCATGAAAGTATTTGTAGAAGAGACACAGGGAAGCCACATTGCACTGGTGAGAAAGAGACTGTATCTAATATATAATATAAATAAATAATATACTTAAAGAAAAATTAAAATGTAGGTAAAGTAAAATAAATTAGAAATAAATTGAAGAATGTATTATCACTTAAGTATTACTACTGATGTAAATAAATGTCTAATTGTACAAATAATAGAAATTGATTTGTAATATTAAAAAAAAAATTGTATGAATATATATCTCAATTTAATTAATCTCAAGTTATGTTGCTGATAAGAGGTGGGTGGAAACCTAAGCTAAGGTAATTTAGAATAATTAAAAGTATGGAGAAAAAAAAAGTCGATATAATTAAATTATGGTATGACAACTTATTGCTCAACTAAATGTGTTAGATTTGTAATCTATGAAAAATGAACCAGAATGAAAAAACCTGTAACTAGATTGAAAAGGGGCTATATTAATGGGAAGTATTATTTTAATTTTTTAATAGTCAAGGGCTAAAAGAGAAAATAAATCAATCATATTAGTAGGAGGGAATAATAAATTAATAAAGTTAAAGAAAAATTAAGGCACTAATATTGATAAGACTAGAAAAGGTCAAGGGTCAAATGTGGTTAACATTTATGTTTGTAATAATTTCTACAACAAATAAGAAGGAAAGAAAACTGTTGAAATAGAAATTTTGGGTTTATTTAGAAGGGTTAATACCTAAATTTAAAATTCAAAAATTTTGATTTTTGATGACATTTGCTAATGGATTCTTTTTGTAAGTTTAAAAGTAGATTTTGCTTAAGTTATTTAATTTTTTCAAGTAAACATAGATGGCATTTGTCATAAAAGTTCTTGGGGGTGTGGGCTGAACCTTGTTGTCTGGAACTCACTATGAGGTTGAGTTCCTCTTCTTTCATTTCTGAAAATCTTTGGGAAAGGAAGTTTGGAATTTTAGATTAGGGTTTTAAAAGGATTGCTTATAAGAGTAATAATGAACTCCTCACCCCCTGCTGAAATCCCAATGTAAACTTGATAATTTTTTTTTTTTTTTTTTTTTTAAGGGGGAGGTATGATCTTAGATAAGTTGGGTAGGCCTACATTTGCCTTCCATTGGACAGTTGTGGACAGACCTACAGTTGCAAGATGGTAAAATACCAGTTTTAGTATCAGGTCTATTTAAATTCTTTAAAATTTGTTTAATGCAA
This sequence comes from Ascarosepion bandense, assembly GCA_037127315.1. Lineage (NCBI taxonomy): Eukaryota > Metazoa > Mollusca > Cephalopoda > Sepiida > Sepiidae > Ascarosepion > Ascarosepion bandense. The sequence goes on from JBBBDQ010000942.1 coordinate 4,746,188, forward strand.
AAATGATGCATATGTTAAGTATATTTAAACTATAGATGAACTAGCAGTATAGCCCGGCGTTGCTCGGGTGTAATGGAAGCTTTAAAACTAATTCATGGTCCTGGAGCTCAGACTCTTTGGACGTTGGCACGAAAGTCTAAAAAGCAATAGTTGTTTCCAGTTAAAGCGAAACCATAGACTGAAAGAAAAATGAATGGATGTAAATCAAATTTTGATTTCCTGGTATTGATATCAAATTTTCTGCACTATTGTAAGAACTGCAACTTTGAAACTTCTGAATATCTTTTCTTATGTCTTTGTCTATGAGTGTATCAAATTTGATTAAAATCGGATCACTCCTTTTATAATCCGATTTTTTTCGATTATCGATATTTATCGTGGGTACCTCAACACAAAACCTAGCTAAGAACACTCGCAGACACTTATAGTACAACTGTAAATTTTCAAGAAAATCGGTTCAGCCGTTTTGGAGTCTATAGGTAATGGATACACACACATATAAAGTTCCATTTATAAATAAGTTTAGATTAAGTGTGTTTATATGTTGGTTATGTTACTATGTGTGTGAATGACAACAAAATACATTTCTGTTCAAAATTGTAATAAGATAATGTAGACAAGTAAAAATACTTATAAAATTATAATAGTAATAAAGTACCATATTATATCATTACAATATTATAATTAAGCAATATAAATAACATACAATAATATATAATAAATTGGAGAAAAATATAATAAATAAAATAATATAAATAATAGTCATTATAATAAAAATAAAATATAATAGGGAGAAAAATATAATAAATAAAATAATATAAATAATAGTCATTATAATAAAAATAAAATATAATAGGGAGAAAAATATGAATAATAATAGGAAATAATAGGTTAATTATAAAGTAAAATAGAAACTAGCACATGTAGAGAAAACAATAATACAATGTTATGAATATATAGAAGTATCTTTAAATTCTTTAATTATATCTATTGGTAGACATATCTTGGATTCATGGATAATTGATTTGTAGAAAGATGCAGAAGTAATGTAATGTTTTAATCATGTGTTTTTTTTCTGATTCTTTCTCAAATTTTTGTTCTTCTCTTTCACTTCCGGCAGGCCCTTGTATTTTAGTGGCACCATTTTGCTTAGTGTGAATTGATTAAATATTTATCTTATATGTAAGGGTTATGAACTTTGTAAAATAATTGATTTTCTGTATCATAATTCAATGAACTTTTATTTAAAAAAATAATCAAGAAGTGTTTAATTGTTTATTTAAAAAAAAATGTCACCATCAACACAAAATTTCTAAAACTCATATATAGATATAATAGTACTATGAACTTTATGGAAGCTTTTTGAACTTATTTTTGTTTATTCTTAAGTTTGTATGTTATGCTATAGCTATAAACTGTTAAATGCATTAAAAAAAATACATAAGTAGTATCGAATTACATCATTAGCAAATTAAAAAATAAAGTTACTGAAATATTTCAATTTTTTTTTACCCTTGTTGCATATATAAATAAATCGAAATTTCAGTTTGGTGATGGCATTTTTCATAACTTTTGAATGAAAGTTCATAGATTTATGACACATGAACATAAGGTTATAAAAAGTCATAAGCCCAATTGATCATTGCTAATGAAGCGAAAATTTTTTCGCTGAAATGACCATTCAACGAATTTAAATTTTGAAATTTTTGACATACTATATATATATATATATATATATATATATATATATATATATGGTTCTGTGACTAGGTTTATACTATTTAGACCAAGCCCTCCACCTTGATCAATTTTAATATTAATAAAATTAATATTGATAGGATCGTGTTTTGGGGATTTTACCTTTTGTTCATCCTTTTTGGATTTAAAAAATATATATATTGTTAAATATAACAGACAAAGAATGTCTATTATGTTTAAAACCAGCGTGATAAAAAAAATATCCAAATGTTGGACAATTTTTGTCTTTATTTTCACCTGAAATTAGAGCCAAAATACAATGTTTAGAACAGATCATGATTAAATATAATAGACATTCATTGTTTGTTAGTTTTCTAAACATATACTGTTAAATATATCTGCTGCCTCAATGCACTATATATATATATATATATATATATATATATGGCTTGTGCTGTCTTTAATTACACAAGGTATGCAGCTTTTAACCTTTGTATTAAATGTACAAAAAAAAATATATTTTGCATTTTATGCCTAATAATCAGAGTAACCTTCATAATTTTGTAGGTTTAGGTTTATTTTGTGCCACAAATTGAAAATGTAGCTGCTAATCTATTTTATTCAGAGTAGGGATTGCCTACTTTAGTTATTTAGATGCCATATTCCTTTATATATATATATATATATATATATATATATATATATATACACGCTTATTGAACAGGTGTAGAGGCTCATCCCTTGTTCCCTGTTTAGGACGTGGTTTCCGGCTTTCTCTTTTCCAATCTGTTCACTCTTACGTAACCCCCTGCACACCAGTGGCCTTACCACCTTGCTCGGGGTGATATGATTAAATATATATATGAATGAATGATTTGTAAATGAGTTATATGAAAAATATTCAAAAGTTCTACAATATAAAAGTATTGAACACTTTAATTCAACTGATTCAACTGTGTACTAGTCTAATTTAATTATGACTAAAACTAATTTTTCATATATATATATATATATATATATATATATATATATATATATATATATTATGCTCTCCCAAGTAATTGACCACTTTAGAGGGGTGAAAATTTTATAAACAGCAGTTACTTATGGCTTTATGTGATGCTCTTTTTCGAGATTGAGCACTTTCAACTACTGGCACATTTATATTGGTGTAAATATATTATATGCTTTGAAATCTTTCTTTCTCGAACATCCCCAGATGCCTTGGTGGGTGAATCTCTTTGCTGCTGATAAATCAGTCGGGTTTCAGCCTTGGCTTGAGGCGGGCATTTAATCTAGCTGCATTGATGAGCAGTGAAACAGGCCTGTATGCAGATGATTTATACACACACACATATATATATATATATATATATATATTTTTTTTTTTTTTTAAGAAGTAGTAGGAGGATTTGAACAACTAATCCAAGTGGCTTGGTTGCAGAAGTTATTGCTTGGGGAGACACTAACCTATGGGCAAAGGAGCTTGGATTATTTCCACCACGGAATTCGTGAGGAGTGGCGCACTTCATCGAGCTTAATTCGTTACCTCTTCATCACCAGGGCCCATGGTACAGTTGGTATAACATCAGCTTAATAACCAAGACTGTCTGGGTTCGATTCCTGGTAGTGGATGCGCACTGCGGATGAGTCCCAAATATAGGATGAAACGGCCGTCCAGTTCTTTCTGCATTCTGTTGAGGTTGAATATAAAGCTCGATGATTTACTTATCTATATATATATATATATATATACTGTAATAGTTGTTACAATGGTTTATAAATTCATAGTATCACTACACAAAAATTTTCGCGTATCGAAGCTAGCCATGTATCTGGGCTGCTTCTTCTTCAGGTGATTTAGTGGATATGAGAATTATCTAGTTGAAAAGACTGTTTATTTGTGTTGGATTTGTTTTTTTAGGTGTTAGTGGGGTTGGTCTGTAATTTGAATTCTGTTGACCTTTTTAACATCTTAGGGTTAAGTGTTTGTTGGTGGCTAAGTTCAGGATAGGTTTTCCTATTTATTTTGTGTGGGTGTAGGCTGCTGGCGCCGTATAACACTCTACATTTGTATCGAGCACTCTTTATAAAAGTAAATGCATGAACAACAGGTTAAAAAACCTACGAGTTCTACAACTTAGTTACAATACTATATATATATATATATAAAACATGAATGCATGCTGCAAATGAATCATTATAAATTTCCTGTTATACTGTATTTTTTTCCTGTATAAATCTTGTGCCAAATGATACTCAAAGTTCCAGAAGATAAAAAAATAAGCTTACATCACTTTGTAGTGCATTTGATTGTTTATTTTTTTCTCTAAATTTGGCAAAACATGAACGATTTGACCTTTCAACTTGGTGTTTGTGGGGATTATTTGTATTAATCTTGCAGATGTATTTACTACTTGGTATCTTTTCTTTTTTTTTTTTTTATGTTATTATTAGGATTCACTAGTTTTGTGTCTATGGAAGACCAAAGTACTCATGATGTTGAACGAGATTAGGCTCTTTTACCTTGTCTAATTGCCGCTTAGTCTTTTCATTGGGATTTTACATTACTACTAATAAAAAACTTATTAGCCAAGAGAGAACATTATCTTGTTTTGCTTCTACAATATTCTAGATAAATACGCTTGACTACTTTGTTTTGTTTTTTACTTTAATATTACAGTAAGTAATCTCTTGATCATTACACATTATACTGTGTGTTTAATTCAACAGCCACTGATTGTTGGATTGGATTAAGCATAAAAGTTTACTTTTGTCATAACAGTGTAACTCTTGGTCAGAGTTGCTACCTTATTTCGACTGGCAAAAAGAAACTTATGCAGTTGGATGGACGATAATCTCTTTTATTTATAATCTAACTTGGAATTCCAGTCTTTTTAAGGTCTTGCTTTTCATATTACACGGTTTCTGCTACGATGGACTTTATCATCAAGTTCGTGCAGAGATATACTTATGCCACATTCATCATAGCTAGTGCGATGCAGACCCAGACCGGCGTTTGTCTGTTGCCTCTTATTATGGGGAGTTGCTCGTGTATCGATGTGGAGTGAAAACAGCTAGGAGGAGTTTCTCTCTTTGCTGGATGACCATTGGAATCACTCGTCACTGGCTAGCCTGCTTGCTTTCCCTCTTCGGCATGGAGTACCTGCTTAAATGGTTAAATAAATATAACCTGGCTTTTATAGTTATTGCTTTGCAAAGGAGAGATGTCCATGATGAAATGGATTTCATGCCATTGTCACCAGAATGAACTCCTGGATTTTATTTCAAAGACTAACATGACTTTGTTAATGAAATCTTAGTTTTGACATAATCACTGTTTATTATGTAAAATCTTCTTTTTGCCTCCTCCTCCTCCCCACCTTTACTTATTTTTTATTTTTATTTTTTTTTTCAACCTAGACTTTTTTCCCTTTATTCTGAAATTAACTCTGCCTTGTTAACTTTTGAAATAATCTTTGAATTGGAGCATTGTAGCCATTTTTTTTTTTTTTTTCTAATTTTTGTTGTGATTTTATGAATTTTCTTTGCTCATAGAGAATTGTATTTCTCTCCTAAGAAGTAACAGCACCCCCCTCCTCATAATTTTCATGGCATATAATAATGGGTGTATCATAGCTGCCAATCAAGTGGGTTTTTTTTTTTTTGTTTGTTTTTTTTTTTTAAACTTTGAAGGATGAGGCTGCAAAGGAGCTTTGGGAGTTACATTGAGATACATGGGGAAAACCCACAATTGGAGACTAAGCAGAATGGGTAACCTGAGCTGAAGTTATTTCTAACTGAGCCTTACCTTACCTGCAAGGTTACAAGCTGGTTTTATCAAATATCATGCACATTTAGTTGCGATGCATGTACCCAGTATATACCCTTATCAGACTGAGTGTCATGATGGTTTAGGGTTTGTATATTTGTACCCTGGCATCACTTTGTTGGCATGATCTCTTCTCATAATAATAATGACTCCTTGTCCCTGTTCTGCTCTGTACCTTTTAACCTGAAGTCATTATCCTAATGACTTATATATTGAGTATTGATATGGTAGATATAATTTTATCAGAGACTCATTAATGAGACCCCCTCTGAGATTATATATAGAGAAACAAAGGTCACTAGTTAAAAACAAAACAAAAATAAAACCCTGAATGATTGGTATTATAATAGATATTTTGCTTGAGGAAATCAATCTGTTTCTTGATACAAGTGTAATCACTTGAGTTGATGAATTTATTCAATACAGAAAAATAATGGTTTGTGTTTGCCTTACACTGTTTTTGTTTTTTTGACTGAAGTTTATTTGTTTATTTGCTGGTGTTAAATTACTGAATTACACTTTTTTAACAATTTTTTTCCTTTTTACTGAAGCTTACAAAAGATAAATTTCTTAATTTAAGAGTTTTTTTTATTGTTCTCTTTCAACAATGTCTTACTTTAACATTTATCATGGTACATGATAATAGATTTAAAATCAAATACATTCATAAGCATATTTCCTATATAAGATATAGAACAACTTGTAAAAATTCTTGTCCAGTTAAATTATATTTAAAGTCTGAAGTGTAATCGCTAAATCCTTATGGTTATTTATTATTTTTGTCCCTATTATCTGTGATTTTTCTCAATAAATCTCTTTTAGATTTGGCTTCCATTGTATTTTGCTTGTATTGAATAAGTGTGTGTGTGTGTGTGTGTATATATATATATATATATATATATATAAAATGTCTACCAAGGTAGATATTTAAATATGACTTTTATATTTTGTTGCATTTGAATTCTGTTAGAAATGGCTCTACATTGTTAAAAGTTGTTTCTAAACATTTCAAGCAAAAATTTTTTGAAAGGGACTTTTTAATTTGGTAATCGGTGATATTAGAATTAGTGTAAGTCACGGGATATTGTTTTTTAGTTTTTTTTTGTTTTTTTTGAATAAGAACCTTTTGATCATAGGGAAAAGTATCTGCTCTTTGAAAACATAGAAAATTTTTAAAAATTTCCAATCTTTTATTTGTCAATAAAGTGGTTAAAATTTTTAATCGCATTAAAGAGGAGACTAAATATAATATTTTGATTTATTTATATGCTTACTTCAATGTTGAAGTATATATCAATTTTCATAATTAATTTTAGCTGAAAATTAGAAGAAAGTATTTACTTTTGTCTGATAATTGTTGATATATTTAATGTATGGAATTTGTTCTATGGTACAACGTTAGTATTTGAGATTTAAAAAAAAATTATATAAATTTTGCAAATAATTTTTATTTTCTATCTCTTTGTTTCACTACATTGAAGATAATGCTTTTTTTTCTAAAAATGTAAAAAAAAAAAGAAGTTATTACTCTTTGATATTGTTATTGACTTACCAAATTTTGTCCAAATCTGATCATTTTTGGCATAGTTGCCAAGATTGATTTCTCAGTTCTCTCCCTTGTTCATATGCCTGAAGCACTTATCACAGTGCAAAAGAATATAGTATCTTCATTGTAGTAACTTCTTTATTCCTTTTAACTGATAACCTATTCACATAACACGTAGTTATAACTCTACAATATGCAATTAGAATTTCTTGAATATTTTCTGTGTCCATATAGTAGTAGTAATGTTGTAATAATGAGATTGGTAGTATTTTATGTTGTAATAAATTAATGATGATCATATAATCTTAGTAATTGTCATTGGCTAATGATGGAATAATTAAGATTTGTTTCAGATTTGTAAGTGATTACTTGGATGTTACGCACAATAACTGGCAACTTTTCGTGATAACCTCCATTTTGTTGCATACATGTAGAATGTGAGGAATCAGCTAAGCCTTTTTCGTATCTGTTTTTATGCTGGTTATTACTTACGTTCAGGTTGAATCACAAGATCACAATTAGTACATTGTTTCCCTGTGCATAAGATAACGCCTCACTTTGAGGAAGAAAAAACATCTTGTGTAACATTAAGTGGTGATTGTGCTTACTTCATGTAACAGATGAATTGTTTTTAGTATCTTTGGTATACAAATACAAGGAATAATTTTGAGCCCCCTTTTTACCTTTCTTTCTTTATCTTGCTAATTTCTGTCTCCAGTTGAATGATTCACAGAAATCAGCAAATAAAAATCTTCCTCCACATAGAATTTCTATTCTAATTAAAGTGGTGTCAAAAGTTAGATTCCTCGCCAAAAAGAAAAGAAGGAAGAGAAATACTGTATAGAGAGGTTGTAGAAAAGGTGTTTTGTTGTAAAATGTTTGTCAATGCATTGACCAAAATAATAAAGATGTGGATATTTTTCTCAGTAATTAATAAAGTAAGAGTTAAATTATTGCATAATTATGTTATCATAATTATATTAGTAGATGAAAAAATATATAATTGTATAATTTTATATTAATATTCTTTATAATGTTATCTTGATAAAAAATATATATATATATATATATATATATATATATATATATATATATATACAGTAGGTATATAAACTGAACATTGTATCTTTCAGTATTAAAAGATATTCCTTTTTATAAGGCATGAACTCCATGATCTAAGCGATATCTGTTTTTGGTATTTCTTGGATTTTACTGTTCAATATGTTCTATACCTTGCTATAATGAACTTTGATATATATTAAAAAAAATGGATCATTTTTAACTTTTTTGTTGGAAAGAAAGAAAAAAAAACAGATTTATATGCTAAGAAATATAATTGGCTGAGTTTAATCTTACTAATATTTTAGTTCTTTTTTTCATTTTTTTAAATATAAATATATATATATATAACACAGTACACTTGGTATGTAATCCAGGTAAATTCCAAAAGAGAACTCAATGTTAAATTCATTTATTTAATTTAACAGAGTAATATAATTTATAAAAGATTTTCGATTATTACTATGGATAATACATATTTCACCACTTTGATGTTATTATTGCAGCTTGTCAGACCCAAATTAGGGTCTGATGAGCTGCGATAACATCAAAGTGGTGAAATATGTATTATCCATAGTAATAGTTGAAAATCTTATATATATAAAATAGTATTAATGATTTGGAAATTCTTCCAAAGGAAAAAAAACTGACTTCAACTTTGTTTATTTTTTTTTTTAAGTGTGTCTTTGTTGTATCTGCTTTATTTCTGGAAAGCATTTTTCTTAACCTGGCTTGGTTGTTTTTATGAAGCTCCCTCAGCTTTTTCAGAAAATATCTTAGTTCCCTCAATTTACTTTATGAATCTGGAAACAAATTTTGTAAACTATGAGAGACTTTTTTTTTTAAAAAAAAATACTCCTTCTTTATTGAAGGAAAAATACCTTATCAAAATGGCTGTGAATAGAATTAAAAATATCAAAAAAAAAAAAAAAAATTTCTTCCTTCTTTTGTTTTTGTTTGATTATTTTATCTATTTAGAATCCTTTGCTATGTTTGTATATATTTCCATATCTTCAGTCAATGTAGAATGGAAGTGTGCATGTGATATGCATATTGGTTTTTGGGATCCCGGATCTGAAGATGTGTTAATAATATACTGATAGAAACATGGAAAAAAGATTGCTTACCCTGAAAATAACAAGAACGAACAAAAAGTTCCTTATTTTCTTGCTTCAAGGCTCTTCTCTTCTTACTTGGTCAGTGTAATAATATCTTTACATAGAAACTCTGTGTTGGCATTTTCATCATGAAGTCTTTTGGGGGGGGGGAATTTCTGAACATTTTTTATTTTTAAAAATCTGGTTGTCCTCAAAATCTTTTTTTTCTATTAGTTTCAGTTTTTGAAAAGTTTTGATAAAATAAATGGCAAGAACCATTTTTTCAAAAGATTATATTTTTAAATCTTTTCATTTCAAAATCAACCGCTAACTTTTTTTGTAAACTAATTGTGATACAAATCTTAAGTTAAATTTAATAGCCACAAACCTAAAACAAAACCTTTTATAGCTTTGTTTTTTATATACTGTATCATATATATATATATATATATATATATATATATTTTTAGTGATGTAGTGAATTTAATAACATCAGTTGAATGTCTGTTATAAAATAGGAAATTTGCACTGATAAAAAAGTATTGATAATGATTTTAGGTTGGTCAAATTTATACACAAATGAATAAGATTGAAGAAAATAATTACAACATTCAAAACATTAATTTAAAACAGTGCTCAATATAAAAATAGAGCAATGAATATTTATTATTAATTATTATGTAATAATTATATATATATATATATATATATATATATATATATATATATTTTTTTTTTTTTTTAATAATTATATATCTATCTATATATATATATATATATTTAAATAACAGTTGTACACCTATGTATTTTTTCTCACTGTTAGTCTATTGAGCAATATGTTTTGTCAAAGGAAAGATTAAAGTCAATGACAGAGAATCAATAAATCTATTTATGTATGATTTAACGTTTCTCTTTACAAGTTAGCTTTTTAAAACTCATGACACTATGAAGAAAAGATAAAATATAGAAACTGTAATATTTATGAAATTGCATAAAATTGATTTCTATGAAAATGGGAAATAATTTATGAATTTGATTTTTTTTTTTTTTTTTTTTTTTTTTTTCTCGAAAATGTTAATGTATTTTCTGTTAAAAATTTGAGAAAATTTTCTTTTAATTCTTGTATGATTTTTAGATTTGTTATGTTATAAAAATAATATTGTGATGTTATAAAAAATATATTACTTTCAAATAAATTCACTTTATAGAAGGCCTTATTTTTGTATTTGTTTTCCTTTCTTGTCTGTTGTCAAAAGTTTTAAAAAGCCGTTTCATAAAAAGGAAAGAGCAAGGAAGAAATCTTTATATTGTCATCGACAATCACTTGCCTATATTTTGCCAACAAAGACTATTGAACAATTTTGATATTGGTTAAAAAAAACAAAAAAAAAAAACAAACTATCTGTTCCATCATTTGAATGAGATTGATACTTGAAATATATTCCTCAGTTTTTTGGCTGGCATCAAAGCAGAGTATCTGTTTTTGCCACATTTGAGATGGGAGAAGGTATTTAATCCTACGGGTTCCAGTTGTGTAGCAGCACTTTCTTCATTGCACAAGGGGAAGTGGGGTTAGTGCAATATAAATGTCAGCATGACAGTGGTCATGAGGTCTGAGCAATTTTTGTTCTTGGACCATATGCATTTGTATGGGCGTCCCACATAAAAAGTAATAATGTTGTGTCATATCAATTCCTGCTTTAGTGGCAGTCAGGTAAATTATGATTTTTTTTTTTTTTTTATCACCTTGTTTGCTAACAATTGAGTCATTAATGAAAATGAAAACAGAATTGGCAAACTGAGTTCAATTTGGTTTTGTTTATATTCACTTTGACAAAATAATTTGGTGAGGGGGACATGTAACGAGGAAGGAAGGCCTGGAGAATTTAATACTCACAGGATGGATAGAAAAAAAGAAAGATGGGGGAAAGCAGTGTGAGAATACTTTATAGGCTTGAGCAAATGGATGACAGTGTGGGGTTTTTTGAGGGATACCAAGAGGAAAAATATTGAGAATGACAGAGCTGAGTGGAAGTCTATGATTACCTACGTCCTGAAGGGACATGGCATATGAAGAAGAAGAATTCTCAGTGGTCTGGAATTAAGTATCACATGCATTAATTTCATACACACAGAAAGGGAAAAAAAAAACAAAAAAACTTCACCACAGTACCCTGTCAGTTGTTTTAATGAAACTTGTGTGTGTGTGTGTGTGTATATACATAGTCTAGAAATTTTTTTAGATATTCTACAATTCCATGGGTTGTAGAATATCTAAATTTTTTTCTAAATTATATTACTTTAAATTAAATAAATTTAACATTGAGTTCTTTTGAGTTTGTCTCTATCAGAATTTACTTGACTTATATACCAAATATTCTACGTTATATCTCCAAGAGAGCTCAACTATGGATGATAGAGGCAATATATTTTTAAATCCCAAAGTAAGTGGTTTTCTGGTAAAATTTCAAAGGAGATCCTATTAGTAATAATTGTTAAAATGAAATATTAAAAATGATCCAGTCAAGAGAGCTCAATGTAAATAAAATTATTATTTAACAGAGCCAAAATGTATTTTTTTTACATATAAAAAAAATTCAAAATTTATGACTGATCATTTCAACTGAATTTGCTTCTTCAGCAATCTTTAATATTATGGGAAAATTTTAAAATTTAGTTAAGCGTGTATTTGTTTGTGTGTATAGATTAAGTCATTTACTTATACACTTTCTAAAATAAATTTTTGAATTTTTCCATAATATTAAAAATTAATGAAGAAGTGAATTGAATTCACAGAAATGATCATTCACTCATAGATTTTGAATTATATATATATATATATATATATATACACTGTAATGGTTGTTACAATGTTTTTAAATTCATAGTATCACTACACAAAAATTTTCATGTTTCAAAGCCAGCCCATTATGTTGTTGGCTTCATCCTCAGGTGATTTTTTTCGAAATGAGAATTATCTAGTTGAAAAGCCAGTTTATTTGTGTTGGATTTGTTTTTTTGGGTGTTAGAGGGGTTGGTCTGTATTTTGAGTTCTGTTGACCTTTTTAAGGTCTTAGGGTTAAGTGTTTGTTTGCGGCTGAGTTCAGGATGGGTTAATCTATTAATCTTGTGAGGGATGCTGCTGCTGGCCCTTGCCTGTTGTTATTTGGTTTAGGGGTTGGTAGGAGTTGTTTTGTTTTGGGGTTGGATTCTCCTTAATTTAATTTGTTATTTTGTATTGGGGTGTGTGCTTTTTTTGTTTTTTTATTTTTTTGTTTTTTATAAAATATATTTTTTATAAAATATATCTTTCATAAAAAAATATTTTATAATATTCCATAATATTCAAACTATTTTATAATATTATAAAATATAATATTTTATAATATTTAAGAAATATATTTCTTTTATAAAATCTATCCTTTATAAAACATATTTTATAAATATAAAATATATTTTTTTATTTATTTATCTACTATTCTGCTGCAACTGCGTTATTTTTTGTTGGTATTGTATAGGGTTTGTTTTCTTTTTCTGTTTATTTATAGGGTTGGTTGTGTGTATTTTTTGTTTTTGGGGGGGTTCTGGTTGGGGTGTTTTTTGTTTACTTAAATTTTAGTGAGAAATATTTGCGATGTTTGCATATTACTGCTAATTCGTCTCTACAGTTTAATAAATCGTTGCTGTTAGGGTACTGAAGAATGTGTAGTTTTTCACTTAGACATAAAGGGCAGATGTCATTAAGTGAGTTGCAAGTTCTAGTTTTTTCTAGGATTTTCCATTTTACTTTGGGTTTCTGTTTTGAATCCTTTAGCTTCCAAAAGTATGTGGAAAGGGATGTTTGGTTTCAGTATAAGCTGTTTTTAAATGAGGTTAGGTGCAAGTACCAGCACTGCTTAAAAGTATTCTTAGTTGATCCGATATACACTTTATTTATAGTTGGATTTTCGATGGATGTTATGTTGCATTGATAGATTATTGAGTTTGTTTTGCATTTATTTTGTAGTGGGCAGTTGCTAGGGTTTCTACAATTACACATGTTTTCGTTGTTGGGTTTGGTTGTGTTTTGGTTGCCGGTTTTTGGTTTACGTGTTGATTTAGGATATATTTGCTATGGTTAGTTATTTTTTTCTAGGTTGTTTGTGCAGCTGTAGCTACGTTTAAGTGTATTTTTGTTGAAGATTTTACTGAGGGGGTTATTTGTTGGGAAATGTTTTTTAATTAAGTTCAGGAACTTCTGTCCTAGTTTGGTGTTGATCATTTGGTTGAAAGGAGGTGTATACCAAATTATTTTTCTGTTTCTACTTTTCTTGTTGGGGTTGTTGTTTGTTATGTATTGGATGTCTTGGTTTCTGTAGCCGCTTTTTTTTAATGACTTGTTGTAGAGACCTTTGTGTTTGTTGAATATTTCTTTGTTGGATGAGTTTTGGCTGATTCTATGTTCTGTGGAAGAGGGTATATGTTTGATAATACTAGGAGGGTGGTTTGACTTTGGGTGGATGTATAGTGGGTATTCATTGGGTTTTATGTATGGTTTGTAATTGTTGTTGATTAAATCTAGTGTGATATCGAGGAAGTTTGCTACTTTTAAATTTGTGTTGACTATAACTTTTAGGCTTAAAACTTTGAATTCTCTAACTATATAGTTAACTGGTTAACTAATATATATATATATATATAGTTAACCAGTTTTTGGTCATAATTAAATTAGACTAGTATACAGTTGCATTAAAAAGTGTTCAATACATATATAATGTAGAGTTTATGAATATTTTTCTTGTTTCAATTATTTATGCAACCTTGCTTTCAACCTTTTGGTATCTCAGCTGATGTATAATAACTAATGTTACAATGTTTTCAAACATACAAGAAGGATTTTTATGAACACATGACTGGAAGTTCAAAATATCTGGACTTTTCTAAATTAGGGATGCATTTTTAAAGATCTTAAACACTTTCATCCAGGTTTGTATGATCCTAAAATATATTTTTGGGTGTGATTACATCTGGACATCCTGTTGGAACTTTCATTTGGTAATGTTTTTGTTCTGGAAATAATACTATGGCTAACTTCTGTTTCTCTCTATTTATCCCGCTTTATGCCCAGTAGAAGTTTTAACTAACCCTATCTATCTATGCATCACTCATTCACTAATGAATTAGAGCACTCTGGCTATTGGGCAGGTATAATGACAATATACATACTAAAAAGTCTGCCTTCTTCTACCAAACACCCATAGCTCAGAGGTAGAATCGTTAACTGACGCCAATTCGGTTGGGTTTCAATCCTAGGTTAAAGGCAATCGGAGTCTAACCTTACTGATGAGCTGTGGTACAGCGAAACAGATCTGTCTGTGGATGACACATATATATATATATATATATAAAACATAGTACACTTGGTATGTAATCCACGTAAATTCCAAAAGAGACGAACTCTAGAGAACTCAATGTTAAATTTATTTATTTAATTTAACAGAGTAATATAATTTATAAAAAATTTTCGATTATTACTATGGCTAATACATATTTCACCACTTTGATGTTATTATCAGGTGTTATTTTGATTACCTACTCTTGTACCATTTGGGTCTGACAAGCCGCGATAACATCAAAGCAGTGAAATATGTGATACACGCTTTGAACTGACTGATTGCCAGTAGGTTGCCATTGCTTTCTGTGGTAGACCCAATCTGTCCTATTATTTAATCCATAAATAGAGGGAAGGGATGGATTAATACCTTTCTCAAGGGTATTTGTGCGTAAGTGAATGCAAGGAATTCCACTGGAATTCAAACTCGGCTCCCTGATTTCTCGTTCTGAGCCGATATCCACTGTACCACAACACGCATGTATCAGTCATCTGAAAAAAGTAGAAAAAATCTCAGGTGGTATATTATTCCTGACTCTGGTTGAGTCAGTGGTAGGGTTAAAATCCTTTGAAGATAGAATAACAATATTAAAAAGCAATGACAGGTTAAAGAAGTGAGTGGTAGGCTGTGTCTATGTTTTGCCAATAGAAAAAGGTGATCAATCATGAAATGTATTCTGGATAGAGCAAAGCAACAAATCTTAAAAGCAAATGTCAAAACTTGTTTATTCACTCTGTCCATAGCATTTTACAATTTGTTTTCCTTATGATTGTACATCTTTTCTGTGGTTTCTGACTGAAAATATTTAATTGGGCTTCATGTTGAACAAGGCTAAATTTGAAGTAGAAAAGTAGTGTTTAGAAAGTTGTTGCAACAGTCTTTCAAGTGATGATAAACCTACTTTCAGTTTTGAATGCTAACAGCTATTGCCACTCCGAACTATATAACTCTCTTACCCAAAACACAGTCATTTTATGTGTGTACAAATATAATACACATACATTGTTGATATTTAATAAGTTAATATGCTTTTTTAAGTATGCCTTCTAACAGCATGGCTGATGCTAACCTTCAGGAGATTAAATCACTGTTAGACTTCAAATAAGTAGGTTGCCATTGCTTTCTGTGGTAGACCCAATCTGTCCTATTATTTAATCCATAAATAGAGGGAAGGGATGGATTAATACCTTTCTCAGGGGTATTTGTGCGTAAGTGAATGCAAGGAATTCCACTGGAATTCAAACTCGGCTCCCTGATTTCTCGTTCTGAGCCGATATCCACTGTACCACAACATGCATGTATCAGTCATCTGAAAAAGTAGAAAAAATCTCAGGTGGTATATATGCCTGACTCTGGTTCAGTCAGTGGTAGGGTTAAAATCCTTTGAAGATAGAATAACAATATTAAAAAGCAATGACAGGTTAAAGAAGTGAGTGCCACACCATTGTCACCCATTCACACCTACTAAAAGGTGAGGAGGCACCAATTTGCATTCCATGTCTGGAGCTCTACACAGTGAAACATATACTAACAAGCTGCTTAGATCTTGCACAAATGCAATTCAGATACTATCAAGAAAACAATCTGAAAGACATCTTAAACAAAGCTGACCCAAACGACCTTTTAGAATTTCTGAAAGCAACAAAATTATATAACAAAATATAGTTACAAAAGAAGATAGCATATAACCATCACACATGAAATCACAACACCTCTACTTATATCTCGACAGCAATACTCACAAAAGATCAACAAGCAGTAAACAAAAACCAAACAAATTCTTCAGCATTAAATGACCCAAAAGGGTAGATATGCTGGTAAAACAAACAACTAAACTAAACTGTGTGTTTTCTACTGATAAGAATTGTAATCATTATATAGTCAGTAGTGAAGTCTGTTAAGAAAGTTGGTTCACTGTGTCATGCTAGACAATTTTTATCGCCTGAATCTGTGTTGTCTGCCATTAGTTTACATTGAATATTGTTGCCACATCTGATCAAGTCCTTCTGCCAAATAAGAATTTGCAGTATGAATGGTTCCAATGTGGCATCTCGGCTTCAGTTACTTTCCTACCAGGTATAATTCAGCTTCCCCATGCTTTTTCTATAAATATTTTTATGCTTGTTGTTCTAATGAGCGTTCCTATTTAGTACCTAAACTTCATGAATTTCAGTATAGTACTAGATTGGCAGTTAGGTGTCATTTTTCTACAGAAATTTGCTCAGTGTAACTGTAACTTCTATTCTGTTAGTTACTTCTCTTTAATTTCTTGCCTGGGGAACTTTTTTTCAGCTTCTTGCTTTCCTGTCAAATTTTTTCTTTAAAAATTTAAATGCAAAGTCAATTGTAATCTTCTGTCTCCCTTAATCCTTTCTTTTTTTTACTGTTCTTTCTTCCTTAGTAACATTTTCAGTTTCCTTCTTGCTTTCCTATCAACTACAATCTTTGAAGATTTAAATGCAACATCAATCATCATCATCTGTCTCCTTGAATCCTGTCCTTTTTATTGTCTTTTCTCCTCAGTAACATTTTCTCAGTTTCCTTCTTGCTTTCCTGTCAACTACGATCTTCAAAAATTTAAATTCAATGTCAGTCGTCATCTGTCTCTTTGAATCCTGTTCTTTTTATTGTCCTTTTTCCTTAGTAACATTTTCTTAGCTGCCTTCACGCTTTTGTTTTTTATTTTCAGTAAACCCTTGCATTTTAGTGGCATTATTGACTTGTTTAGGGAGTGAAATGATTTTTAAAAAATGGTAAAAGATTACCTTGTTAAAATGGGAAGGCGCTGAAGTAAAAACAACAAAATTGCTAACCAATTTCTACAGGAAGAAAAACTAAATATTTATTATGTAAATTATTCATAACTAAAATTTTCTTTTGTGGGAATTGATCATACTTTGGAAGGAACTTTTAGATTAATTTCTTTGTTTCAATATCTCAAAAACATGGATGGAAATATCCTGCAGAAAATTCAAAATGGTAAAAAAAAACAAAAAAAAAACAAACTTTATTTTATATCTAAAATGGCAGTATAGCTCGGCTTTGCTTGGGTGTAATGAAAGCTTTAAAACTAATCCATGATCCTGGAGCTCAGACTCTTTGGACATTGGTACGAAAGACTAAAAAGCAATAGTTGTTTCCGGTTAAAGCGAAACTGTAGACTGAAAGAAAAATGAATGAATGGTAAGTCAAATTTTGATTTCCTGGTATCGATATCAAATTTTCTGCACTATTGTAAGAACTGCAACCTTGAAACTTCTGAATATCGTTTCTTATGTCTTTGTCTATGAGTGTATCAAATTTGATTAAAATCGGACCACTCCTTCTATAACCTGATTTTTTTGATTATCTATATTTATTGGGGGTACCTTGACACAAAATTTAGCTAAGAACACTCGCAGACGCTTATAGTACAACTGTGTAAATTTTCAAGAAAATCGATTCAGTCATTTCGGAGTCTATAGGTAAGGGACACACACACACACACACACACACACACACACAAAGTTCCATTTATAAATAAGTTTAGATAATTGAAATTAAATATTGAGATGAGGACTTGACTGTTTAATGAATTGTAATTTGATAATTTATTAAAGACAGCATTAAAGTAAATACAGAAGTATTAAACATTTTGTTTTTCTTTTCTAGAAACACACAGAATCGTCAGAAACAAGTACTAACACATATGCTGAGTATGACATCAACACTGATGAAGATGGAGCCACATCATTGCACAATGACTTTTTCACAATGGGGGTTGATGGCTTTGACTTACAGTTACCCCCATTGGTAACCTCCGAAGATGACCGTGACAGTTTTATCAGCGGCCGATCTTCTGAAGTAACAGAAAACAGGTGAGTGTTTTTAATTCTTTAAGTCTACTTTCAATGTTCGACTTTTCAGTCATGATTCTAAGATTTTATGTAGTATAAAATTGGAAATTCACTGGATTTAATGTGAGGCCACTTTGTTTTATCATATTGTCCAATGTGAATGCTTTGTCAATCATTAACTCGTAGAAAATAGATATTAAGAATGAAATATTTAAAGAGGCTTTTATGAAAGCAGAAAAATAAAAATAAATATTGTTAATTATAATGCCGGTCATTTGTTCTACAGCAGTATATATTTTGATAATTAAAGGGTCCTTCTATGAAATACGAGAGTCAGGGTTGTGATGGTAATACCAATCAATTAAGTGACTTTTTATATTTGTATCAATTATATATATATATTGTTGAATATAATGGGTAAGAAAAATTTGCTGAATTTTGTCATATTTAATGAAACATCTGAAAGAGAGGTTTGTGTGTGCATATATATATATATATATATATATATATATATATATATATATAAAGCAAGCGAGAGAAGAAAACTCAACACATTATTAAACAGTTGTAAATCCAGAATTCATTTCAGCAGTTGTAAAAGTTACAAACTGCTTCTTAAAACCCAAAAAATCAAAAATGATTTTTAATTTTTCAGGTTTGAAAAGCAGTTTGTAATTTTTACAACTGCTGAAAAAAATTCTGGATTTATAACCATTTAATTAAGCATTGATTTTTATATATATATATATATATATATATATATATATATATATATATATATATATATATCATATATCATATTTCTCAGCATAATATCCATTGAGCTCTTTTTTTTATTTTTATTTTTTATCTTTTTAATATTTTACATTAATTAGATAAATGTTTTGGATTATCCTCACAGTTTTTATGGGTTTGTCATTATTTCGTTATATATATATATATAGAGAGAGAGAGATAATTTTTTGAAACATATACTGTTAAATATAAGAGACAATGAGTATCTATTATGTTTAATCATGAGTCGTTCTAAACATCGTATTTTGGCTTTAATTTCAGGTGAAAATAAAGACAAAAATTCTCCAAAATTTGGATAATTTTTTATTAAGTTGGTTCTAAGCTTTCGGCTCACATGAGCCATCTTCAGAGAGGTTACAAGGAGTTTAACATAAAAACATCCACTGTCAAAGACAATTTTATCTTGTGTTGACATAAAGCTTTACTAAGCAACGATAGCAGTTACCAAATAACAGACCTTGTAACCTCTCTGAAGTTGGCTCAGGTGAGCCGAAAGCTTAGAACCAACTTAATAAAAAATTATTCAAATGTTGGAGAATTTTTGTTTTTATTTTCATCTGAAATTAAAGCCAAAATACGATGTTTAGAATGGGTCATGATTAAACATAATAGACATTGTCTTTTATATTTAACAGTATATGTTTAGAAAATTATCTGCTACCTTGATACACTATATTATATATAAACATATACTTTTAAATATAAGAGAAAATGAATGTCTATTATGTTTAATCATGAGCCGTTCTAAACATCGTATTTTGGCTTTAATTTCAGTTGAAAATAAAGACAAAAATTCTCCAACATTTTTGTCTTCATTTTCAACTGAAATTAAAGCCAAAATACGATGTTTAGAACGGCTCATGATTAAACATAATAGACATTCATTTTCTCTTATATTTAACAGCATATGTTTAGAAAATTATTTGCTGCCTCAATGCACACACACATATATATATGAATCAAATATAGATTAAAATCTGATGAAATGATAGGATAATACCAAACAGGAAATGTTTGTAAACTTAACATGTTTTGCTTTTATTAAAGCTTAATCAAAAAATGAAATATGAAAGACAAAATTCTGGTGTTTCTTACCAGAATTACTAATCTGAGGACAGTGCAGAGGATCTGAAAAGAGTTGGACGATTCTAATGGTGATTATGAAGGTGTTTGTAGTTATCACTAGTGATGGTAATATCATGTCTTCATTCATCTTCCCACAGAGCCCCAACTCAACTTGGGGTGGGGGCTACATCAAGTGGCTTAAGAGGACAGTGCTGCCTTGGGTCAAGAGTGTAGATGGTGGAAGGGTCCTTTGTCTGGCAACAAGACTCTCCTCTCATGCCATACAAGCTGAAGAATCACATCAACTCTTATATCTGGCCACCTAACCCAAAATATTTTTGTGTAATTTTGCTAAATATATCTGCTGGTGTTATTTTCCTTTTTGTTTTATTTAGACAGAAATTAATTAATCACACCCTGTATGTTCCAGTCAATATGGTGTCAGGATTGGAAAAGTAAAAACTGACTGCTCAATATATTACTCACTCAATTTACATAGGGTTTTGCAGAGTTACTCTATTCTGTTTACCTGATAATTACTGGTGAATCGACTTTGCCCTAGTGCCACCATAATGTGGAACAATTAACCATGTGTAAGTGCAATCAACAAAATTCTTATCAGACTTGACAATGTTCTCAATAAACAACAATAATAATAAGAAAATCATCTGGCCAGTTATGACTGGTTTAAAGTGATGTATAATTTGCCTGAAGATGGCATTCAAACATGAAACACTGTTGCCACTCAATGTTGATCTCATTGTATAAGTGGGCAATGAGGTCAAGATTAAGTAGTGGGCAAAAAAAAAAAAAAATTCAAACCCCTATACAATAAAAATAAATAAAAATAAAATAAAAAAAGAAATAACCAATTACAAATGAGACCACTCCCACAAAATATCAAATCAAAGAAGCTCTATATAAATAAGGAAAAAAACTGGGACGCAACAAAAAGCCAGCTCTGATGTGTGAAGGCATCATAACTGTGTCCTAATGAAACTTTGAAGTGCTTAGTTAAACCTGCTCAGTTAAAGTGACAAATCCTTTGCATTAAGCACACACACACACACACACACACACACACACACACACACAGTCATTTTCTAAGTGCAGCTTAGATGTGGCACAAAGCAAAATGTATAGCTCACCCAGTGAGGATTGAACTTACTACTCAATTGTAATGATTCTAGCAAGACAAGCTTGCTAATCATTGCACCAACTTGAGGTGTCTATACATATATGTGTGGACACACTACAGTTTACTCTCGCATCAATCAAAAATCTGCTGAGGCTGACAAAGCAAACCTCCCTGCCGAGCTTAAAAAGACCTCCGATTCATGGCAGACTGGGGTAAGAAATGGCTTGTGAATTTTATTACTTCCATAACAAAGCTGCTATCTATTAATCATCACAGACAATCGCTCCTACCCACCATTAGCATGGATCAGGCTAGTCTCCCTGAGAGCAAAGCACTGCGCCTCCTCGGCTTAACTCTCACAACAGACCTCAAGTGGAATGACTATATAGAATCCATAGCTAAATCCGCTGCTAAGAAAGTCGGTTTTCTGTGTAGGGCCAGGAAGTTTTTTGCCTGAAACAATCCTGCATATATATAAATCTACCATCTGCCCATGCATTGAATACTGCTGCCATATCTGTTCGGGTGCTATCCACCTGGGTGTCCTTGATGAGATTCAACGGAGAATCTGTAATGTGATAGATCTTGACTTGGCAGCTTGGATACAGTCACTTTCTCACTGGCGTAATGTGGCTTCCCTGTATCTCTTCTACAAATACTTTCACGGCTTCTGTTCTGAACTTGTGCCCCCTATATATAAAATTACTCGAGCCACAAGATTAGCAACTAGGTCCCACCCTTTTACTGTAAAACCAATAAATTGTAAACGCAAATTCTACTCCAGTAGCTTCTTTTCTCGCACTTCCCGCCTGTAGAATTCCCTTCTATTTACTTGTTTTCCCGATAGCTACAATCTCCAAGAATTTAAACGTAAAGTCAGTTGTCATTTCCTATCTCACTAACCTGCATCCTCTCTCTCTCATGCTCCTTTTTACATCCACTCCACTCTCATTAGTATTCTCATCCTTCTCTTATCCGCTTCCTGAAACCCCCCCTATAACCTGTCACTCTTTCTCATAATTTTCCTCCTATGTAACCCTGTGCAAAACAGTGGCAGTAAAATGCCTTGCTTGGGGTGACATTATTATATATATATATATATATACACACACACACACACACACACACACACACACACACACAGAGGGAGCAAGTCAAAAGCATAGCATCTATAACATGGTAATAGAACAAAAAGTTCACAAATAATTATATTCACATGCAGAATAGATACAATCAATTGGTTATAACATTCTGATTTCAAGGCAAGATTGAACAAAAATGTAGGATAAAATTGGATTGTCCATTTTTATTGGTTAGTAAGAAATCCCAGCATGCATCTGTAGGATTTGTCTATAAATTTGGGGAAGAGAGGTTCTTAGCATTCATTTTTAGAGATTGTCCCTACCACATTATAAACCCCTCCATTTCTGCTATTATTTACGCACTTTTACAGCCACTGAAAGATTTTTTTATTTATTTTTTTATTTTTTTTTTATAATTGTGTCGCCCCAATATTATATATTTATATTTTTAAGAGTGACAGGTTATAGGAGGTGTCAGGAAGTGTGTAAGAGAAGGATGAGAATACCGATTAGAGTGGAGTGGACGAAGAAAAGAGCATAAGAGAGATGATGCAGGTTAGTGAGATAAGAGATGACTATTGACTTTACATTTAAATTCTTGGAGATTGTAACTGTCGGGGAAGCAAGTAAACGAAAGGGAATTCCACAGGTGGGAAGTGTGAGAAAAGAAGCTGGTGGAGTAGAATTTGCATTTACATTTTATTGGTGTCACAGTAAAAGGGTGGAACCTAGTTGCTCATCTTGTAGCTCGAGTAAATTTGTATATAATGGGCACCAGTGAGCTAAGTTCATCAGAGCAGAAGCCGTGAAAGTATTTGTAGAAGAGACACAGGGAAGCCACTGTGCACTGGTGAGAAAGTGGCTGTATCTGAGCTGTCAAGTTGAAATCGATCAAATTACAGATTCTCTGTTGGATTTTGTCAAGGAGCCCTAAGTGGATAGCACTGTTTATATAGGGTTCCTTGTTCAGAGGTAGTTGTTTTAATTGTTTAACTTGTAGTGCAAAAAAAAACAAAACAAAAAAAACTTACCTCATGGATATCCATGCATAAAAAGAATCTCGTTGGAAAGCCATATTGTTTTATGTAGACAAAGTGCCGCAAATTCATGGCTACCACAAGATTTGAGGAGGTATAAATATGGCTGCTAAGTAGAAATCAGAAGTGTTTCTCGTGTGTTAGACTACTTGCCCATGCTATCTTTGGGAAGAACTCTTGCTGCCCTTTCCAAATTTGAGATTACTAATCTACACTTTATTTGGGAAGAAATTTTGTGCGTTTGAGATTACTGATCTACACATTGTTTGGAAATAACTCTTGCAGCATTTTTCAAGTTAGATTACTCAACTACTGTTGTTTTAGTATGCTGTTTTATGATTTTAGTTGCATTTTAATCTATTTTCTTCACAGGAAGTTGAGTTCTTTTTAAGCATGATTATTATTATTATTATTAACAACAACAAAAAGAAAATGGCTTTGGTATTTTGCAAATTAATTCACACTTTAGACCTAATGATTTAGTTATTCTTGTTAGATTACTAATACTTTGTTGTTGACTGTCTGTAAAAAGATTATGGTCACTGATTTTGTGATGTCTTATTAAAATGCCAGGTAGCTGGCCTGCCATCTCTCTTGACAGTAATTGTGCCATTGATTAGATTAAATATAGACTGTACCACTGAATTTTTCTCAAGTAACATCACGTTATTCCTCAGTTAACAATTCATTTATGAGATCTAACATTTTCATTTGCTCTCAGTAAAGATACAATAAGATTCAAGAAGGTTCTGAAAAGTTCTTGAAGTAATCTACTTTATAAAATCTGATCATGGGACCAAATAGATTTTTTTTTTTAATCACTCATGGTCATCGTTAAAATTTTTTGACACTAATTGTTTATGCAATATGCAACCTAAGAGCCACACAAAGTAGTGTTACTGAATGAGGTTGTATGAACATAAGACTAGGTAAGAAATGTTGATTATAAAGATATGAGTTTGAAGTGGTTAATATTGTAATTATCAGAAAAGCAAGTTCAACGAATGTGAAGTGTAAAGGAAGAAACTTTTGGCATAGAACTTAGTTACATCTTGGCATTTCAACTGTAAAATGATGAAACCTTGTTAGTACTAGTACTGCACTTAAATTCATAAAGTCTAGGTACCAAAGAGGAAAGTTCGCAACAATTACCATGAAAATATTTATAAAGAAGTTGCAGAGACACTATATTATGGTGATTGAGCCAAGATACCAGGTCAGGATTGATAACATTGTGGATTCCTCTTTACATGTCAAAAGCATTGAACAAGATGTGGTAGCAATATTGATTTCATAGGTAAATGGTAGGCAAATGTGTAAGATAGGCAGTTTTTCTCACCTGAATCTAACATTACATAATGAATCAACTTTTCCAGTAGCAAACCTTGCATTAATTCAAGCTAATTTTTCCACTTCATGCCAGTGAAATATATATATATATATATATATATATATATATATGAGAGAAAGAGAAAAATAGAAAATAAATGGTTATGAATCCAGAATACATTTTGTCAGTTGCAAAAAAAATTGCTTTATCAGACCTGAAAAATCAAGATCTTATTAAAAACTTTTTATTTTCAGGTCTGATGAAGCAGTTTGTATTTTTCCAAATGCCGAAATGAATTCTGGATTTATAACCTTTTAATTATATGTTGAGTTTTCTTCTCTATATATCATATTGCTATGGATAATATCCATTGAGCTCTCTATTTTTATCTATTTAATATTTTATATTAATTAGATAATTTTTTTGGATTATGCACTCCATTTTTATGGGTTTGTCATTATTTCTTAACTCTTTAGAAATATATCTTATATAGTAGTTTTAGTTTAAAGAGTTTTGAATAAAAATGTTCTGCTTATTTGGCTGATAACAGATGACAAAAATGTCTTCAGTTCATGACTACAAGGATGGTGATGTCCTAATTTTAAATGAAAATTTATCTTTCAGTTTTTATTTTTTTATAACATGACCTTATTGACAGTTTAAGATCTTCAAGAGTATTTATGGGTGAGGGATATTTCTTGACAATTAACCCAAGAACATTGAATAAGACAATTGTCTTTTTGTTGTAGAGCAGCTGACACCCCTCTAGCACACTCAAAGATGGAATGGTCTGTGGGCCGAAATAGCTATATAAATAAAGATTAAGATTAATAGATTTGGAGTGTCATTGACAATTATCATCGGACTGTGCTCTTGGCAACTCTAACAACTTAACCTCTCCTCTCTTTCTATTTATCATTGTTCTGTCTTATCTGTGTTTGTCTTATTTGTACTTAATATCCATTAGCATGGATATTGTGCTGTAGATACTTCAGCACACATCGTTGGGTATCATACTGCCACTTTGACGATATAACACTTTTAGTTTGTGCTTTTCATATAACAGAGGGGAAAAGAACGTGCCTTTTGATTCTTGTTGTATCCCAGGAGGGGATAAACAAAAGAAAGAATAGTGCAAGAAATAACTCTTAACACTGAGTATATATAGAGATCTATTATACATCAGTACAATAAACCAAATACAAGTACACCAATGAACAGTTAACATGAATACCAATTAAGAAGGCAATGTCTCTGTATAGGATGTATGCATCTGTCTTTAGAAGTAGACTTCCGTCTAGTGACATCTAACTTGCATCTAAGGCCGATGGCTGTCGACTCTCGTATAATGATGAATAATCTTGATCAGCCATGAACACACTCGATCTCACTTGAATTTTAACACATAAAATGTGCTGCAGAATTAGACTTGAAATAGGACAAGAACAGTACATGTTTGTTAAAGACACTGGAACAAGGAATGCAATATTTATTTTCAGAATGAAATCAGAAAGACCAATACAAATATAGAAGGGTGCGTATGCAAAATTGTTTGCTAAAGTAAATTGCAAAGAACTGTTACGACTGTGAAAAGAAATGATTGAGCATTGATTGAAAGTAGACAGAATCCATGGTTGCTATTAAAAAAAAACAAAAAACAGCCCAACATTGGAAAATGCCAAAATCAGACAAGTACAGGAATTTAATTACCTGTGAAGGATGGAAAGTACAACACTGAAATCCGAAGGTCTGTTGAAATAGTGAAAGATGCCTTCCAAAAAATAAGCAAGGTATGAAGAAACAGAAAGAATTTGGTACACTTTGCTTTATTTCAAGCAAACTATATGGCAGTGATACTAGACAATCTTTTCACAAATAGAAGAAATGACTTGAAGCAACAAAAATGTTGTTCTAGAGAAGGATGCTGAGAATACCATGGACTGAACATGTGGGCAATGACAAAATTTTAGAGGAAATGAAAAGAAAAAGGTCAGACATAATATCAGACGGATATTTGAAATTTCTAACATGAGGAAAGAGGGTTTGAAAAATTCGATACTCACAGAACAGCTTGAAGGCTAGAGAGGCAGAGGAAACAACACATAGCCCACCTAGCCAACTTGAGTAAATGGATGGCAGAACAGGGTTTAGGAGAGATAGCAAAAAGATAAAATTTATTAAGAGTTGCAAAGGACAGGGAATTGTGGAGAGCTATGATCACTCATGTCCTGAATGGACATGGCACATAGAAGTGTTTATTTTTTATTTTTTTTAGAATAAATTCAGAAAGCAGCTTTGGTTCAATAAAATATAGTTTAAATCTTTACTTTCCCCGCAAAAAAGATGAGGAGATATAATGTTAGCCAGTAATTAAAAATAATCAATTTTCTCATATTTCTTGAAATGGCTTTTCAGGGAATAATATATTTTCTGCCTGTAAATTT
The DNA here is from genome assembly GCA_037127315.1 of Ascarosepion bandense. Taxonomy (NCBI): domain Eukaryota; kingdom Metazoa; phylum Mollusca; class Cephalopoda; order Sepiida; family Sepiidae; genus Ascarosepion; species Ascarosepion bandense. Next base: position 4,773,519 of record JBBBDQ010000942.1, read on the forward strand.
AAAATACATAGGATATAAATCTTTTTAAGTACTTACCTTCGATAGTGTGTATTAAGTTTTAAATAATTTTTCTTTTTATTAATATTAGCAGGATTGTATAAAAGATTGTGTGTTTTTTATATATATATATATATATATATATATATATATATATATATATAGTCATCTACAGACATTCCTGTTTCACTGTATCACAGCTTATCAGTACGGTTGGACATTTGATTGCTTCTAGCCAGGATTGAAACCCGACTGAATTGACATCAGTAAAGGTTCTACTTCTGAGCTATGTCTGCTTGGTAATGAAGGCGGACTTGTGTGTGTGTGTATGTATATGTGTGTGTGTGTGTATATATATATATATATATATATATATACATACATGTGTGTGTGTGTGTGTGTGTGTGTGTGTGTGTGTGTGTGTATACATATTTTTTTTTTTAATCGTATCACCCCAAGCAAGGCGGTAATGCCACTGATGTGCAGGGGGCTACGTAATAGTGAAAAGATTTGAAAAGAGAAAGCTGGAAACCACGTCCTAAACAGGGAACAAGTTATGAGCCTCTTAACCTGTTCAATAGATGAGGGTGGAGTGTGAACCAGGCGATAGATAGATCTATCTACTCCAATTTATATATATGTGTGTGTGTGTGTGTGTATATATATATATATATATATATATACACATGCACACACACACACATGTGACATAAATCATTATACCTAAAACCATAAAAAATGATTATCATTGCTGGCAGCCAGACAAATCTTTCCTGTACTTACCTTCAGTCATTGTGTATTAAGTTTCATATCATTTCGTCTTTTTATTTGTAGTAATATTAGCCAGACCATATAAAATAGACATAGAATATAAATCCTCATTACTGAAACCTTGAAAAAAAAAAATTTCCTGTTATTTTGCAACATCTAAATAAATATTTTCAACCTACTTATTTTTCTTAAAGCGTTGAATGATTCGTAATATTGAAAGAGTTGATTGTAAAGTTAGTAAATAATGCCCTTTATCTTTAAGAAACAAACCTGTATATACATTTAATGAGACAAATAGTTTTATGTTTAGAATTTTGATAGATTTTTTTGTGGTGCTAAAGAATTCTTGAACTGATTTCCCTTTTCAAATTAGTATCAATAACTTCATATCAAAATACTGAATTTTTGGAAAGTGAGTTGCACTGAGATTTTTTCAACACACCCTTGTGTCTGGGTGTGTGTGCGAATTTATATAATGTTTTGTTGAACTAAATACTGACAAGGTAATTTTGTTTAGTTTCTTTATTATGTTGCTCTTTTTACTGTTTTTTGTTTGTAAACTAAAAATATCAAATTATCTACTGTAAAAATATTAAAAAGAAAATATCTAACCTTGTCAGAAATTCCAACTTGGTAGCTCAACTCCAGTTAATTTCTCATTGACATAATGTGGTTTCCCCTCTGTCTCTTCTAGAAATATTTTCACAGCTTCTACTCTGATGAGCTTAGCTCTCTGGTGCCCCCACTGCATGAATTTACTTGAGCCACTATACTAGTGACTTCACTCTTTTACAGTGAAACCAATCAAATATAACTGCAGCTTCTTTGCTTGCACTTCCTGCCTGTGCAATTCCCTTCTGTTTACTTGCTTCCCTGACAGCTACAATCTCCAAGAATTTAAATGCAAAGTCAATTGCCATCTCTAATCTTCTTTACTCACATCCTTTCCCTGACAACCCTTGCATAATGTTCTTCATCTTTTCCACTCCACTCCACTCTCATGTCACCCTCTTCACACCTGTATTCTCATCCTTTTTTCACACATTCTCTCACTCTCCTCTAACCTGTTCCGCTTTCTCATCACTCACCTATTCTGTAACCCCCTGTACACCAGTGACAGTTCTGCTTTGTTTGGGGTGAAATGATAAAAAAAAAAAAATAAAAATAACACCTCACTTACAAAAATTGAAACTACATCATACAACATAATTTTTAATTTAGATGCCCCATAGAAACCTATGTTCTGCAAGTATAACAAACCCATAAATGATTATGTTGGACACCCTGTCATTTTCCTGTCAAGACGACTGTTTCTACATCGTTCTATGTGAAAAGAACACATTTGAACCATCATGGAATTGCATCAACTTTGCTATGCAACAGACTTTTTAGAACACAGATGGGATACAGTATGTATAAAAAACAGGAAAACAACCTTTAATAACAAATATCATATATATATATATATATATATATATATATATGTGTGTGTGTATGGCCTGAACATTGTGTGGAAGCATGAAATAGACTGTTGTTGCTTGGTGTTAACCTCTTTGTTCACTTTTATATTTACTTCCACTCTATTTCTGATATTGAGCACTTTTACCCCTAACCATAGCATATGTTGAAACCATATTTTCATCACTAACACAAACGCAGAACTAATGCAGGTAAAAGGTTTGTCACTTATCTGATTGATGTTACCTTTAGCATCTTGACTCTAGCATTTCATAGACAGACCCACCGGGAATCACTTTGTCCACTCGTCAGGAGATATCAGCAATTAGCTGAATATACTTCTTTTTTTTTGCTTTTATATGTACTTTTTATTGGAACATTTTTTTTTTAGCTTAGTTTATTTTATTTAGAGACCTTGGTTGTTCTAGGGGTATAGTCTTGATTTAGTCAGTGAGGTATTACTTATCTATAGAAAAAAAAAAATCAACCACTCCTGTTGTATGAACTAAAAATATCAAATTAATTATCTATTATAAAAAATTTAAATTTAAAATCATTTAACCTTATTGTCAGAAAGAACACCTCACTTACAAAAATCCAAGCTAAATAAAACAAAAATTATTCATGAATGAAGATGCCTTCTATTGGACTGCATTCTCAAAAGAATTCCTTCTGCTGGACTGCATTCCCAAAAGAATGCCTTCTGCTGGACTGCATTCCCAAAAGAATGCCTTCTGCTGGACTGCCCCCCCCCCCCGAATGCCTTTTACTGGACTGCCCCCCCCCCATGCCTTTTGCTGGACTGCGTCCCCCCCCCCCCCCAAAAAGAATGCCCCCCCCCCCCCCCCCCCCCCCCCCCCCCCCCCCTTTTGCTGGACTGCGTCCCCCCCCCCAAAAGAATGCCTTTTGCTGGACTGCGTCCCCCCCCCAAAAGAATGCCTTTTGCTGGACTGCGTCCCCCCCCAAAAGAATGCCTTTTGCTGGACTGTGCCCCCCCCCCCCCCCCCAAAAAAAGAATGCCTTTTGCTGGACTGCCCCCCCCCCCCCCCCGTTTTCCCCCCCCCCAAAAGAATGCCCCCCCTTTTGCTGGACTGCGTCCCCCCAAAAGAATGCCTTCTATTTGGCTGCATTCCCAAAAGAATACCTTCTATTTGGCTGCATTCCCAATAAAAATAAACCCATAAATATGTTGAATGCATCAACTCCTGCATATTCATCATCATCTCCTGCCTGTTACCAACTTTTGGACAGTTTGTACATCCATTAAGTTAAAAAACAAAACAAAAAAAGGCCCTTGTATGTTGGCCTGAAAACCATAATAAACTAAATTTGTCAGTCTTGTTCAACGAAACATACTAAAGACAGATTGCTGCTCAAAGACGCAATTTTATAGATTAAAATCTCGGACGTAATTTGAAGGTGAATGTATAATTGCATATATTTCAAAACATTAACTTCAGTTTATTTTAAAAGAATGAAATTAACTTTCATTTTTAAAAGATTGTCTGCTGTATTGTCTGCTGTATAATCAGATGTTCGTATTAGTAAGTTGTCTATAATGAATACCTTTTTTAGTGATTGTATTACTTAAACATGTGAGTCTCTATAGAAAGCCATCGTCACCACTCAATTCATTCTCTCTCTTCACTATTTATGATTATTCCCGTTTATTAAGAGAGAAAAGTAAAGAGATGATAATTATAATAATTTGGGAAAGAAACAAAGGAAAGAAAAAAGACACCAACTTTTTTTATTTTTATTTTTTCGTATGTGATTTGTATGCGATATCACGCTTCTATTTGAAAATTGGCTTCACAAGATTTCTGCTTTGCTTGAAAATAAACTTTGTTTTTATTAAACTTGTAAAAGAAAAAAAACAAAGATCAAATAACCTCCAAGATTTGAAGTAAAGGTAACATAATTGTTTAAATATTTTGTGGTAAAATAAATTACGCTTAATATTTTAATTGATGGCAATTGGCAAAACTTTTGGCTTAACCGTACATTCCTATTTACATTATTTACATGCAGATTATTGGCCTCAACTTTTGTTTGTTGCATTCTTCAGCCTTCACCAGGTGTATGTTGATCTGGGTAACCCACAGAGAATTCTGAACTGGACACTTTATTTAATATACTGGGTAGACTGTTCTCGTTCCAATGCTAATGTTTAGACATATATTGTCTAGTTCTTATTTTTAGTACTGCTCAGTTATTGTTTGTCTTATCTCCACTGAATCCAAGTACATCCTCCATAATTTAGCTTGGCTTTCACTTATCATGAAGTATATTCATAAGTGTTCTTAAATTTAAAAATTCTGAAACTTTTTTACTTTCGTTTATAAATGTTTGTTGCAAAATAAAAACCATACAGTTACCTTAATAAAGTTTATCAGAGGTCAAAATGTGTTGGCTAAGATAAGTTTTCCTTTTGTTTTTATTCATGCACACACACACACACACACACACACAGTGGCATAAATTAATAATTATACATATAAGGAGGTTGTACATATGTAGAATATTATTATTCAGATGTTAATAAAACAGTGCCCAATGAATGAACAGAGCTGTATTATATATATATATATATATATATATATATATAATGGATTCTCCCGTCGCGTTCAACGTATGAGGGTCCAACCTTTTTCCAGCAAGACAACCACACAGAGATTTGTTTATAGTGGTGAAGGCATTGTGTAGTACCATCCACACTTCTTGGAACTGCTGATAACAAACAATTGGTGCAGATGACTGCCACAGATCGCACGAACAGCAGACCTCAATTATTTAACCCATAATTGGAGGGAACGAACGGATTAATACCTTTCCCAAGGGTACCAGTGCGCAAGTGAATGCAGCGTGCTCGACTGAAATTGGAACTTGGCTCACCGATTTCCCCCTCCAAGCCGACATCCACCGCACCCCAACGCACATCCGTGAATGCTAACAGCACCTGGTATTCCCAAGTGGTCACCCACTTAAGTACTGACCAGGCTCAACGTTGCTTAACTTCGGTGATCGAGCGGGAACCGGTGTATCCAACGTGACATGACCGTTATAATATATATATATATATGTCTGTGGCATGACTGAGTTTCATGTGTTATGCAATCATCAGGTGCATATTTCAAACTATATATATACTAGCAGTATAGCCTGGCGTTGCTTGGGTGTAATGAAAGCTTTAAAACTAATTCATGGTCCTGGAGCTCAGACTCAGCCTAAAGAATATTTGTGTGAAGTTTGGTGAGAATCTATATATATATATATATATATATATATATGTATGTATAGTCATCCACAGACAGATCTGTTTCGCTATATCACAGCTCATCAGTACGGTTAGACTCCGATTGCTTTTAACCCAGGATTGAAACCCGACTGAATTGGTGTCAGTCAGCAAAATCTACCTCTGGGCTATGGGCGCTCGGTAGAAGAAGGCAGACTTTTTAGCATGTATATTATCATTATACACACTCAATAGCCAGAGTGCTCTAATTCATTACAGAATGAGTGATGCGTACATGCCAGAGTAGTTACTGTTTATCAAAGTCTACCATTCTTCCAGAGTGCTCAATCAGGATATGAGACACACACACATATATATATATATATATATATATATATATATATGTCCTACGTCTATGGCATGACTCTCAGTTTCATGTGTTATGCAATCATTAGGTGTATATTTCAAACTATATATATATATATATATATATATATATATATTTGTAATGAATTATTTTGAACATTATTTTTACTGATACTCGTATTTAAGTAGATATTCTGTTTTTAATTAAACAGTATTTTATATTTATATCTACCGGCCTGATTATTTTATGATAAATTTTATTGCGAAAATGTGTGCTATCCAGCAGGATTCGAACCTGCGACCCCTATTTACATAGGGGAAGCTACCATTTGATCTGGATAGCACACATTTTCGCAATAAAATTTATCGTAAAATAATCAGGCCGGTAGATATAAATATAAAATAGTGTTTAATTAAAAACAGAATATCTACTTAAATATGAGTATCGGTAAAAATAATGTTCAAAATAATTCATTACAAATTGTCGGTTGCTTATATCCAAGTTTCGTTAAAATTCGTTAATTTCCGTAACACATATATACACATACACACACAAAGATAATATAAAAAAGAAACTTAGCTTTTGCTGTATCTACGACTTGCAGTTTCATACCCTCTTGTGAATCTTTAAGTGATCACATGTCTCAATCCACCTGCAGATTGTGAGGTCATTTAAAACTTGTGAGTGCATATGAAACAGTAAGTTGCAGATATAGCAAAAGATAAGTTAAAAAAAAATTGGAATTGGAAATTGGAGTTAAGTAATGTTAAACCTGGTCAGTACCTAGAGGGGTGACTACTTGTGAATACCAGGTGCTGTAAGCTTCGATGTGTAGCTGATGTAATGGATAATGGCTTGGAATTGGAAATTGGAGTTAAGTAATAATAAGCCTGGTCTGTACATAGATGGGTGACTTCTTGGGAATACCAGGTGCTGTAAGCTTGGATGCGTGGGTGATGTAATGGATAATGGCTTGGAATTGGAAATTGGAGTTAAGTAATAATAAGCCTGGTCTGTACTTAGATGGGTGACTTCTTGGGAATACCAGGTGCTGTAAGCTTGGATGCGTGGGTGATGTAATGGATAATGGCTTGGAATTGGAAATTGGAGTTAAGTAATAATAAGCCTGGTCTGTACTTAGATGGGTGACTTCTTGGGAATACCAGGTGCTGTAAGCTTGGATGCGTGGGTGATGTAATGGATAATGGCTTGGAATTGGAAATTGGAGTTAAGTAATAATAAGCCTGGTCTGTACTTAGATGGGTGACTTCTTGGGAATACCAGGTGCTGTAAGCTTGGATGCGTGGGTGATGTAATGGATAATGGCTTGGAATTGGAAATTGGAGTTAAGTAATAATAAGCCTGGTCTGTACTTAGATGGGTGACTTCTTGGGAATACCAGGTGCTGTAAGCTTGGATGCGTGGGTGATGTAATGGATAATGGCTTGGAATTGGAAATTGGAGTTAAGTAATAATAAGCCTGGTCTGTACTTAGATGGGTGACTTCTTGGGAATACCAGATGCTGTAAGCTTGGATGCGTGGGTGATGTAATGGATAATGGCTTGGAATTGGAAATTGAAGTTAAGTAATAATAAGCCTGGTCTGTACTTAGATGGGTGACTTCTTGGGAATACCAGGTGCTGTAAGCTTGGATGCGTGGGTGATGTAATGGATAATGGCTTGGAATTGGAAATTGGAGTTAAGTAATAATAAGCCTGGTCTGTACTTAGATGGGTGACTTCTTGGGAATACCAGGTGCTGTAAGCTTGGATGCGTGGGTGATGTAATGGATAATGGCTTGGAATTGTTAATCATAGTAGAGTTTTAATTCTTGTTGGTTTCCCACCAAACCACAATACAATAAAACTAGAATTCTTCCAGTTGCCATACCTTTTCCTGCACCAAACTGTCTAACTTGGCATTAGCAGACTTAGAACAAATCTGGACTCTCTTCCAAAATCTTTATTTGTGAAGTCATAACCATAATCGTCATGATGTGGAAGAATGCAAGAACGGACTGAAAAATACCTTCAGTACTTTTACTTTATAATTTTATGATGCTAGGGAAAGATGAGATTAAATCTCTCATATTTAATATTACATTTTATTGAACTCGGAGTGTAGTCATGAGGTTTTTTTAAATGTGGATTCTGCATCATGCTAGGACATGAGAAACTCTTTCCTTCTCCCTTATGGGCTGATATCCATATATCTGTCATACAATTGTTCACATGCATGCACATTCTAGCTACAGCTTTGTTGGCCACATATTTACATTTTTGAGGCAATCACTGACATTAGATGAAGCATGGTTAGAGTGCATCTGGCCTTCTCTGAAACACTTAAAGGCAAAGACCATTTTGGCAACATCTGGTGGGTGAGGCTCATATTACAACCTGTAAATTCATCAACTGAAAACTTATTGTGAATCTATTCTGATAATTGTCTCATTACTACAAATGCTTGTCAAACAATTATACTCATAATTGTAATTAAAATCCTAATCCACGATCATTTTGTTTTTATCACTTACAAATGTTTTTAAGTTCAATTTGAAATGTTAGCTTTACATCTCATCTGAATGGTTATTTGATATTTGTTTTTTATGTTTAACAAAAAAAAAAAGAAATAAAATTTGAGTTATCTCTTTGCTTTTTTGCAACATGGTAAAATGCAGTAATTTTATTTTTGGACTGGAATTTGAGTAATTCTTTGAAAGCAGGGAGCATACAGGTGTAAATAATTGCTGACTTATGCTTGAACCTCCAGATCTCCGAGTGCTAAAAAAAGTTCTGTATAACCGAAATGCTGTATAATCATTTAAGGTAAAACAAAATCCGTTTCCATTTCCTCTGAAAAGAAAAGAATTGCAGACAAATGCATTGATCTCTCGCCCCTGGGTAAAGTGTTTGGGCTTCGAAATTACCAACATTCAACTGTTCTCATTCTTTTAATCTTACAGTCATGTCAAATGAGAGCCTTTCCTAATCAAACTTAGCTTTTGATTCAACTAATTTTTTCTTAACAAAATCTCTTGTTTACAATAAATCACATTCCAACTATTGTCTTTATCTTTGATGTTATCACAAAGTTTCAGCTGTTGTACTCTTCAGCCTTCGTCAGGTAGTAAATAAGCTATATGTGATGTCTCCAGATATGGTCAGTGGAATATGAACAATCTGTCGGCATAAATTAAATAAATTGTTCGGTTTAAAATTCCCTGAAATTTATCCGGGCACCTGAAGAAGGTCAGAGGTCACAATGGCTGAAATTTTATGATTAATAGTAATGAAGATCAAGGCGTTAGTCTAAGCCTAAATAATTGTTACTCTTCAACCCAAGAAATCTCTTGTCTTCTGATTTCAAAAGGCTGATGCATAAATGATAGTGTATATATATATATATATATATATATATATATAATAAAACAAAATTTCGATGTTCAAATTTGTTGACTAGCCATTTAAATTTCAACTTTTAAACTCCAAACTCAGTTAAGAAAAAAAGGGACTTCTAAAAATAGATATAGGTATTTGTCTGTTTCCCTGTTTAATTGTTAATCCCACCCCTTTTAATTTTCAGTGATGCAAATGTTTTTTTTACTTCTGCCAGTATAAGATCTGTTGTCATTTGGATTTGTTGTGAAGAAATATTTGCTGCTGAAGATGTGAGATTTTTCTCGTAGAAATGACTATTTAACAAATTTGAACATCAAAATTTTGTAATTGGCTCTGTAATTTGAATATAAAAATTGCATTGAGCCCTCCACCTTGATCAATTTTAATATTAATGAAATTAATATTAATTAGGATCGGGTTTTGGGGATTTACGTACTTGCTTATTCTTTTGGATTAAAGATATATAATATATATATAAATTTATATGTAATAATTCAATTTTTTAAGACCACATTTTTGAGTAAAGAACTGAGGGTTGACCAAAATGTCTACAGTTCCATTAGGTAGAAATCTATGCAAAATATTATAGTGTGGAAATCAAATCTTTAGAAGATCTGAGAAATGTTTAATAGTTAAAAAATATCTTTTATTGGCATTTTATCTTAACCGATTTTTACAAATTCTTGAATTGGAAGATTCATTTAATTTCTTTAGACTGGCTATTTTAAGTACCACATTTTTCTTTATTATTCAAATTATTTTGTGATAAAACCAACAGGGATGTAAGTGTGAATGAATGAACCTGAAAAGAAATGCTAGGTACTTGTCTCCAAGGGGAGGTATTTGAAATCTAAGAGGAATAGTTTTAGCTAGGAAAGGAACTGGGAAGATCATGAGTAAAGCGGAATATGACCTGGGTCTCTGAGTATCACTTACATTGAATATTTGTTTCATCCTAATGAATACTGGAACATTACACTTTTAGTACTTGGTGCTTTAAGCACAAATGATCTTTAATTTGAGTGGATGTAGGAGATGTTCAGAATTTTTGCAAAATGATTTTTGATTTCATTGTTCATTATTACTGTAATTAGCAGATTATACTAAGCAAGGTTTGCTCTGAATTAGGCAAATCTTTCCCTTTGTTTTTTGATTTCGGCCTTTTTTTTTTTTCTTTTTAAATCTTTTCCTATTTTTGCTCATCTTCATCACAAGATTACTTGATTGCAAAATTTTTTGACCTTTCCAATAAAATGGCATAAATTCAGAACTAGCTTTCAACTTGATCTATCAGAAAATCAGTGATGTCTATATTTTATAAGCCATTGAATCCACTGACAGATAGATGTCTTATCTCTCTTTCTCTTCTTATGATGAACTCTCTGCTGTCTGAAACTGTTTTTTTTTCTTTTAAATTCCTGCCATTTAAAAACTTTTTAATAGAAATATAAACTAAGAAAAAAGACCCCAAAACAGACAAAAACAAACAGTGGTCTATGCCAAAATGGAGCTTTTGTGCTTCTCAGTGTTACACATACATCAGAGACAGTTCAGATTGCTACTTAAATTTCACCCTGGTTGCCTGAAGATCATAGTGGCATGAAACCTGTGTAGTGGTCAAAACTTACTTTTTCTGAGGTGTAATGTTGATGTGTGTTATGGTGCAGTGGATATCGGCTCAGAACGAGAAATCAGTGAGCTGATTTTGAATTCCAGTTGGATTCCATGCATTCACTTACACGCAAATACCCTTAGGAAAGGTATTAATCCATTTCTTCCCTCCAGTTATGGGTTAAATAACAGGAGAGATTGGGTTCTAAAGGCTTGGCTGGCAACCAGTCTACTGCAGAAAGTAATGGCAACCTACTGTGGGATAGTCATTTGCCCAGTCAGTCATGTCTCTTTCGAGACCTGATCACTCAAAGCGTGTCTCACATATGGCACTTAACTGACTGATGGATGTGTGTTGTGGTGCAGTGTCTATCGTCTCGGAACAAGGAATCGGTAAGCCGAGTTCAAATTCCAGTAGAATTAGTTGCATTCATTTATACACAAATACCCTTGGGGAAAGGTATTAATCCATCTCTTCCCTCCAGTTATGGGTTAAATAATAGGACATATTGGATCCTGTAACCTTGGCTGGCAGCCAGTCTACTGCAGAAAGTAATGGCAACCTACTGCGGAATAATCTTCTGCCCAGTCAGTCATGTCTCTTTTGAGATATGATAGCGCAAGTGTGTATCACGTATGACACTTAACTGACTGAATGTTGATATATATATGTGTGTGTGTGTGTGTGTGTGTGTGTGTGTGTACATACACACCACACAAGGGTAAGTCAAAAATTATCCTCACTTTCACCATAAAACATTGTTAGTCAAAAGTGAGAATTTTTTACTTACCTCTGTGTGTGTATGTATATATATATATATATATATATATATATATATATATATATATATAGATGCTGGACATAGAAATCAACACTGTAATAAACTATAAGAAAGAATCTGATGATCCATTAAGTTATGAAACCAACAGTTACTATGTGGTTACAATTCATTGTTGGTTCTTCTATCTACACTATAAATGCTCTGGCCCTGATATTGGTCACCCGCTCCTGCTAAATATAGAAACCTTTAATCTCCATAGAAACAGCCAATCCTGAAAACATAAAAAGGAAAGTAACCAGCTACCAAAATTTCCATAATATATTTATTGAGTGAACAAACAATGAATATAATGTTACTTGGAAGTCACAAATATATTACAAGAAGTTACTCATTTTATACTGGTATAACTGACTGCTAGAAAACTTCAGCAAAACACTAACTTTAGAAACATGTCTTGAAAGTAGAAAAAGATGCTCTTTGTCTTATAATTACTGAAGAATTTGTAATAACCCGCTATTGGAAAAAGGCTGTGAAAGTCATTAACACATCTGTGAATGACAGAAAATTAATAAGATAATAAAATGACATTAGCCCTTAATAGTGGAATTGGAAGATATAGCCACTGAATTTTGCAATTGTTGATTTTAAATTTGTTTCAGTAAGCTTAAGTGATTTGTATGTTTTAAATTAAAAATCATGAAAGAGATTAATGCAAGTGTTACTGACAGAACAGGAATAACACTTTGACATGTATCCGTGATATTACATTGTAAAATGGAAATTTTGTTAGAAGTGGTGTCTAGTTTTTTGGAGTTGTGGATTTTGTAGTGTTGTAGATATAATGGTGTGGGTTATGAATGAATATTCCTAATTCTACCATCTAACACTCTTTCTGCTAAACTTGAAAATAAATTAGTTATGCTTAATATTAGAATATTACTGCCACATTCAAGACAATCGACCATCGGAATTGAAATGCCATCAAAGAAAATCTGAACAAGCCAACCAAGACAATTAGAGATATAATTAGGAAGAAGAATAAAGTCAACGTTAACTCAAATGGCCAGCACTTAGCAAATAAATTGTTTACAATGAGAAAAAGTTTATATTGAAGGGACATCAGTCAGTCAGTTCAAGTGCCATACGTGATACACGCTTGGGCAATCATGTCTCGAAAGAAGATTTTCTATCCTGCTCTTTAAACTATAGCTGAAGGGAGAAGAGACGGATTGTATTAATAAGTAGTAATTAGCAGGGTATCAGTTTATTACTTAATAACAATAGAAAACTGATCCCCCACTTTTTGCCCAGTAGAAGCTTAGCTTATGTTTCCAACTATTATCTTTATTCAATCAGTTAAGTGCCATACGTGATACACACTTGGGCGATCATGTCTCGAAAGAGACATGACTGACTGGGCAGAAGATTATTCCGCAGTAGGTTGCCATTGCTTTCTGTGGTAGACTAGTTGCTGACCAAGGCTATAGAACCCAATCTGTACTGTTATTTAACCCATAACTGGAAGAAAGAGATGGATTAATACCTTTCCCAAGGGTATTTGCACGTAAGTGAACGCAATGAATTCGGCTGGAATTTGAACTCGGCCCCCTGAGTTCTCGTTCTGAGCCGATATCCGATGCTCCACAGCGCACATCAAGGGACATCACATGCTCTAAAAGCCTGCATCTATTAACACGAGATTTTATCCGAAGTCTTTTTAAAAGCTTTTTTTGTAACTAAGCTTACTAGCTTTCTTAAAAATGTGTATTCATGATATGAGGTCTTATAAAAAAAATTAGCCACAGAGTATATATATATAAGGATGTAAAGTATCTTTCATAATATTTCATCATTGGTTACTTATTAGATTTAGAAAAATACTTGTTAATTTATTGATATAAAAAGAAAATTGGGTCAATTAACTGAAATTTTGAATAGTTATCTTTATGTATTGACTTTGTGTAATAACACACACAAAAAAAGCTGTTATTAATTTATAAAAATAGCTTCTAAACTATGGTTATATTTAAGATGTGCAAATATAATTAGCCAATTAGTCACCTGCTTTTTACTTTTTATTATTCCTCCCTTATTTTGAATGCATTTATTGTGTGTGTGTATATATATATATATGGAGTGTGATGGATAAATTGTTGTCTAAATAATACAAAAATTAAAATGATACTGACATTTCATTTTAACACATATATTTACCAAAATTACACAAAAATAGCATAATTCAAAAAATTAAATTTATCCAATAAAATCATTAGTTTCAATCATGTTATGCAGACAATTTTGGAATCTACTGCATCTCTTCTAGACAGTGTCCTTGTTTAAGTTGGTGAATGCTGCCATGATTCTTGCCTTCAGTTCATCTTTGAGTGTTGCAAGGAATTTTGTTGGCCTCTCACTCAATATAATAATCAAGGAGGGTTGCAGTCTGGAGAGTTAGGTGGCCAGATGTAAGGGATGATGTAATTGCAGAAATTGTGTGACAACCATGACTGTGTTCTTCTATTTGTGTAGCATGGTGCAGAGTCCTGTTACCAGATAGGGTCTTTCAACAGTTATCTTTTCTACCTAGAGCAGCACTACCTCCTCAAGACACTTGATGTAGGTCTCTATGCTGAGTCTGGGGCCCTCACCAGCAAATCTGATAGTTTTTTCTTTATCAGAATGAGTTTACTGAGCTTCCCCACCTTTGTAATCATCATTAGACTCATTGAACTCTTTCTAAATTCTCTGCACTGTCCTCTTGAAATCTTTGTATTGGAGTTTCGGCATGAATGTCAAGCAATACAGCCTGGCGTTTTCAAATTTCTGGCAGAGTGAATTGCAACATGGTGCTCTTTTTTTCACAGATGGCACCCAACTGACTCTACTATACTCTGTGCAGTCAACAAAATAAAGAATATAAATGATGGCAATTTACCCATCGCACCCTTTCATTGTGTGTGTATGTATGTATGTATGTATGTATATATATATATATATATTTATTTATCCATTAAGAATGTGGCATGTAACTAAAATCCCAAGGAAGATCCTGGTAATATTAATGGTTAAAAATAAATATTAAAATTGATCCATCCAGTGTTTAAAATTAATCCCTTTCACAGATCAATTTGAATCCCATTCGCTATCTCTCTTATGCTTTTCTCTCCCTTCCCACTCTCTGAAACTGCATTTAGACACCTGCATTTAGACGCCTGCATTTTAACATACTTTCCCCTTCCACTTTTCTTTCTTATTTCTTTTCCTTTTCTTTGTTTTTAAGTGAACTTCTGATGTATGAAAAACTTGAATTTTTAATAAAAAAAGCTCACTGTTAGGCAAATTTATTTTACTGAAATGATCATCTGACATATGTGATTTTTAAATTTTTATTTGCAAATAAATAAATATATGTATATATATATACACACACACACACACACACACACACAGTTCGGTCATGTTTCACATGCATTTGATTTGTTAAACACATGTTACTATAATTTATGCCATTACAAATTTAAAGTGAGATGTGTTTTTTCAACAGATTACATCACAAACCTTTATTGAAAATAAAGAAGCCTTTATCAAATAAAGAAACATCCTGAAGGATGTTTCTTTATTCTTAAAGAGTCTGACATTTTTTTTTTAAAGCAAACAGTGTTTACATGAAATCATTCCAAATCAACATATGAAAAAAAAAACACCAAATATGATGTCTACTCGACATACATAAAGACACACAAACTTATGGATATACATGATCATTTGAATACCATATAGACAACTAGAATTATTATGTACTTACATACGTGAAACAATATTTACTGTTTTTTTAGTTAGGCTTGAAATCCATTCATTTTTTAGAGCTTTGAAAGCTTTGAGAAGTTAGAGATAACTAAGACACCGGGAAGTGACATGACTAATGGAATGAGAACAATCTACCCCAGTAATCAAAATAATGGATTCAGTTAAAACATCTGATCATCTGAAGAAGGTTGGAGCATATAATGGGCAAAATATGAATATAGCAACAAAGATGAGGACAGCAGTTTGAACAATGTAAATAATTACAATACCTCACCTCAGAAATATAGAGAATGTTGCATATTAGTTGTTTTCTGAAACTGGTAATCATTTTTGTGTTTCACTTTGATAGAATTTAGTCAAGAAATTTCTGAATAAGAATTAAGTTCACTTTCCAGATTCAAGGCCAAATATTCTTCTCAATCATTCTTCTTCTCTTTAAGAGGAGGTGTGATCGTGGCTCTCTACAACTTCCTATCCTTTTTAGCTCTTAGTAGTAAGGTCCTTTTTTTTTATCTCTTCCAATACCTGTTCTGCTATCCAAAATAAGCGTTTTATTAAGTAGGATACTCACTCTTTTCCTCTGCCCATCCTGCCTTAGTCATATCCTGTGAGTGTTAATTTCAATGCTATCTTATTCTAAGTATAAGTATCCAAATTTTTCTTTTCTTTTTTTTTTTTTTTTTAAACTTCCTTGTTACTCACATGTTCAGTTCATGGAATTATCACTATTTTATCTGTAAAATCACATTTCTGTTGCCTGATGTTTATTCTTTATCTGGAGGAAGATTGTTTAACATTCTTTGTCATATAGAACAACTGATATTACATACCAGTTGAGCATGATTTTCTTTCATTTCTGAGAAAATTTTTCTGTTTCTCTTTCATTGTCAAGTATAAATAATTAGATGTTAGGAATCATTTCTTTTTTATTACTAAATATTCACACAATACAAGACTTAGGAGTGATTCAAGGTAAAGAGTTAGTGATAAAATGTTTTATGAATGAAGTGTGCATCAGGGTCACTTATCTGTATACCCACATCACAGGAGAAGTTTTGATGTGGGATATTGGCAACGACATAGACAGATTGTTTAAACCCCCTTGACACTTCCCCCTTTTGGAGACATCTCAGGTAATGAACCCAGCCTCCTCCCATAGGAGAGCTACTGCCTGGAGGGATAGTTCCCTGGGACTTAAGCTAATATTATTTTCAACTTCCTAGTCAGAATAACCAGAAGATGAGATGTGTGATATGAATGAAAGAGGTGAAGATTGGGAGGTTAAGGGAGATAGATAATGACACTTTAAAATGAAAACTGTTGTGGGAAAGAGATGTTGAGTTTATCATAGCATTTTTGCAATATCTCCTCTTCAAGTGACATGAGTCAAGTAGTATTGGGTTATTTCATTATTGATTGCAGGGAAGAATCCAATAACTTCAGTGTATCCTTCTTTCAAGCATTGTGAGGTATTGGTAAATCAAACTGGTGTGCAGCAAGAGTTGAATGTCTTCTCCAAATATTTTAATGTAAAAGTGAACATCTGTCGCCTTTCCTGGAGTTTGAACTTCTTTTGTTTTTTTTTTTGTTTCTCTTGTACCAATAACAGCTATGCCACCTTGCACTGCCAAATCCTGATGACTGGCTTTAAATGACTCTCATAATCTGTTTAAGTTTCTGTATAATTCACTAAAAATTAATTTTTTTTTTTAAAATCATAATCATTTATGTTTTCTTGCTGGAATGATTGTTGCATTTGTCCTTCATTCTTTTGGTTGGTAATTCCTTTGAGCATGCAGCATTGAGTCACACTTATTGTTGTAGTTTAAGCAAAGAGTCTGTTGAAATTGGAGAGAAACACCTAACTGATTACTCTCTCAGCAGCTATGGGGTGAGGGGGATAATAGAGAGAAAAGTGGGAAGAGTTGGGAGGTATCAAAAATATCACTGCTTCAGAAACCACAAAACTTAAGAAACAAAATATCTAGAGAACAAACTTCACAAGACACTTTGTCCTCTCAACTGCTGTTTTTTCCCAGCTTTTATTGGCATGAGACATCTTACAAAAGTCTTGATCTTGACCAGTTGCAGAGAGGCTCATATCTCGACATGCTAAACTGTTGTACTGCTAATAAGAAATACCTTGATGTAACTGGTGTTGACAGACATGTGATCAGAGGCCTCTTTTGTGTAAGTACTAAGGCTTGTTTGTCCCACTACCACTGTGTATAAAGAATTCTTAAGACAGACAAGCTGAGAATATTCTTTCTAGTATAAAAAATGCCTATTACTAAGGGCAATATGTAATGAAAGACATGACTTACCTTGGAATTCAAAATGAGCGTGAACGTGTCTTGCCTGCAAGATAATAACAAAAAAGAAAGATGGCCGCCATTGAAGACACAATTTATGCGTGCCTATCTCATCCAAAACTAGACGATATTTGTACACATGCAAATTTTGGCCGTCTTGGAATGGCGTAAAAAGCGGGTGTCAGTGCTGCTGGCAAAAGGGGATTTTCTCAGTTGTGTCAACTTGAAATCCATTTCCTTGAGGCAGCCAAGGAAAGAAAGAACAGCTGCCCTGCCAGTGAGCAAGCCAATCGTTGTTGCACTGCACTTTTCAGCCTCCCCTTCCCCATCATCATTCATCTTTTTTTTTTTTTTTTACTACACAATAAATAATGGCATATATTACTACAGGTTTTATTTTCTTTAAAATAGATGTTTTAGATCAGACATTTAATAGAAATGTTTGTAGTATTGAGTCAACAATATGGAAAAAATTGCACTTTATATCTTGTATATTTTGCTACATGGAATTGTTTACTTTTCAGAATTTTACTATAAGGAACTGTACTTTTCAGAATCTTGTTTTTGATAACTCCTTACTTTTTAGAATCTTTCTGTAAGGACCTCCTTTACTTCGGGTAAAATCTTGCTTTACTTTTTAGAATCTTGTTATACAGAACTCTTTCATTTTTTTTTCTTACCTGACACAGATGAATGATTTCTTGTTATTTATTCAGTCATGAAATTTTTGTTCCATATTCCATTACCCAAGCCAATTAGTGTCTTTCAAGGAATCACATAGCCCTCTTAAGAGTTTCCTATTTGTTTTGAACCAAATCAGTAATAATCAACTGTTTTGTGCGTTGTGGTGCAGTGGATATCTACTCGGAAGGACAAATCAGGGTGCCGAGTTCGAATTCCTGTTGAATTCCTTGCATTCACTTACGCACAAATACTCTTTGGAAAGTTATTAATCTGTCTCTTCCCTCCAGTTATGGGTTAAATAACAGGACAGATTGGGTTCCATAGACTTGGTTGGCAACCAGCCTACTGCAGAAAGCAATGGCAACCTACTGCAGGATAATCTTCTGCTCAGCCAGTCATGTCTCTTTTGAGATGTGTATCACGTATGGCACTTAACTGACTGAATATAATAGTTGGAATCTTGATTAAAACTGCTACTGGTTATAAAGTGGGGGATCGATTTTCTATTGTTATGAAGTAATAAACTGATCCCCCACTAATTACTACTTAATAATATAATACATCTCTTCTCCCTCTATCTATGAGTCAAATAACAGGACAGATTGGGTTCTATAGCCTTGGCTGGTAACCAGTATACCGCACAAAGCAATGGCAACCTATTGCAGGATAATCTTCTGCCCAATCAGTCATGTCTCTTTCGAGACTTGGTCGCAAAAAGCATGCATCACGTATGGCACTTGACTGAGTGACTGAATTGTAAAAAAATAAATGTTTAGTGTTTCTGAAAATTCGAGCAAAACTTGTCAAAATATCATGTTCAAATTTGACTCCATTTTTTTAATTTTTTTAAATTTCTTACTCCATTTATTTTAAATTATTGTAATCTTTAATTTCTCCTTAGACTACTATTATAAAGAATTTATTTAAATAGATTTTATTTCTCTTTGGTTCTTAAGAAAACTAAAAATCACTTAAATTTTTTTTTTTTTTAATTTTCACTCCTTCTAAGCCATGATGTTTGATTGGCCAATTTAGTTCTGACTTTATGTACGATGACCATTAATGTATAAGATGTGAGTTCGGGTCTTGTTGGAAGGTACTTTCTGATTTTATATGGTTTACTATATTAGCTGGAGAATATGTCCATCTAGAATATGATGAGATAAAATTGTTTATTTTACTCAGCTTATTTTAAGTTAAATTCATTAATGATATATTTTGATATAAGAGCTTAACTTCTGCAAATATGGGTAAAGTCAATGCAAAATCCTGTTCATAAAACTTCAAATTACTCTTAGAGAAAAAAAATGGAACTTCTTGTTTTCTGAACTATTTATTCTTGATTCAGTGATCTTAATTTCACTGATTTTTGTCATCTCTCTATAACCATCTAGACTGGCTGTATTTTTCATGATTGGAGAAGTCATGTAACTTCTTAGGGTCTGGGCCACTTTATAGTGATTGATTTTTTTAAAATTTTTTATTTTTCCTTCTTTTCATCTTCATAACAGCTTTACAATGTTTGGTATTTGGGTCGGTCCATTTCCTATCCATATTGAACTCTGGCTCTTTTTTCTGATTAGCGATGGTAGCTGCACAAACTTACAATTTCATAAAACTGAAAGAATCTTACCCAGAAACCAAGTCGATAAAGACTATAATTTCAGTTTTAAAATGCTTCTTTGTGTTCTTATGATATGCGTAACCCATATATAATAACTGAGAAAGCAAAGAGAAGTTTTTTGTAAAATGATATCACATGGTATCTATTTTTACATAAATACTAAAGTTTTGTTTGTAATTTTTACACAGTTTGATTTTTACAGTCAAGAGCTAATCATTTACTTTCTAACCTTATTTTTTTTATAATCATATCACCCTAAGCAAGGTATTTTACTGCCACTGTTTTGCAGGGGGTTACATAGGAGGAAAGTTATGAGAAAGAGTGACAGATTATAGGAGGTGTCAGGAAGTGGGTAAGAGAAGGATGAGAATACTGATGGGAGTGGAAGGAGAAAAGAGCATGAGAGAGAGGATGCAAGTTAGTAAGATAGGAGATGACTATTGACTTTATATTTAAATTTTTGGAGATTATAGCTGTTGGCAAAGCAAGTAAATGGAAGGGAATTTCACAAGTGGGAAATGCGAGAAAAGAAGCTACTGGAATAGAATTTGCATTTACAATTTATTGGTTTCACAGTAAAAGGGTGGGACCTAGTTGCTAATCTTGTGGCTTGAGTAAATTTATATATAAGGGGCACCAGTGAGCTAAGTTCATCAGGGCAGAAGCTGTGAAAGTATTTGTAGAAAAGACACAGGGAAGCCACATTGCACCGGTGAGAAAGTGACTGTATCTGAGCTGCCAAGTCGAGATCTATCACATTACAGATTCTTCGTTGGGTTTTGTCAAGGACACCTAGGTGGATAGCAGGATTACCTGAACAGATATGGCAGCAGTATTCAATGCACAGGTGGATAGTAGATTTATATATGTGCAGGATTGTTTCAGGCGAAAAAAAAACTTCCTGGTCCTACACAGAGAGCCGACTTTCTTAGCAGCGGATTTAGCTATGGATTCTATATATTCATTCCACTTGAGGTCTGTTGTGAGAGTTAAGCAGAGGAGGTGCAGTGTTTTGCTTTCAGGGAGACTAGCCTGATCCATGCTAATGGGCGGGTAGGAGTGATTATTTAAGCAGGAATGAGACATTTCCAATATTTTTTAATCTTGATCAATTTTATTGTATAACATGATTATCCGTGCATATTTTTGGTTCTGGAATATGAAATTAGTTCAAACACTTCTACTCAAATAGTTTCTTTTCTTGCACTTCCCTCTTGTGGAACTCCCTTCCATTTACTTGCTTCTCTTATAGCTACAATCTTAAAATAATTTAAATGCAACATAAATTGCCATAGTCTATCGTCTTGAATCCCATTCATCTTTTATCCTTTCAATACCTCCTGTACCAAGTCTATTATCTCACTGTAACTGTCTGCACAGGAGTGGCAGTCTCACCCTGCTTGGGGTAAAATGATTAAAAAAACAAAAGACAAAAAAAGAAAAAAAAATGGCTGAGGATAATGAATGCAATGAGAAGAAGGAAATTACTGGAAAGTAACTGAAACTCACCTGAAGCGAGCTGAATGTGTGATACTCCTTATGCCAATGACATTTCCACCAAACTTCTCTACGGCATAATACTTAATTGAATTTCTTTTAATGTGTTTCTCTCAAATTTATATTTAAATTGGAGTCATCAGGAGAGAATGTGCACTGTTTTGGGGTCTTCCTCTCATTGGTTTCACTTGCATACCAGCCCCCCTCACTGATGTGAGGCTCCATTATAACGATATACAAGTGTGTTGTAGTTATACTAGTTCAAATGTCTAACGGCGAAATTAGATTTATGAAAAATTTTGAAAAACGCCAAACCTCGCGTTCTGAGAATGCAACACGAACCTCATTACGCATTCACGGTCAGTCTTGTCATGCCGTCATGTTCGCTGAAACACTCCACGGAATATTTATTTTTTTTCCATATCCACATAGAACTATTTTCAGTTACTTCTATTAGGTGTTTTATACTTTTGGCCCTATTACGTCCTTTGGTTCTAATTTGGCCCAGAAATTATTAAAAAAATGGCTGAGGATAAATGAAGACTGGGATTCTAATGACATTAAAAAAAAAAAGAACAATTTTATATTGAATTTAAAACCTAATTTTGCCTTCTTAACCTTTTACTACATATTGTTTCACATGTTTTTTGTACAAGATAAAAATTAATTCTGATTAATTTGCTTGTATATAATATAGACAGAAAAACTAAAATATAACATGTGCTTATACATTGTGTTAAAATACAGTTAATGCTAGACTGATATAAAAAAAAAAGTCTTAAAATATGTTCCACTATTGGAACAATGAGTAAAGAAAGGTTAAATGGTAAATGTTAGTTTAACTCCCGACGGCTTTCCCCCTTCAAATTTATCCAAAATAGCATTATTTCTGTGCAAATGTATATGCTGAACTCAAATCAACAATTAGTTATTAAAGAAACTTACCTTTTTTGCTTTGAAAGTCCATAAAAAAAGACAAGCTATATCTCGTACTTTTTCTCTCCCGTAACTCTCATGAAGCCATGTAATTAACTGCAGAATGACGTTCTACATAGGAAGCAATTTTCTGTTGAATTTTGGTTGATTTTCTTAATTTATTGAAACTTCCGGTGATGTACATCCTGTTATGAAAGTAATAAGTGTAGAAATACAATAGCGCATTACTTTCATTGCTGGAAGTATCAGTAAATGAAGAAAATCGACCAAAAATCTGCCAAAATTCGTTGTCTACACCGTACGTCATTCTGCAGTTAATTACATGACTTCATGAGAGTTACAGGAGAGAAAAAGTGCAAGATATAGTTCGTTTTTTTATGGACATTTAGATTAAAAAAAGGTAAGTTTCTTCACTAATTGTTGATTTGAGTTTAGCATATACATTTGCACAGAGATAATGCTGTTTTGGATAAATTTCAAGGGGAAAAGCCGTCAGGAGTTAAAACGAACATTTACCGGATAAATTGTTAATTATAAATACTTTTTACTTGTAAGCAAATATGTCAGATTTTGGTAAGCCAAAGAAAATAGCGAATTTTACATTTGATTGTGTGTGATCAAAGATTAATAATCCCTCCCCCCAAACAAAAAGGCAGAGTTGAAGAAAAAAAACTATTCCCCCCTCCTCATTCATTAGTTTTCCTAATTTTTCATGCAAAGCATTTTTTTTTATTTTGAAATCTCTGTGGTTCATGTATCTTGTGAGGATTTGTAGGACTATTTTTTGGGATCCTGATAAAAATGGGAAATTTTACAAGCCAGAGTTGAATAAAAAATTTGAAATAATTTTATTAAATTTAGTTTTAGCATTTTAAAAGCATAACTTTTATCATATGTATATTCAAATAATCATGAAGGTGTTGGAAACCATTCAGATAAAAAGGAAGATGGCTTTGTGTGGCCCTTGGATATTTTTATTATCTTGTCAGGTTTTGGGTTAGTCAATAGTTAGCAAATTCTATGGTATGAACAGTCCTTTAATCACTCATATCCATTGTCCTAAGTTTTTAAAAATTTGTTTCTCCCCTTAAAAAAAAAACTATTCCTCAATTTATAAAATCATGATTTAAAATATCTTTTAAACTGTTGAAAGTTGCATAAACCATGAAACTACAAATGTGAATATTCTTGTAATTGTCTCCCTTTATTCTTCATGACTGAAGTTTGCAAGTCATTAGCCTTTGGTCAACACTCAACTTACTTCAAAAAGATGAAATAGAAATTTCAAATTGGGTTTTTATGAAAAATAAATTGGCCTAAAGCCAAATTAATCCAATTGATTTGAAGAAAATATTTATTTTTATCCAACAATTTTTTAAATATTGCATTTGTATACATTTCTTTGATTCTTTCTTTTGCTTCATTTGAATTCAACTTTTCTTTTTTTCTGATCCCCAATTTTTCCTTCCCTTTCTTTTCCTTCCCTTTCTTTTCCTTCCCTTTCTTTTCCTTCCCTTTCTTTTCCTTCCCTTTCTTTTCCTTCCCTTTCTTTTCCTTCCCTTTCTTTTCCTTCCCTTTCTTTTCCTTCCCTTTCTTTTCCTTCCCTTTCTTTTCCTTCCCTTTCTTTTCCTTCCCTTTCTTTTCCTTTTCTTTATTGAAATCTTTTTTTTCGTCTGTCCTCCTTTTTTTACCCCAAATTTGAACCTATACATTTTACTTCTGAAATAAAAATTTTGGATCTTGCATATTGTAACAAATGAGGGTTTTGCTTTTTTTAAACAGTAAAAATGATAATCTTTAACTCTAGAAATTAAGATAGATTAAGCCAAGAAAGGCAAGTTTTATTACTAAATCTTCAGATAATGCCATACATCAAAACAACACTCAGAGCATTAGTTGCTCATTATAACGAGATTGACCAAAATTTTGATTTTAAAAAACGTTAATTAAAGGAGAAAATGATACACTAAGATGAAAACATAGAAAGTGCTTTAATTGCTAGATCATCTACAGTAAATTTTACATCCAGGTTCTTACAACATTTCACCTTTCTTGGCAGATCTATTATCACATCGTGCAATATTTAGTAATAAAATTGATGGAAACAAAAGCAATGAAAGACTTAATACAAATGGAATAATAAGCTAAAACTTGTAGGAGGAATTTACTCGTAATAATTGCTACAAGGAATACACTGGAGAAACCTCAAGGAATTTAAGTAAAAGATTAAATTAGCGCAAAAGTGATCTTTTACATAACAATACATTAAATGCATTATTTACTCTCTGCAATATGACTGAACCCAACTTGGATTTAAAGTGTTACTCTCATTAAAAAGAAAACAATTCACTGAGATGAAAATGTTTAGAAAGTGTTCTAATTGTGTGATCATCCCTAGTAAATTTGTGTCCAGGTTCTTACGTCCTTTCACCTTTCTTGACGAATCTTCTGTTATTGCAATGTACGATATTTAATTAAAAAAGAAAAAAAGAAAAGAAATGCAATCATCTAGACAATAGGTGGCCAAACCATGGCTCATGAGCCACATGTGACTTTTTAACCTTTTAACATGTGGCTCGTAGAAATATGTTGGTTGGTTGTTTTGTTTTTATGGCAAATCAACCTCGGCTGGTCATTTATTGCCAACTAAATTTTTATTTATTTATTGCTGGTAATACCTTTTTCTTTCAACAATTTATTGTTGTTTTTATATTAGTTTTTGTGTCTAGTAATACTTTTATTTTTTTTTTCTAGTATCAAGATTCATTGGGATTTGTTTTTAAGGGCAGGGTCCCCAAGTCCTACCCTGTTATTTAAACCCATAACTGGAGGGAAGGGATGGATTAATACCTTTCCCAAGGGTACCAGTGCTTAAGTGAATGCAGGGTATTCAAGCCGAATTCAAACTCGGCTCACCGATTTCTCTTTCCAAGTCGATATCCACTGCACCACAATGCACATCCGTCACTAAACAAAATATGTTGGCTGAACTACTTTTTTTTTTTTTATCACAGTTAATATAAAAGCTAAATAAGAAAAAAATTCAAGCTTTATAATTATTTACTGTCATCCAAAGAATTTTTACCATTGATATTATTTTACAAGGACCTGAATAAATGAAAAACTGAAGGAGGAATGTCTAGTGAATATGGTGGGTGGGGTAACACATCTCAGCCAAGCTGCAGCAGTTTTTGCCAGGTTGCCAAAGAAACATGAGATCTGGCCTTATCCTGATGGAAAACAACACCTTTCTTGTTGGCCAATTCTGGGTGTTTTTCTTGAATCGCTGCCTTTAACTTGTCCAGTTGCAAGCAATACTTTTCAGAAATCAATTGACTTGTTACTTGGCAGAAACTCATATTGCAGGATTCTTTTCCAATCTGTTGCGGAGTAGTTTTCGCACTGAAGGTTATAATCATGCTAACTCTGGAATATAGAATGTTCAGGCAATTGCTGCATTATTTATGTCCAGAAAAGAATCAAGTTATAAAATCCCAAACCAAACATCTGTTACCCCAAAAATATGGGCTCATTGCCCCGGTGCTGGGAACTATGGGATAGTCGATAGAACCACATCGCAGTTATATGAATCATTTTCATCTGTAATTGTCCAGCAATCATTGCTAGATAGAATATTAGACATGTCAATGCCTTACCGTTTCCCCGTGTTTCTAATAACATCTTACTATGTCTTACTACTTTGCTTAGTTTCTGAAAGCCATATTTCTCTATTCATATGCGCTTATTACTACACTCTCCAGATAGTTACATTTCTGCTTCTGTTTCAATTTGACGTAGTTCACATCTTGGGATGTCCTTATTGCTGACAAGCGTGAATTCTGTCTTCAGGTATATAAAATTATTGATCCTGTAAATGATAATGCAATTTTTGCCTGTGAAAATGAGGGATAAAACAGCTCATATGTAAAATAAACTATAATAATATCAAGCAGACAAGGGGAAAATACATGAAGTTCATAGGAAACTATCCATTAAATAAAAAGTATAACTGCAGTACTTTGTCAGTAACTAAACGTGTGTGTGTGTGTATATATATATATATATATATATATATATATATTAAAATCCAGGCAAAGAGGACCCAAGGCTTTATGATTATGGGTTCCCTGGCATTTACTTTTTTTTTATAGAAAGTGCTCAATACAATAAATATTGTAGAGCATAATATAATCATATAATTATGAATTGAAAGTACATTGTGACACGGAAAGTTCTATGTTTCGAGATTTCTATTTCGCCATCAGGCAATGTTGGATGTTGGTTGTGAAAATGATTTACATTTAAATACAAAAACCTATAGGTTTGCTATTTATGTATGTGAAAAGATATAAAATTTACGTGTGTTCCTTTTAACTAATTTTCCTTTTTCCCTAAAAATAGAAACTACTGGCCAAATTTCAAAGTGAATCTTTACTCTGATTAGTTAAAAGGAAAAAACACATGAATTTTATATCTTCCCACATACATAAATAGCAGACCTATAGGTTTTTGTATTTAAATGTACATCATTTTCACAACAAACATCCAACATTGCCTGATGACGAGATAGAAATCTCGAAACATAGGAATTTCCATGTCGCAATGTACTTTTAATTCATAATTATATATATATATATATATATATATATATATATATATCTGACATTATGGATGGTGTTTGTCATTGTAGACTGAATAAGAAAAAATATGAAATCTTCAGCCCTGAGTCTCTTTGGGTTTTTAGCAGTTTCAAAAGTGCTATAGCTTGAATATTTTCATATCTTCCTTGCTTCTCTTGTAGATTCTTCAGTTTTCTTGCAAGAGTCTTTGAGACTATTCGCAAATGCTCCTGCAATTATGAGCATAACTCTTACTTTCATGTTTCTGGTATTTATTTAATCTATTGGTGATGGTGTTTGGTGGTTGGACTCTCATTGCCATATGTAATATAAACTGGTGGTAACTGAATTACAAAAGATGGCATAATGTGTTTTGTCTGCAACTGACACAAATAATATTCTTATTGATAGAATTATATATATGTATTTGGAGGGTGATATTGATTTTTTTATCTGGCATTATTTCCTATTACTATAAACATTATTTTTACTGGATGTGCATATATTATTAATTCTACTAAAACACACACACAAATATATATATATATATATATATATATATATATATATATATATACACACAAGTTAGTTTTTGGTCATAATTAAATTAGATTGTTGTATTAAACTGTTCAATAATTAGACTGTTGTATTAAAAAGTGTTCAATACAATTATATTGTAGAACTTTTGAATATTTTTAATTTGGAAATGAGTTATTTTCATGATCTTGGTTTCAACCTATCAGCATCTTCAGATGATTTACAATAACTGATATTTCCATTTTTGAAATGCACAACTGAAATTTTTAAACAAATGCAAATTTTCAAAATTAGGGAACAGTTATTCAAAAATTTTGTAACACTTTCATCCATGTTTGTATGATTCTAGTATGTATTTATATAAACATGGATGAAAAGTGTTGTAAGAGTTTTGA
The DNA here is from genome assembly GCA_037127315.1 of Ascarosepion bandense. Lineage (NCBI taxonomy): Eukaryota > Metazoa > Mollusca > Cephalopoda > Sepiida > Sepiidae > Ascarosepion > Ascarosepion bandense. The sequence goes on from JBBBDQ010000942.1 coordinate 4,801,550, forward strand.
ATAACTCATAGGGTGGATGCGGAAGCAATTCGAAGTGCAATTAATGTAGTTTTGCCATCATTGCAATTGACTTGTGACACAGTATGTTATCATGGTGAAAGATCATTTTTTTTCTTTTTCATTTGTGGCTGTTTTTGGGGGATTTCTTCAAACACACCAATAATGCAATATTATATTCACTATTGATGGTTCTTCTTTCTCAAGGTAATCGATGAACAAAATACCTTGTGCATCTCAAACTACGGAGATCAAAAGCTTGCTGGCTGGTGTTTGGATCTTTGGTCGCTTTGGACCATTCAGCTGTCTACTGATTTGACTCCAGAGTGAAGTGGTGGATCCATGTTTCATCCATTGTCACATATTTACGCAAAAACTTTTTGTTGCATTGAAACAGTTGCAAACAATGCTCTGAGTTATCAATGCGTTGTTGTTTTTGATCGACTCTGAGTAAATGCGGCATCCACTTTGAACACAGCCTTCTCATTGACAAATGTTCATGCAAAATGGTGAATACACTGCCTTCTTATGTGTTCAACTCCTCTGCTATCTCACGCAACTTCAGTTTATGATCGGCCAAAATGAGTTTGTGGATTTTTTTGGCGTTTTCCAAGACACCTGCCGATTTAGGGTGACCTGAGCATTCAGCATTATTTGTGTCTGTACAACCTTGTTTAAAGTTAGTATACCACCTCTTAACTGTTGTTTCCAATGGAGCAGAGTTGGAATAACAAATATCAAGATACTGCTTTGCTTGAACAGTATTTTTTCCCATCAGAAAGCAATGATTTATCAACACATGAAATTCAGATTCTTCCATTGTTTTGAAAATTTGTAACAGTAGCTTCACTTAAATAATTTTAATTTGTAAACTAATAATCCGATTGGGTCATAATTTTGTCACGTGTCATTGAAGGTTAGTACTTCATAAAAATCATGTGGAATTTTAGTGGCATCATCTATATGTCCGGCCCGGGACTTATTGAGTATGATGTTATTCACCACACATTGCTGCCTCTGATTGTCACTTGTTTCAATCAATGGCACATGGCTAAGCAATGCTTTCATTCTTCTTCTTCATGTTCCGTGTCCTTTCAAGATGTAGGCGATCATGAACTTCCACTTGGCTCTGTCTCTTGTTGCTCTCAATAATGTTTCTCTTATCTCTCCCAAGCCCTGCTCTGTCAACTATTTGCTAAGACCTAGCAAGTATGTCTCATGCTGCTTTCCCCTGACTCTTCTTCCATTTATCCAAACTGTGAGTATCAAGTTCTTCAGGCCTTCCTTCCTCATTACGTGTCTCAGGAACCTCGTTTGTCTCTTCCTGATATTTATTCTTCTCGTGTGCATCCTTTCCAAAACTTCATCGTTGCACATGTGCTCTGTCCATGGTATCCTTAGCATCCTTCTGTATAACCACATTTCTTCGACCTCAAGCCTATTATAAAGCTGCTAAAAAATGGGTCGAGTTGTGGTGAGTCTAAAAAAAACTGTCATTTTTTTGACATGGAATTCAAATTCAAATGCAGCCAGAACGATGGAAAAAAGTAATGGCTAATAATGAACACTACGTATTTTCAGTGACATGTTACTTATGGATTCCTGTAAATAAAACATTACTTTTCATGAAAAATCAGTAAGAACTTATTCAAGGTCCTAAAATATATATATTAGGTCCTAATATATATATTAATTAGCAATAAAATTTAAATTGAATTGATAACTGCCTGTCATATGTTTGTTTACCTTAGAGGGAGTCGTAAGTTTTTTTTAAATATATTAAAAAATGTGGCTCTACAGAAGGATAGTGACTGAACCTATGAGCAATGACAGTTTTAAAGAAAATTAAATTAAAAAGGATATCTATACTTAACATCAAGAAGAGACAGTTAAAATTTATAGAGCACATAATGAGGAAAGAAGAAATGGAAATTTTGGTACTCACAGGACAGGCTGAAGGCAAAAGGGACAGATGAAAATAACGCATAACCTACCTAGTGAGTTTGAGTAAATGGTTGGCAGAGAAAGGTTTAGGATAGATAACAAAATTTGTTAAAAACTAAAAGGAACAGGAAAATATGGAGAGCCATGATTGCCAACCTCTTCAAAGGATACAGTATATATACAGTATGAAGAAGAATTATGAAGATTCATTTTGTTTATGATATTTGATTGTTAGATTAAAGACTCTCACAGATTTTTAGAAACTTATTTGGATAAATATTATCCTTGACTCAACAGCAATTTCCTACCCGCTTACTAAAAGTAAAACCGAACATTTGAAAGAAAGAAAGAAAAAAAAACGCATGCTTCTTTCAACCACGCACTGAAAAATAAATTATACAATTAATTTTTTTATAGAAAATCGTTTAGAAAATCAGATTTGTTATTTTTTATCCTCTATGAGATGGAGGTTGTAGTCAAACAGAAGAAAGAAACTACAAATTTAAGTACCTCCACTCAATTGCCAAAAAAAACAAAAACAGCATATCATGAGGTTAAAAGGGCTCAAACTAAAAAAAAAAAAGAAGTTTTATCAAAATATTTGTGCTGTTATTAAGAGAAAAGATCAAATTTTGTTATTTAAAAAAAAAAAAATTTAAATCCTTTCTAACACGTTCGAAATTTTAATTAAAATTTCATTTTTTGTTTTCCATCAGTGATTCATGCTATGTTTACGCAAAGTGACTATTAAGAAAATGGAGTCGGTCGAGTAAAATGATTTTGGGGAGAGTAAATTTTCCCTTGCTCTTGACTGCCGGTCGAGTGATTTCTTTTTCAAATCTCAAGGGCTGCTCAAGAGTAAGAAATCTTAAGAATTTATCCTTTGCTGTTAAAAAGGGGGAGGGGGCTTAAAAAATATTGGTTACTATGAACTCCTATAAAATTAAAGAAGTTATTCAACTGTGAAATAGGACTTTTGCTAAAGTATTTTTCTAAACAAATGAGCTTCTTCAAATTTCATTGATTGGTTTGTAAAATTGAACAAAATGTAGAGTTTGTAAATTTTGACAAAAAATATTAGTGGAAACTTCAACAATAATAAATACAGTGAGGATATCAACATGAATTAGTGTTGTTGTAAAAAATTTTAGTAGTTATAAATTTCATAAAAATGAAATAAAATAAATAGTTGCTACTCCTCCATTTAAAATGTTCAAGAACATTGACACACTTTCTTTGAAAGATACTAAAAATTTGTCAATTAGTTTCAAGTTTTTGGGTCTGTCTCTTGTCTAACTACTAAATGTAAACAAACCTAACATCTTACAATGCTCTTTAGATTTCAAATTTCTAAGCTGTAAAGAAAGCAGTAAATTTTATAAGGTGTAAGTTTCTCATTCAATTTCGATAATAAAATCTGAACACATAGTTTTTCAAAGTTGCACACAAATTGATTACATTTCAAAAGTTATTGTTATTTTTCCTATTTTTTGTTTTTCACAATTTCCATATACCCCTCCCTTTTTTTTAATCTGGCAAGAATTGACGGTGCCTGAAATTCTCTCTACAGAATTTTGACAATTTCAACATTTTGCTTTTTATATCCTCCTACCTCTCCCACCGTCTTTTGCTTTTTTGCCAAATTGAATTTCAACTTGCTGACAAGTCTCTCATATAAACCAATGGCAATCCATTGTTTTTGGCAGTGTTGAAGCAACTTTGCAAGCCACCAATTTACAATGGCAAAGATTAGCAGTTTTTGCAGGAATGCTACCATTCCCAAAGAAAACTCATTTCTCTATTTATGACTCTTTAAATGATTACTTCATTCAAATGAAATGAACGGATTTCGGTATTTCATCTTTGATTTCAGTCGGCATGATATTACAGATGAAGATAATTATGAAGACTTTGGTGAAGGAGAGGAATTAGAATCCCAATCAGAGGCGGATACACCATCCCACACAAGAGGACACATGTAAGTATTTAGCACTGGAACGACAACTGCTACTTAAATTTCTTGATTATGCTTTTATCATTTACTGACTTATCTCTTTATGTCTATTTTTTGCTTAATTAGATTAGTTCATGGATTATATATATTTTTTTTCAAATAGAAGTAGTCAACTATTTAACCCATTCGATCATATTCAAAGACAGGAAGACAATAAGTTGAAATACAAATAGAAAAATCAAGAATTAGTGTGTAGTTTTTCTTTTGTAGAAATTAAAATTTGAACAAAGAAATTAATTTTTAAAGCTCTCACTACAAATATTTTTTCTTGGAAATTCATACATTTAATTTTTTTTTTCCTTCAGTTATATAGACTTGTGCATTGTGGTGCATTGGATATCAGCTCGGAACGAGAAATCGGGGAGCCGAGTTCAAATTCCGGCCGAACTCATTGCATTCACTTATGCGCAAATACCCTTGGGAAAGGTATTAATCCATCTATTCTTTCCAGTTATGGGTTAAATAACAGGACAGATTGGGTTCTATCGCCTTGGTTGGCAGCCAGTCTATCGCAGAAAGCAATGGCAACCTACTATGGGATAATCTTCTGCCCAGTCAGTCATGTTTCTTTTGAGACATGATCGCCCAAACGTGTATCAGTAATGGCAATTAACTGACTGATGTTTCTGTTAAATGTAACTTTGGTTACATAGAGTAGATGCTTCATGGGGCTGATTGTGCAAGAACAGAATGTGGTTTTTTAGTCAGATTCTCTTTATGCAAGTTCATTTAAAAGGAGGGGAAAATAATTATCTAGGAACCAAAAAGTGGGGCCGAATATTTTCTCTTATGCAGAATTCATTAATATATATGTGTGTATGTGTGTGGAAGTAGCAAGCAGAAATATTAGCTATTTCATTAATTGTATGTAAGCTCTGTTGTTTGGCATTGATCACTTGAATCTTTTATTGTTATAAGCATTTTACTTGGCTTTTTGATTATTTGGAAGTAAAGTTATTTTCTAGTTGAGTGCTCGTGAACCAACTTATTTTAGGTAAAATTGTTTTTGGTTTATTTTCTTGCACATCTTTTTTATTTCTAAATACTTGATTTTTCTTTTCGTTTATTTGTTCATCAATATTTTCTCCTCAAAGTAATATGGTTATAAAGTTATTTTATTTTTTCTTAGTCTGATATTCATTCCTTCATTATTGTTTTGCATTGTAGTAAATACCAGTTCTGTCAAGTAACCAGCCTCAAGAACAATAAACAGTAATTTTCTGGTCAACAGATTTGGTTTTAAAGTTGAGGGAATTCTTTAACTTGTTGAGTCTGAATCAAATATCAGGGAAATGATTTTAGCTATAATAAATATAATTTAATAAAATTAACTGATTATTTAACCCTTTGTTGAATATTGGTTACAATTGTAACCAATATGCAACAAAGGGTTAAAATGACTTGAATAATAGTATTTTAAATGCAAAAAGGCTCTTTTCATTACTGAATTTGAATTCTAATTGCTTTCTGTCTTTATCTAAGACTCACAGAGCCAACCTGTTACTTATACTGCAACTATGCCGAGCTAACCTTAGATTAAGTATATGACCCACCAGGGATATGATGCAGTTTTGAATTTAGTCATCTTTCTCCTATACTAGTTGACGACCACCACTAGGGGGTCTTGTCTGTCTTACTATTTAACTCATATAGCCTAGGAGAGATGAAATGAATTAATACCTTTTATCAAGTGGATTTGTAAAAAAAGTGAATGTAATGATCTTGACTGGAATTTGAACATGGTTTACTGATTTTTAGTTATGAGCCTCCAACCATGCCAACTGCACATCCTAATCCTAGGCTTAAATCCAAATCTTTGCAGGATGTTGTTTTTGGTAACTAGAAAGTGAATATATTACATTATTTACATTAGAAACTGAATACAAAATAGAAAACCCATTATTTACTCATCTTTTTTATTGTTATTATCATAACATTTCGATCATTGTGACCCTTCATCAGGAGTTTGTCAATGTGAAAAGTCTTCAGAGAATTTTGAAATGAACCCTTTATTTAATCTACATGGGTTTATTGTTCTTGTTCTGCTGACTGTGTAGGAATATCTCATCTAGTTCTTATTTAGGATTCCTGAGAGAGAAAATCTTTTTAATCATAGACATTTCTAGAATTTGCTTTGCACATTTCACAGAGAAGCAAAATAGTTTTTTCTTTGAAAACCTAGTGTAAAAATTAGCATTATTCACACACAAGAAGAAAATAATGACAATATAAAAGAAAATAGTAAGGACAATGTAGAAGATTAATTAAAAAAAAAGAAAAAAAAGTTTTAAATGAAAAGCTCTTTAAATAATTTCTCTGATTAGTCTTTGTACACACTAGACAATTTTTAAGTCTCAATTTATTTGGCTAGACCAAATCACTTGCAAACCACTTGAAGTCAACAAGTGTCACTGTACATGAAATCTACATTTTCATGAACACAGACTATCTATAGAGCAAAATGACTTTATTTTGCTTAGTTTGTGTGTAGAGCATAAGAAAGCTCTCTCCCTCTCTCCTTTTATATATATATATATATATATATATATATAAGGAGAGAGGGAGAGAGCTTTCTTATGCTCTACACACACACACACACACACATATATATATAATTGAATATGAATATATACTAATACAGGTTTCGTTGAATAATATAGACAAGTTTTGTCTATTTTGTGTAGTCTGATAAGCTTGATAGTGCTATTGTTAAAAGACAAGAAATCGCAGTAATTGTTGATTTTTTTTTTTTTTTTTTTTATCAGGTCTGAGCTTTTGGCTTACATAAGCCATTATCAAAGACTGAACATTTAACATTTAAGTTATAGACAAAGTGGAATTAAACAAAGAGATTTAAACCAAAGAGACAAGTCCATTTTTAACGTGGTGGATGGCCGCGGTGAAAAAATGGTGGTGGTGTGGTTCTTGGTCACATGAGGGTGGCATGATGGGATTGGTCTGCGAGCTACTAATACTATTGGTAGAGGGGGTAAGCATAGTAACTATGACCTCTCCCATCAATTATATATTCATATATATATATACACACACACACACACACACACATATATATATATATATATATATATATATATATATATATGAATGATGGAATAAGCACATGCTGAGTTCTGCAACAATAAAATATCAATAGAAATTCCTCAATCATATTGTTGAATATTTGAGCTCAACAACTTTAATTTTGCAATAACAATCATTAATATGAATGCTGGGTGTTATTTTAAGAAGTAAGGGGGTACAAATTGAAAAAGATTTGAAGTGGATAACTTTTTCATTTCAGTGAAACAGATATTAAACACTTCACACTGAAACCAAGTAGTCTCTCTGTTATGTCTTTTCCATATTTCCATGCTATGAAATAGTTCATTGTTTTATGATTTATTAGCAAGGCGTATTGGTTGTGCTAACTAAGGGAGGAACAAGCAAAATTATAATAAGATTGCTATTCAAATGTCTAGTACTGTTGAGTCCAGTATTAGCAGCTGATATTTTTTTTGTCATTTTCATTAACTTTTATAAATTCATATGAGGTTAAATTTTGTCTGTGGGTCCCCAACTTACATCCATGGAACAGACTACATTTTTGGTGGGTGGGGTGGGGGGTGATGGTCATTATCTGTTCTAAACATACTGCTCTCACCAAAGCGTCACATTCGTACCACAATTACCATAATACCACAATTGCTCTATGAATCCCTAACTAGACTCCATATATACACTTAAATGGGTATTTATCATTACAAAATGTGAAACAGTCTATTTTTTTTTTTATTATAAACCTTAGAAAATTATTCAAATATTTCTCTCATGATCAGTTCTATGTAACTACATCAATAGTAGGAAATTTAAGTGGACAACATGACAGGAGCTTTAGAAAATAAATGTTTTGCTAAAAATGTTGTTTATACGACTGCATAATATATACAAGGGCAATGTATGATTTTGAATTCTCCATCTTCTATGCTGGGGTTCTGGGTATGATGGTAAACTACATCTGGCAGCAAGGCCTCTGACTGGGAGGTTGTGAGGAGCATGGAACCACTTCTTAGTTGCCATTGTTTCCAGGTCCACCCTGACCTGGAGTGGTACCACCTGTTAGGGTCCCAGTTGGCGTTTTCAGTCTTCCAGTAACATTTCAGGACAAACCTCTTCTCTTCCAAACTAAGTTGTTTTCCTGCCATGCTGTGATTAATTAATTACACCTGTTAGAGACAGTTAAAGTGTACATTTTTTGAGACACCCTGTATTTATATCAGCAAAGTATTTTGAATTAATATTTATAATATAAAGAACTTAGTTATTTGCTGATATTTTTGAAACTGTGGTAGGATTCTTTTCTTTCTCTGCTGTTAAATCAATACATGAATATTTCATCTTTAACCTGGGTATGTCATGAAGAAACACTGGAATTAAGCAATATTGAACCTGGTCAATACCTAGATTAGTGATCGGTTGGGAATACCAAGAGCCGTAAACAAAAAATGTGCTGCTGGTATAATGGATAATTGCTCAGAAATGTAAATCATAGATCCGAGTTCTGATTTCTATTGGGTTTTTTCTATTCACTTATGTGCAAATAACCTTGGGGAAAGGCTTAAATCCACCTTTCCCTACTTGCACCCAGCGATGGGTTAATTAGTAAAAAACTTGTATCACTAAATCATAATTATCTTAAAAAAAAAATTCTTACAATCAAACAATATTTTCTGGTTTTAAATAACCTGAAAAGGGTTGATAAGCCATAGAAAATGAATCAATCACTGAATCTGGGATTAAATCTTAGAAAATCTTGGTCACACTACTTTCTCTATTCATGTTTGTAGATGCCTTGACTTGTTATTTTCACTCCATGTTGATTTGAATAAGATGACAGTACACGGGTCATTGCAAAGCTGAAGTAAAATCAATTATGGATGAAAAAGCCTATTTGAATAATCAGATGATTCTTGTTTTGCTGAAAGATATTTAAAGTATATCCATTTCCTTTTCAAACATTTCTAAAAATGATATTCATTTTGAATGGCATTTCTTTGACAGAAACATTAATCATTTGATGTTTGTGTAGATATCAAGTATTATCTTGGAGATTTCAGGTTGTAGATCTTTCTAAATTAGATTCAGAACAGTAGAATGATGTTGAGCATGACATTTTATTTTTACTCAGTTTGTTTGATTTCAGAGTAAACATAGCATTTTCAGAAATATTTTAAAAGTTATTTGATTTGAATGGTTCTTGAAAAAAAAAAAAAAATGAAAAGAAATTTGTTTGCTGACAGATTTTTTTTTCCCCCCTTTATAAAAATTTGTTTGTGAAAAGTGAAATATTCATTTGTATTCAAGTGGAGAGTTGGATCGTAGCTGTAAGGAATTTAAATTTTCAGATTGAATGCTATTTCGAAGCCAAAAGGAGAAATTGCATATTTATAATACAAATATTGATAATGGCTAAAATGTTGAATTTACCAGCTTAGCCATTAACAAATTTGTGGTTAAGTTTTGGAGTTTAGAATATTACACACTTACTATTTACTTACTATTTACCTTTAAGAAAGGAAAGAAAAAAAAAACTCTCTATAGCCAGGGTTCTATTTTAGTTTATTTTTCTTAAAGTAAATATGATATGTACTTTATTATAAGGAAAGAAAAGAAAATATTTCTGCAAATTACTTTGCTTTATATATGTGTCTATCTACCTATGGATGTAAGACAGTCTGTATGGTATGTTTTTTTTTTTAATCATTTCACAACAAGCAAGGTGATAAAGTCACCAAGAAGGAAAGGATTACTTAGAGTAAAAGAAACTGAGAAAACATAATTGTAAAGAGAAGACAATAAAAGAACAGAGATGATGATGATTTACTTTGCATTTTAATTTTTGAAGATTGTAGTTGACAGGAAAGTGAGAAATGAGTGATCAACCTATATATATATATATATATATATATATATATATATATATTACACACACCTCATCAGTAGCACAATATTAAATCATGCATCTACTAGTGAGAGTTCTATTAATGCTGAGAAAAAAAAAATTTAAATCATTTATTATACACTAAGCAGTGTTTTATTAATTTAGCTCTCAATGTACAATACTAATACTATATATATATATATATATGTGCAGGTCACTTGTATTTGAGGTTACCTGTCTACTAGGATGGCTAGTTAATTTCCATTGTAGACGCCTGTTCAGGTACACTTGTGTTTGTTCAACACCCACAGAGCCCACCTGTAGTTTATACTGCAACTATGCTGAGCAGACTTTAGCCAGGACGCTCAAACCCTCGACCATGATGACTCGTGACTTTGAGCTAGTATGTATGTGTGTATGCATACACACACACCCTTATCCATAAGGAGATATTCCTTCATCCTTGATATGAGCATTACAAAGAATTTTATCTTAACAATTCTTGTCTTTTCTTTTCACCTCACTGTTTTGTTGTTCTACTATACTACCATACATGCATTTATAACAACTTTCTTAGGAAAAAGAACCATTTTTGCTTCAAATCATTACATGTGAGGAAAATGGATACTTTTTGACAACATTAAGAGAGTAGGTTAATAGTTAGATGCAAGTGAATCACCAAAATAATACCCAAAACTTCCACTGCTCCCTAAAAAGTTAATAGTTACTTTATGGTGGTCTTTCAAAGGGGTTATTCATTCTTGACTCAAGAGAAATCAATAACAACAATATCGTATTGTGGAGAAATTTAGTGTATAAGCGAAAAATAGTAAAACAAACATCCTCGACTTGTGATTAAGGATGGTTCAATTTTGTTGCATGACGATGCATGGCTGCACCTTTCTCAATCAGCTGTCTAAAAGCTGCACAGCTTGAATTATGAAATTTTGCCTTATTCTCCATATTTACTTGATATCTCTCCTACCTAAACATTTTGACCTTTTTATATGCAATAAAAGATTCTCCAATAAGGAAGAAGTAATTGAAGCATTTGAATTCTTTATCACATCAAAAAATGATAATTCTTTTAAAAAATGGGATCAAGAATTTAATGGTAGTTGGAAAACATTCATTCATAAATATGGTGCCTATTTCAACTAAATAAATTAGTTACTTAAAATTACAGAAGCATTTTATTCATTTCCTTTAAGGTGTGTCATTTCATGAGTAACAACTTATATAAATTATATCAATAAATTCTGAAAATTACATTTTGTTGAATAGCTATTTCAGTGAGAAAACTTTCGTTTCATCAGCAACAATCCAAAACTCCACCTGGATCATTTTTAATATTGATAAAATTAATATTAATAAGATCTGCTTTTGGGAATTTTACCTATATACACTTCCTTTTTATGATTTAATATATATATATATATATATATATATATATATATATATATATATATATAAAACATACAAATAGCTGGTAATTGACTAACAAAATAGGAATGGGAAAAGATATGACCTTACACATTTTGCCTGAAGCAGGAACTTCTTTAGACTAATGATAGTTTTATTGATAATGTCAATCTAAAAATATATATCCTGGGTAGAAAAATACAACTGGTGATTTTTATTTTATAATGAGGAATGCAGAAAATACTTAAAAACAACAGTAGTAAAAATACAGAAAAAAAATCAAAAGCAATAGAAATTAGAATGAAGTCGGCTAGCTAATGAAGATTTACTAAGCAAATGTGGCACAAGGATGAAAGTATGGAGCACCAAGTCAAAGTATGTTTCTATGGCAAAAACTGAAAAATACATGTGTAAGTATTTTATATTTTTTTCGTTATAAAACTGTGGGTGGATATACCCCACTCCCCCGGCAAGACTGATTCTATCAATCAAACCATTATTTGAAGACTCTGCTTGAGATGGAATATTTAATATTTCCTACTCTTCATTTAGACATTTTATTAGCCATATCTCTGTGTGTGTGTGTATATATATATATATATATATATATATATATGTTCATTCATCATCTTGTCCAGACTCCTACCTGTTTTTTTTTAGGTTTATCTCTTGTTTCCTGTTTAGGATTGGATTTATAAAGTTTTCTTATTTTCTTTCATTCTCAGTAGTCCCCTGTGTCTTAGTGGCATTATCTCCTTGATTCAGATGAATTGATTAAAAAAAAAACAAAACAAAAAAAAAAACTTGTGTATATATATATATATATATATATATATATATATATATATATTATAAGTGTATAAGGAACAAAGAAAATATTTACAACATTCAAAACATTAATTTAAAACAGTGCTCAATATAGAAATAGAGGAATGAATATTTATTATAAATTCTATTTTAGAACATGTCCAAAATACAATCTATTGTTTACATTAATGTTTACTACTTGATAAGTCATTGTTCTTTTAATGTCGAAATAAAATGTGCACTTTTGTAGTAGATTGTAGTTTGGACATGTTCTAAAATATAATTTATAATATATCCAAGTGAATGAAGAAAGTATTAACAACATTCAAAACATTAATTTAAAACAGTGCTCAATATAGAAATAGAGCTATAAATATTCATTATAAGTTATAGTTTAGAACATGTACAAATTATAATTTACTACAAAAGTGTACATTTTGTTTCAACATAAAAAAAACAATGTCTCATCAGGTAGTTAATAATGATGGGAATAAACGTTTATTCCCATCATTATTAACTACCTGATGACATTGTTTTTTTATGTTGAAAGCAAAATGTACACTTTTGTAGTAAATTATAATTTGTACATGTTCTAAACTATAACTTATAACACACACACACACACACACACACACACACACACACAAGTGCAATATGAAAGTATATTTTGTTATATTTATCTATTAAGTGTTTTCATGCTTTGTGATATTGTTTGTTTCAAAAGAAATGCAGCTCATTTGTCCATACACACACACACACACACACACAATAATGACTTTTTGGATGTTATTTTTAGATCACTTGCAAAGGGCTTTTATCCAGTTAAAGAATCAGTGATTGAAATTCTGACAGAATTGGGATTTTTTCTTTTATTTTTTTTCTACTGTCATGTCAGATAATTGGTAATAAATGTAATTTTAAATGAAAGTCTATAACATTTTATTTTAGATCATTTAAAGTAGCAATTTTTGCATTTTTTATTTGCATTTTGTATTAACCATTCAACTCCTTCCACCAAAAAAATGTAGCTTATAGGGACCATATTCATTTCATGGCTTTTATTGAACAAAAATTGTTGTGCTTTTAAACAACAAAAAAAAAAAAAAGACCTGATTTTATTGTCTCTAACATTGATAAGTATTGTTTTTATTGTAAATTTGGGTAATCGAACTCATTTGATATTGACACAATGTTTTGTCTTTTCATAGTCAACCTTTGGAAGAAATAGGGATTGTTTTATATATATATATATATATATATATATATATATATATATATATAGATTGTACACCTGACAAAGTAACAAAATGTGTTAAACCCCAATATTGTGATTATTATATAAAAAGAAATTCAGGTGTCTGAACAAAATTTTGAAATGTTAATTTGTATGTTAGGTAAACACAAAACACAATTTGTTTTTAGATCTAACTCTAAATTATCGCAAACATTTACTCCTCCTGATTTGGATTAACCTTCAAGAAGTCAATTCAAATATTTTGTCATTATTTCACTGAAATTCAAAACTTCTCTCTTTGGACATACCAAACATTTTTTTTTTTTTAAATAATACCCTATCCCTTCAGGATATAGGTGATTATCACTTTCTACAGTTTCATTTTTGTTATTGCGGGTAAATTGCCATGCATTGTTGAAAAGATAATGGAATAGTTCTCTACTGCCTTCTCCATGGTTTGGTTTCAGAGCTTTCCTTCTCATAGCCTGGTTGCCATCCAAAAGCTCAGTCTGTGCTGTTGACTTATAGCTTGGTGGGTGGGGGAGAAGAGATAGATTTATATCTTTCCCCAGAGCATTAGAGAGTGATAATCACCTATATCCTGAAGGGATAGGGTTATATTTAAAAAAAAAAAGTTTGGGATATCCAAAGAGAGAAGTTTTGAATTTCAGTGAAATAATGACAGAATATTTGAATTGACTTCTTGAAGGTTAACCCAAATTGGGCGATCATATCTCGAAAGAGACATGACTGACTGGGCAGATTATCCCACAGTAGGTTGCCATTACTTTCTGCGGTAGACTGATTGCCAGACAAGGCTATAAAGCCCAATCTGTGCTGTTATTTAACCCATAAATGGAGGGAAGAGATGGATTAATACCTTTCCCAAGGGTATTCGTGCGTAAGTGAATGCAACAAATTCAGCTGGAATTCAAAATCGGCTCCCCAATTTCTCATTCTGAGCTGTTATCCACTGCACCACAACATTAGTAAAAAATTGAAAGCAACAGACTCTCTGCCAATATCCGTACTAGCACATCCTGAATTCTTACCTGCTTTTAATTATTGTGTAAAAAAATTGAATTTGTAATACAAATATCCTGTTCAAATACATTTGAGAGAATGTTTAATTTTTTTTAAGTGAGTAATTCTAACCCGTACTTCACACTATATTTCGGCAGCTAATGCCTTCTGGGTTGACGCTCCCCCTTATTGTAATAATCAGGCCACAGTTTGATAACCTTGAGGGATTAGGTCAGGTTGTATAATGTGAGTGAAATTTTAATCTTAGTATTTTCTCATTATATCACAAAATCGACACCTCCATGAGGCTTGTGAGCTCTTGTTTGATTACAAGGGTTCTCTTCCTGTCAAGATCCTATGTTGCTGAAGGTACAAAGGTGCTCTTTAGCCTCTTGCCAGGGGGAACAAGAAAGAGGGAGAGAGAAGAGGCTGATTTGTTTTTCCATGGAAACCTGTTCGACTTGTTTAATAAAAAGATTAAATGTTTTGCACAATGTGCCATCATTATAAACTGCCCTATTAGTAGAAATGGAGTTTAAATGACAGACGAGCTTCGTCCTCTTGTGCAAAAAAAACAGGGTAAGTAATTGCTGTATAAATGGATTTACTATTGATTTGGTGCATTGTTTTTGGTGATTTAGTAGTTTAATTTTTTTATAATTGTATTTGTATGACTGACTATGAAAAGAACAAAATCAAAACAAAGCGACTCTTATGTTTCATTTCATTATTCTGTTTTGACACTGATGTGATTCTATTTGACTGCATATAAGTAAAATTCTTTTATTTAATTTGTATCCTTTTTTTTTTTTTTGTTTTTTTGTATTGAAAATTTATTTTAAATTAGAGACTGGATCAAGAAATTGATTGGGGTATGCTTTTTGAGATAGTTTCTATGTTGTGACACCATAGTATCTTAAAATGATGTTTATTTAACTTTAGATAAAGTGGATTTTATTATAACTAAAGAAAAAATTTTTATTTACATTTGTTGATTTAATAAACATCTTTTATTTTGTCTTAATATGGAACTTTCTCTTAATGCTTTTTTAAAAACTTCAGATTGTTTTTTTTTTTTTTTTTTTTTTTTTTTTTGTTTAGATTATGGGTTTTATTCCTTTTTGTGATTGTCACTTTTTATCACATTCTTTTGGTTTCTGATGCTCTTCCTTATCCTCAGTTTTATTTTATAAAGTATCATTTCATTTTATTATTGTAGTTATCTTTTTATTACAATTTTCTGGGTTGATATATCCCTTTGATCATTAAAGTGCAAAATCAGATTAGTTATCTTCTGATGATATTTGATCTCACATCCCCCATACTAGGAGTGTGCATTTGAAGAGTGTATTGACCCAGAGTGTTGTGATAATAAGAAAAAAATGGATGGAGAAAGACTAGCAATAAAATCATAGCCATAACGAAAATATTTAATCGATGGAAAAAAAACAAAAAACTCTCACTCATATATATTTTTACCTTTCTTAAAATAAATGCCTAATAGGACCAGAATATTGCTTTTATTTTTACTTTTTTTAAGTCTTCAATCTTATAAGGCTTCCGGCCATATCACGTTGAATACACCGGTTCTCGCTCGATCATCATGAATGTAGGAATGCCGAACAACTGTGGTCAACTGGAAAATGTTAAGCAGGAGATGAGCAGATTGAACATCAATATTCTGGGAATATGCGAAACTAGACGGCCAAACAATGGAGACTTCAGCAGTGACAACCGCAGGATCATTTATGCAGGAGGTAAAAATAATGAAAAGGTTGTCGGCTTAATACTGGACAAAGAAATGAAGAAATACATTCTGGGATACTGCCAGTTCTCTAAAAGAGTTCTCCTAGTCAAACTGAAAGGGAGACTGTTCAACATAGCAATTATATTAGTCTTTGCACCAACAACGCAAAGCACTGAGAAAGAAATACAATCTTTCTACTTCATTTTGGACAATGCCAAGGCTCAATGTAAAACCCAAGAAATTAGAATCATTATAGGAGACTTGAATGCCAAAGTAGGCAAGGAAAGAGACGGGGAGACAACTGGCAACTTTGGATTAATAATCTGCAATGACTGGGATAAAAGATGGGTCCAGTGGTGTAAGACGAATGACCAAGTAATAGCCAACACTTGGTTTCAAGAACATCCAAGACATTTATGGATGTGGAGGCAACACAAAAAACCAAATCAATTATGTAACTATAAACAAAAGATTCAGAAACACAGTGGTTCAATGCAAAACCTATCTAAGTGCCACCTGTGGAAACGACCACCTTCCAGTTATCTGCAAACTAAGGGTAACACTTCAGAGACTAAAGAAGCACAATGTATTTTGTTCATTGATTACCTTGAGGAAGGAAGAACCATCAATAGCAAATATTATATAGCATTATTTGTGTGTTTGAAGGAAGAAATCACAAAAAAAAAAGCAGCCACAAATGAAGAAAAAAAAGAAGTGATCTTTTACCAAGACAATGCACTGTGTCACAAGTCGATCACAACGATGACAAAACTACATGAATTGCACTTTGAATTGCTTCTGCATCCACCAGATCTGTCCCCCAGTGGCTACTGGCTGTTTGCAGACCTCAAAAGAATGTTCCAGGGAAAGAGATTTGGCTATAATTAAGTGATATCGGAAACTGAGGCATATTTTGAGGCCAAAGACAAGTTGTTCTACAAAAAAGGCATCGAATTGGGAGAGAAGTGTTGGAATCAGTTTCCTTCAAGGGTGATACACTATGTTGATGAATAAAGTTGAATTTTGCCTAAAAGTTGTTTTATTAGTTAGGCCTGGGATTTATTGAGTGACGTGTTATACACTATCATCATAATAGGAAATAGTTTTTGTCCATAACATTTTGGAGTCATTTTTGAAGGTTTAGATATTCGAATAAAAAACTTAATTAAAAAGTTGTTGTTTTCTAAGCGGTAAATCATAAGTTATATAAACACGTTTTGTTAAAAATGACTGACAAGGGAGATTTTATTAATTTTTATTTAATTTTTTCAGTATTCTTACATGTTTCTGTTTTGCTGAAGATAAGGAGTGTAAAAATGCTCCATATTTTTCAACTTTCCAAGTGCTTTCAGCCACTTTACTGGGCATTTTTTAAGGATGTTTTTTTTTTTCCAATATTGTTATTTTATCCTCATATTTCGACCGCAACATTATTTTTGTGTCTTTTTTTTTTTGTGTTTTTGAAAAGGTTCATTCTTTAAAACTATCATGTGACATGTCTGTCTATTTTTTAAAAAAAAATTCAGAATTCCATTTCTGCTGTTAAATAATGTAAGGTTGATGGTAGGGGAAACTTGTTTGATATATAGTTCTTTTATAGCAAAATACAAATATACTTTTTTTTTTTTTTAACTTACACAAGACTCCATTTGCATAAACCTTACACATGTTTATTTACAAGTAAAACAATTATATTTTGATAATGGCGAAAAGTATAGCCGAAAGTGCTTGAAAGTACAAAAGCTTTGGACAATTCTTGCATAATTTGAGTTTTGAAAAGGAAAAAAATTATACGAACACAAGAAAAATTTGATAAAAAACTTAATGATAGTACCTTGTCTGACATTTTTAATAAAACCTATATAAGAGAGAGATTGTGGTGCAAATATATAACTTTTAAATCTATATATATATATATATATCAAGTCTAGTCAAGTTACGAATTTGCTCTTACGTGTATCAAATATTGTAGCAATTCAGTCAGTTTCCAAATCTAGCTTTAAAATTTAACAGACAAATTGGCAAGTCGATAAAAACAAAATTTTGAAATTTGTGTATGTATATATGTGTGTGCGTATATTAATCTTTATATGTGTCTGTTTGCCAGTGTATGTGTGTATACTCGTCTATTTGTCCATGTGTGGATGTTTGTAGGTTTATATGTGAGCGCTCATTCTTTTCTTTGTTTAATATATGAATGCTTTTCTAAATCTAATAATTTGTTAAACTTAGAATTTTTTAAAATTTGCAATAAAAATAAAGTGAATCTAATAGTCAATTAATAATGCTGATCTCAATTTAATCAAATCAAATATTAATGCCCCCCAAAAATTATTTTTGAGTCAGCTCACATACTCTGCAAATTAGAAGTTAACTTTATTCTGATTAGTCCACACTGTCTAGACAACAATGCCTCCTTGATTGAGGGGATTTTGCTTGTTTTTAACCTTTTAAAACTCTTCAACTTGAAATAAACCTCATCACTTGATAAGACGTGTCGAAACAAAATAACTGCTTTTGTAGTGATATTATAACATATTCATGTGATAATTTCTGAATATATATATATATATATATATATATATATATATATATATAGTCATCTGCAGACAGATCTGTTTCGCTGTATCACAGCTCATCAATATGGTTAGACTCCAATTGCTTTTTAACCGAGGATTGAAACCCGACCGAATTGGTGTCAGTCGGCGATTCTACCTCTGAGTCATGGGCGATTGTTTTTTTTTTTACTACATTAGCTTCTTCGTAATTATCTGTGTTATTTTATGCATTTGTAATTTCTGTATAAAATTTCCTCTTGTGAACATTTTTTAAGGGCTTGTTTTTCAAAAAAAGGAATGTTTTAGGAACATTTTAGAACTTTTAAAAAAATGAGATGTTTAAAGTGAATTTTTTGAAAAGGTTTTTGGAAAAGATAGCTTTTATCTTTAAAAGTTTTTTTTTTTTTTTTGTGTGTAAGTTATTTTGACAGTTGTGTATTTTTGTCTCCTTTTCTCTTTTTTCCTTCTCTCTCCCTTTTTGTCTATTTAGTCATTTATTTTAGTCTGTGGGCTTGTATTGTATATGTCTGTTCCTATCTTTCCCCTTTATTTTGTGTGAGCATATATTTTATACATTTTTATATATATATAGCCAATACTTCAGAAGCTATTATTTTGTAGATGTCATTTTAACTGGTTTATCTACTGATGTTGTCATGATCAGACATAATTCTTTAATCTTTTGACCAATTTCTTCTGTGCTTCAATGCTGTATTGTTAAGTCCTTGATAGTGTTCATAATGATCAGTTAAAATGCAACAAAAAATAAAGAAACTAGTAAAAATTACTAATAAATATGCATAATGATACTAATACTGTTGAAACGACGTAAGAATAGTCTTATATGAGTATGATTTATATAACAATTTCTTAACTGTTTTTGTCTTCTCTTTGATTGAAGACCACTTCCTGTTGCCTGAAGAAAATGTTGACTTGGTTCTCTTTAGCCATAAAACAGGAAAAATCAGTTTAAGAAGTAACTTGCTAATAAAATTAAACTAATAAATATATACATAACTTCAATGCTTTTATAAATTCAGAATAAAATCTTTGTAGCTGAGCAATAACGAACACTGGATCAAAGGGGGTTTCTCCTACAAAGGGGGATGAATGTTTGATTTCTGCTCAGAAGAATGTTTTCTTTATTTTGATTTCTTGAATGATCAGATCAATAGATGCTCTGTTTATTTAATAAATAGTATATCTGTTTATTTTTTATTATCAGCTTGAATATTTGAGAAATCTTATTAAAGAAAAGAGAGGAAAAAATATATATATGATCATGCACAGTACGTTCTGCATAAATATTATATATATGAATATATTACGCAGTACACTATTCATTGTTTTTTTTTTTTTTCTAAAGTTTGTGTTGAATTTTGATTATCAATGAGAATGCCTTGATCTTGTGACAATTGAACCAAGAAATTGTTTATGAAATTGGTAATATAAGTTTCTAACTAAGAATTATTGTCTAAGATATCTTTAATATATTTCTCTCTCTCTTTTCTATTTTTTTTTTAATATTTATTCGAAAGTTTGACAGATTTTATTTATTGTAAATATTTTTGATGTCATGAATATACTTTTTTAAAAATATATTTTTTCCTGTTAAAATGTATTTCAAAATACTGTGTTTTGGTGTGTAATTTTTACATTTTGTCTTTTGTTTATAATGTTGACTTTTTCTTTTTCTGATAGACTAATCACCAAAAATAAAAGGCAGAACAATAAAAAAAAAGTCAGCTTGTTTGGAATTGGACACTGTATAAATCTAATCTTTAATTTGTATCATTTAATTGAGTTGATCAGTGGTGTTTTGTTTGTGTTGGTCACTGTTTTTAGGTTGCTGTTGGCAAACTTGATTTAAAAAAAAAAACTCATTAAGTATTAATATACTTGTTGCTTTCTTTTTAAATTTTTCTATTCTGTCTTTTAATTCTTCTAAGAATTAAACATTTTTAGTGTATCTGTAATTATAACAACAGATTTCCATTGTAATAAAGTAGCAAGTTATTTATCTCTTGAGAAACAACTGTTTCAGCTGTTAAATGTAAAGGTTTCCGTTGATGTAATATTCAAATTCAGTTTGTGTTTTCAATTTGTACAAATAAGACAAAATGATAAAGATTAAAGCATTTATACACCAAAACAGGGTTTGCTTGACAAATTAACATTTTGATTCTAGCCTAAAGCCTTGATACATGACCAACTACTTTTTATTTCAGTAACTGTGTTAAGTGTAAAAAAGCTCGTCATCGCAGAGACCTTTTGCCTCGTCATCACAGACGGATCTGGTACTTGATAATATTTTCTTTCTCAGACAGTGCAGTTTCCCAATCTAGTTTGCTTTCTGCTTGGCCATCTCCCCCTGCCCTGTTGACTTTGTATGTTTAAAAAAAAAAATGCATGTGTGTATCATCACCATCACGTCCTCTGGGTAACAATAAGTGTAAAGAATTTCAATTTTGCAGTAATGTTTTTGTTGTTTGATCATGCTGATCTTGTCTAATGAGCTTTTTAGGTTGGTGTCTTGGACATGCATATTGATTGCATTATATTAACCTGGAAGTTTGAAATGATTGTTAATAATGTTGGAATGCAGAAAATCTTTTAGGGACCAAAGATTTTTATACGTAAAACAGTGAATTCAAATTCTCAAGGGTTTTTTTTTTTTTTTTGCAACAGCTGTTCATAACTTTATAAAAAAAACAATCTATACACTTCTTTTCCAATCTGTACAAGAAAAGAAGTTTCTACAATTTAAAAAGAAGAAAAAAAAAACCCAAAATAAGGAAGGGGACAAGAATTGAACATGGCATGCCAAATTCACTTTCCACACTGATAACCATTACTTTATGCCAAAAATTGACTGCTTCTGTAAATAGACAGAAACTAACCATTTGGTTGTCTGTTCTTTATGGAAGTTTTTGAAAAAATATATTTTCAGTGTTTACTTGAATTCAGAAAATTAAGTTCATGTATTTATTTGAGAATTTTTATATATTAAGACTGGGCATTAAGATTGAGCATTTTGAAAATTAAAAAAATAGGAATGACAAATTGTGTAACTTTCTTCCTTTCTTTCCTCACAAAATGTAAGCAAAAACATAATTGCATTCATGTAAACTTTGGAGAAATGTTTGATTAAATTTAGCATTTCTTTTAATGTCTTGCAAGTTTATGGCTTGTTTGGCTTTAGTGATGTTGAACTTTAATCTTGAAAGTCTGTTTGGTAAAGTATTTCTGCAGCTGTAGTTTGGACAATTATGAAAATTTATCTTGAAGAAGGGAAGAATATTAAAAACAAAACAAAAAGCCTTGAAATTTTGATGGAATACCATTTTGGAGTAAAAAAAGAATTCAGCATTAAATATCAATCAGTCAGTCAGTTACGTGCCATACTTGATACATACTTTTGCTGATCATGTCTCGAAAGACACATGACTAACTGGGCAGAAGATTATCTCGCAGTAGGTTGCCTTCACTTTCTGTGGTAGACTGGTTGCCAGCCAAGGCTATAGAACCCAATCTGTCTTATTATTTAGCCCATAACTGGAGGGAAGAGATGGATTAATACCTTTCCCAAGGGTATTCGTGCATAAGTGAATGCAAGGAATTCAACTGAAATTCGAACTCGGCTCCCCAATTTCTCATTCTGAGCTGATATCCACTGCACCACAATGCACATTTGCAAATCAATACGTGTTTAAAAGACGTGTGTATTTCATGCTTTACATTTAGTTGATGACCATGTGAAATGTTCTTTAAAGATGAACAAACTTTAGAAACAATAGTTGTTTTATTTTAGATTAAATTTGCTGTATTATATTCAAGATCAGTCAGTTAAGTGCCACATGTGATAAACGCTTGGGTGATCATGTCTTGAAAAAGATATGAATGACTGGGCAGAATATTTTCCCACAGTAGGTTGCTATTACTTTCTGTGGATGATTGCCAACACGGTTACAGAACCCATTCTGCCCTGTTATTTAGCCCATAATTGGAGAGAAGAGACAGATTAATACCTTTCTCATGAGTATTTGTGTGTAAGTGAATACAACAAATTCAACTAGAATTCAAACTTGGCTCTCCTATTCCTTGTTTTGAGCTGATATTCACTGCACCGCAACGCACATCCACTCAAGATAGGTAGTAAAAAAAAAAAAAGGTCTCAGTTTGAACTATTGAATTGCTAATCTCTCTGACATCATGTGGATGGGGAAATGAACCTCAAACAAACTACTAGTTATTAGGAGACAGTTTTCTAAATACTTTCTTGTACATATGTCTCCTTGCATGTTTAATGTAGATCTAATAATGCTCAAAGGGGAGGGAAATTATTTCTAGATGACTATTAACAAATGAAAATTGAATGTTTTTTTTTTTTTTTTTTTTTGTTGCACAATATGTGCATGAAATGAATTTATAAATATTTAATAATTACCTATATTGCAGTTTCATCAATGAAGGAATGAAGAAAATTTAGGATGATTTGGACGAGTTCAACTCTTCTTTTCTTCCCTCTTTAAATTTTGCAAAGTAATAACAAAAGAACCATTCTATTTTCATTTGGCAATAAATACTAAAAATAATATGAAATACATCATTTCTTTAAAAAAAAAAACTGGGGTGGACTAATAATTATGGCTGGTAGTGTATATCCAAAGTATGTCTCATCTTGGAAACATTAAACAATGTTGTAAGAATAGGCCTTAAATTTTGCACTGAAATAAAGAATAGTATCCGAGTGAAGTCCAAAGATAGATTTGAGTGTAGGTGCTGTGGTGTTATGCCAAGATATTACATTTATTTCCCTGGCAAGAGCATAGCACAATTTTTATAGTGGCCAGTAATAATATTCCAAAATGAAATCCATAGGATTTCATTTTCTGAAGAGCATTCTTCAAGTGTCACTGAATTCATTATTTTGTCTCTACCATAATTTTGGCTTGAATAGAATTACAAGTTACAGTTTTTATCTTTCTGACTGGAGTTCTTTATCAATTCTCCAACGGTGTTGAAGTTTCTACAACTGCCCATTTTTTGAGACGCCAAGTCTGCATACCTCCACCCCAGGTGTCTGGAATTATTCCATTAAAGACCCTGCCAAAAGTTTGATGTTTTTCTCTCTCTAGACAGAGAAAGCGAGAGATGATTTTAGAGTTGAGGTTTATTTGTAAGTTGTTGAAAATTGGTTTGTAGGTGAGAAAAGAATTCATTCTTTACTTATATAAATGATCTTATTTGCATATGAAAGAGAAACAGTTAAAATGTAAATAATGGCTTTGTTTTTGTTTTCTAGAATAAATTCACTGTGGTATAAAAATTCTGTTTCCTAAACAGGTTTATTGCAGGTTTTATTTCTCATGATGTATATTTAAAACAAAACTTTTTCAACTGTTGACTGCTTTAATAAATTTTCTTAGAAAACAAATATTTAATTAAATTTGTATGATAAAAAAAAACTTGTTAGCAAAAGCTGAATTTATTTCCAAACTCATTGTCACTCACTCCATTCAACTCAATATACCAAGCTGATATTTTTGTCTTATATTTGGCTGTAATAGTTATTTTTAGTGGCGCCAAAACAAGGGAGATAACTCCATGGCAGCTGGGAAAAGAAAAAATGACTCTGTGAAAGACTAAAATACAACTGTAACAATTTAGGGAGGGAAGTGCGGAAGTGCACATATGATGCCATTTTTTTAACTTGGCTATCACACACACACACACACATATATATATATATATATATATATATAAGAAAGAGACAGAGATAGTATTCCAAGGCTCTTTGCAATTTCTTGTTTTTTGTTGGTTGAGATAATTCTGTTATGCTCTAGTAAGGGTATTCTCCCTTGGATCTTCTCCATGTGTTGTGATTGTACCCAGCGTGCAAGGGTTCATGTTATTATCTGTGGCTTGTGTGTAACTGGCAGTGGGCGAACGGCCATTACAGGTGTATTGACACGTGAAGCAAGGTGATCCCTTTTACAAATAAATATCTGTCAAATCCATTAAATCCTGTTCATCTATTTCTTTCATGGAAGCAGAGTGTAGTTCCGATCTACAGACCTCTGGGTTATGGGCCCAGCACGCTTCCACTCTGCCACTCTGCTTTTCATTTTTTGAGAGTTGTGAGTTTTTTTGCATAACCCTCATAGTCCACAACAACTGGTGATATTTCTTCCTTTAAAAATTCCTGGGTCTCAGAAAGCTTTCACGAGTTCATTTGATGATAATGTCTAACCATTTCCTTTTCTGCTGTACCCTTTTCCTGCCTCCTTGTACCTTTTCTTGTTGGATGGTCTTGGAGAGGTCTCATGATCTACTTATATAATCATATTACTTCAGTTTCTTCTTTTTGGAGGAGGTTAGCATATCTGTATAGCTATTTTTCTGGAGATGCACTTTCCTGCACACCTTTACATTTGTGATGCAGTTGGTGTCGGAAACACCAAGCAGACATTGGAAGTATCTCCTTTCAGAAGCTTTGATCTGCCTTTGGAGTCCTGCCGTTAGGTTCCATGCATACGAGAGAACTTAAAAGACAAAGGCATGCAGCAATCTGAGTTTATTTTTTATATTGCATGAGATTATTGATAATCTTATCAATCACCAATTTGTCAGAGTCTGTGATCATCCCTATTATGAGGATCATTCAATAAATACGATGAATTTTTTGGTATAAGGATGTCTAATACAGATGGAAGCTTACTTTTTTATTTTTATTTTTCAACATAGTCTTCCAGCAGTGTTACACGCTTTTCCCATCTGTGCATAAGCTTCCGTATTCCCTCAGCGTAAAACTCCTTGGACTGATGTCTCAGCCAATCACTTACAGCACTTTTGACTTCATCGTCACTTTCTCTTTCGTGCCTCTCGTGAACGCTTTCAAGGGACCAAACAGGTGAAAGTCTGAAGGGGCAAGGTCTGGACTGTAAGGAGGATGAGGGAGCAGTTCCCAGCCAAGCTTGTTGATGGTCTGCACTGTTTGCATCCTTGGCACCTACCAGCAGCTGGCCTTCGAGTAGGCAAGGTCATCATGGACAATTTTGTGTGTTGTCCCAACAGATAGGCTCAAAGTCCTTGCAATGTCATCAACTGTCACCCTTCTGTCAGACTAAATGAGGTCATCGACTGATTTGATCACCTCAGGAGACCTCACTTTTGTAGGCCTCCCAGGCCTGTCTTCATTCTCAGCACTGCTACATCCTTCTTTAAACAATTTAGCCCACTTGTAGACATTTTTTGGCTGAAGCATGTGGCACCATACACAGTTGACATTCTCCTATAAATTTCAACTGGTTTGCACCCTTCAGCAACCAAAAACTTGTTCTGTTCAATCCTGGAGCATGCTTCTTGGTCAGCCATCTTTGTTAATCTCCAAAACTCACAAAGTTTTTTTTCAAACTGCAAAAAAATTAAATCCCTTTGAAAAAGAAATAAAGGAAAAAATTTTTAAAAAAAGTAAGCTTCTATCTGTATTAGAAGTCCTTATATCGAAAAATTCACCTTATTTATTGAAAGACCCTCGTACAGTCTCATCTGTCTCTATTTCTTTGGTTCAGCACTTGATCAAGATGAAACAAAACAATATGTCTTTCCTCTGTCATCACATAAAAGCTATTCAGTCTATTCATTCCATCGCTGTAGTATTTTTACTTTTTCAATTATGATTGTTCCATTTTGTAGATTTTAGAGATTTCACATTTTACGCATTCTGCTATTTTCTAAAATCCCCTTTTTTTTTTCTTTTTTTGCATGTCTATTACATCTGTGTTTTGCAGGTTTTCAGTCTTTGCATATTTCTGATTAAGCCATTCATTTTTCACTTGCATTTAAAAATTTCAGCTGTCACCCATATCTTTCCTTTTTTTATGTTTTGTCTTTCCATCCTTGGGGTGATTATTGTTGATTCCTTTAAGGTATTCCACTTTTGAGTCCTTGACCCTCTTTCAGAGTTTCCTATTTGTTCTTTACTGCAACTTTATTTTAGATGTATTGTATCCTTTGCAAATTAGCTGAGCTGAATTTAAGGGCTAAGCAAATAACTGTCAGCACTCCATTACATCATGCATAGCGCTGTACCATTTATTGAGTACTGAGACTGCAAGATATACCAGGCATAACAATTTGTTTGCAAACAGAGTTGTGGAGTTGTATTGCAGTTTAGACAATGCTTTGGGTTTCTCCAAGTTTTGTAGCTTTCCTTTAACTGGTGGGGTGGATGATCATTCTTGCAGGTCAGCACTTGGGCGCGTTTAGCATGCAGAACAGCATTTCTTAATTGTTAGTTGATGGTTAAATAATCATTGAAGTGTTTTTACATGTTTCCTGCTACATCCTTTTGGGTGTTCTTAGAGCTAAGTGTAGATTTTTTTTTACCATTCACTGTTTACTAATGGGCCCATTTATTTACTGTACTCACTTGCGACTATCTTGTTCCTTTTCTGTACCCCATGTACATTTCTTGTTCCTTTTCTGTACCCCATGTACATTTCTTGCTCCCTTTCTGTACCCCATGTACATTTCTTGCTCCCTTTCTGTACCCCGTGTCCATTTCTTGTTCCTTTTACTGTACCCCGTGTCCATTTCTTGTTCCTTTTACTGTACCCCGTGTCCATTTCTTGTTCCTTTTACTGTACCCCGTGTCCATTTCTTGTTCCTTTTACTGTACCCCGTGTCCATTTCTTGTTCCTTTTACTGTACCCCGTGTCCATTTCTTGTTCCTTTTACTGTACCCCGTGTCCATTTCTTGTTCCTTTTACTGTACCCCGTGTCCATTTCTTGTTCCTTTTACTGTACCCCGTGTCCATTTCTTGTTCCTTTTACTGTACCCCGTGTCCATTTCTTGTTCCTTTTACTGTACCCCGTGTCCATTTCTTGTTCCTTTTACTGTACCCCGTGTCCATTTCTTGTTCCTTTTACTGTACCCCGTGTCCATTTCTTGTTCCTTTTACTGTACCCCGTGTCCATTTCTTGTTCCTTTTACTGTACCCCGTGTCCATTTCTTGTTCCTTTTACTGTACCCCGTGTCCATTTCTTGTTCCTTTTACTGTACCCCGTGTCCATTTCTTGTTCCTTTTACTGTACCCCGTGTCCATTTCTTGTTCCTTTTACTGTACCCCGTGTCCATTTCTTGTTCCTTTTACTGTACCCCGTGTCCATTTCTTGTTCCTTTTACTGTACCCCGTGTCCATTTCTTGTTCCTTTTACTGTACCCCGTGTCCATTTCTTGTTCCTTTTGTCTCTCTCTTGTCATTTTTTTTTTTCTGTAATGTGTTGCCAATTCTTTTTTCCTTTTCTCTATTCTCTTGCCATTCTGAACTCACTTGTCATTATCTCATTCCATTTTTGCTTTTGTTTAGATTCCCTCATGATAGTCGATATTCCTTTTTGACATTGGTTTATATACCTTTAATAATTTCATTTTCACGAACTGCCCTTTCAGTCTTATTAGTACAATTCTGACAGGTATTAGCACCTTTGAAATGCACTTTGTCTTGTTTAATATTTATCTGATTCCTCTTTCATAATTATAAATGTGTAATTTGTTTGATCAAAAAATTTTCTTACTACTCAGAATAAAGTTATTCTCATGTTGATTAATTTTTTTATATTTGTTTTCTATGACAATAAAAAGTAATTCATACTGTCAAGAGTTGAAAAAAATTCTTTTTTAAAATGGACCACATTTTTCTCACCCACTAATTTATATACATATCAACTAAATAAAATGAAGTTAAATATCATAATAATTTTTAAATTAATAAATAAAAATTGACATTAATTTATTGCATTTAATTCCTGTTTTTAATCCTTTCATTAAAATACTAAAAATAAAATAAAAAAAAAACCTGATATTTTTTGATAAAATCAAATTAACAAGCTTCAATTAATGTTTTAATTTACTCTGTTAAAAATGAAAATGTAACAGTTTGATAAATTTAGTATTTTTTCTTAATATTAATTGGCAGTTTATAATTTGTTTTAATGAGCAAAGTTTTTCATCTGTTTTTAAAAAAAAAGCTTTAAAAGAGCATAAATTATTCAGAGCTGAAGAAAGTGTTGTTTTAAAAACACTTTAATCCTAAGATCGGGTGATCAAAGTGTTGTGTGGTGCAGTGAATATCAGCTTGGATCAAGAAATCAGAGAGCAAAGTTCAAATTCTTGTCAAATTCAATGCATTCATTTTTGTGCAAATACCCTTGGGAAAGGTATTAATCTGTTGATTCTCCCTTCATCTATGGATCAAATAACAGGATAGACTGGGTTCTATAGTCTTGGTTAATAATCAGTCTATCACAGAAGGTAATGGCAACCTACTGCGGGAAAATCTCCTGACCTGTCAGTCATGTCTATTTTGAGACATGATCACCCAAGTGTGTATCAATGTAGAGCATTTAAGTGACTGAAATCAAAAAGAATTCCTTACTCTGTATTTTAAAACTAACACTTTAGTGATTATCATAAATACAATTTTGATGACATTTAGTTACTCACAATTAACTGAAAACAAGTAAGGAAAGAAATCAATGGTTGAAATAGTCATGCTAACGTGAAGTTAATGGTAACTTCACATTAGCATACCATATGGAACACTATGGATGACTGAGTCACTGGTACTAGAATAAACGTTTAAATACCTAAACACCCCACCCCCATTTGATGGACTGTTCTTCTGATGATTCTTGAATTAAGCAAACTATTTGTAAAATTTGTAAATGCACCTCTTCTTCTTCTATGTGTCCTGTCCCTTCAGGACGTAGGCGATCATGACTCTCCACGTCTCCCTATCCCTTGTGGCTCTTAGTATGTTTGCTCCTGTTGCTACTGGCAACCCCCGTTCCGTCATCCACCTGATCAGGCCCTGCAAATATGTTATCCGCTGCCTTCCTCTGTCTTTCCTTATCCCTAAATTTCCAAATGGAAGATCTTGAAACAAAAAAAGGAATGGAAATACGAACAGGAAAGGGAGTAACTCAAAGTGCACTGTACCCCTATAGCAAATGGAGAAGTAACAGTAACCAACAAAAATATCATTGATTTTACAAGCATACACACACACACACACACACAGAGTTGCTGGTATTCCAGGCTAGCTCAACTTCGGCACCCTTAGATGTATAATTTTAATTTACGCAAGGAGAAAAACTGAAAATGTAGAATAACAAGCTTATTACAATATAAAACATAATATAAGCTAAAGAAAACATTCATTGTCCAGCCTAAAACATTTTTTTTCTAGCCTTTAGATCTGCAAATGTTTTCATGGAACTTTCTACACTTATCTTTTTCACAAATCAGTCAGTCAATTAAGTACCATACGTGATACATGCTTGAGCGATCATGTCTCAAAAGAGACATAACTGACTGGGCAGAAGATTATCCCGCAGTAGGTTGCCATTGTTTTCTGCGGTAGACTGGTTGCCAGCCAAGGCTGTACAACCCAATCTGTCTTATTATTTAACCCATAACTGGAAGGAAGAGATGGATTAATACCTTTCTCAAAGGTATTTGTGTGTAAGTGAATGCAACTAATTCAACTGGATTTCAAACTCGGCTCTCTGATTTCTCGTTCCAAGCTGATATCCATTGCACCACAATATGCATCCATTTACAAGATCAGTCTCTATTGACAAAACAACCAAGAAATTTAATCTATTTTGATTCATGGACGTCTGCAAGTATGTTTTTATAAGAAGACCCTGTTGAGCTTGACTCTAGTCCAACTCTGTAAAAAGACACAGGAGGTGTAGCATAGGCGGGAGACATGCCTTTGTCGGTGTCAGGAGCTTGTTGATTGGGGCTGGGCGGTAACCGTCTGTCATTGAAGAGGTTGGCTCATTGGTGGCTGCCAGAGGGTGGCTTCTGTTGTCAGTGGTGGTTGTGGTGGCTGTTGAGATGCGGGTTTTTGCACGTGTTTTGAATACAGTAAGTACATTATTACAGTGTTCATAATTGATAAGTAACAAGGTGCTTACTTTGTTCGGAACATAACATACACATGACTTTGTATGCATAAACTTTACACATATTTACAAGTAAAACAAAATTCATTCTTAATAATAACTAAAAATGTAGCAGAAACACTTGAAATTACAAAACCTTTGGATAATTATTACATAATTTGAGTTTTGAAAAAAAAAAAAATTCATAAGAACACATGAAAAATTATATAAAAAAAATAATACCTTGTCTGTCATTTTCAAAGAAACCTATATAAAAGAGAGATTGCTGCCCAAATACACACACACACACAGAAATAATGTTAAAATATGAATAAAAGTTATACAAATATTGATGAATCATAAGTTGAATATTATCAGCTTTACCTTAATTATTTTTTGTCAAATTATACATATTGTGTTATATGTTGAAGGAATATAGTAAATTCTCACTTTGTTTTTTATGAGATTTTTAATCGCTTATCTTTGCTTAGTGTTTGTAATACTTTAGTTGTTGGATGTTTACTTGTAGATCGTGTTCTTAATTTTGGCGTGAATTCATTCAGGCAGCAGTAAATCCCTTTAAATATTTAGGGTTTTAGTTATTATTGCCTTCAAGCATCTGTGACATTTCAATATAGAACGACTTATAAAAAGAACTTCATTTCTTCTCTAGCTGATGAATTCTACATCTGGAACTGCCCAAAAAGATTTTTAGCCAAGAAACGATGGTAAAAACAATGATACTTGTACAAATAATTGGTGAAATAACTAAACAGTCAGAATTTTAGATACATACACAAACATGTATATATCATGGCTGTCTACTTGATTTTGAGTATGACCCGCTTCTTATATACAAGAAAATACTTGTAACTTTGAGAGATTTTAGTGATAAATATTTGTACAACATAAATACCTTTCTTGGAACATCAGCTATGATGATAATCCAGTGACACAAACACTCAAGTTGACTAGTGATAGGTTCAGTCAGTGTTTTTAATTCACCAATGTCCTTCTCTTAAACTGGCTACCACTTAAGGCTAAAGAGCCCAGTCTACACTACTATTTAACCAATAGCTGGAACAGATATATAAATAAAGGAAAATTCAACTTGTCATTTAAATTTCTTATAAATTGTAATTAATTTCAATGAGCTAAATTAGCTGATGAAATGAGCTAATTTAGCTCATTGAAATTAATTATAATTTATAACCAATTTAAGTAACATGTTGACTTTTCCTTTATAAATATATTGCTCTGGATAACATCCATTGAGCTCTATATAGATATAACACTTAATATTTCATATTAAGTTGATCTTGTTGGATTATCCCCACCGTTTATGGACTGGATATCTATACCTATATATATATATATATATATATATATATACACACACACACACATACACACATATATATATTCAAAAATAATGTTTATTACCATCATCACTACCTGATGACACATTGTTCTTTCAATGTTGAAACAAAATGTACACTTTTGTAGTAGATTGTAGTTTGTACATGTTCTAAAGTATAATTTATAGTAAATATTCATTGCTTTATTTCTATATTGAGCACAGTTTTGAATTAATGTTTTGAATGTTGCAAAAAGTTTCTTCGTTCTTTATTCATTTGGAGATAGATATATATATTAGCAAGAAATATACAGAGATTCAATGACATTTTTATTTAAGATATAAAACTAGACAACCAGTTTCGCCAAGAACATTATCAAGTCCTAACTCTGGAATTTTTTAGCTATTTATAAAGAGTTAGGACTTGAGAATGAAAAGAGAAAATTTAAACTGATGTATTTTTTCTTAAATTTTCTCTTTTAAGGGAGCGACCATTATTTCTATTTTGTTTTTAGGTCTTTGTGAATCTCATTCGTGTAAAATCCTTTGTTAAATAAAGACGGAAGCTGATGATAACACATCACTCAATAAATCCTGGGCCTAACTAATAAAACAACAACTTTTAGGCCAAATTCGACTTTATTCATCGACATAGTCTCCTTCTAGGGTGATACATTGATTCCTATGCTTCTTTAATAATTCGATGTCTTTTTTGTAGAATAATTTGTCTTTGGACTCAAAATATGCCGCAGTTCTCGAAATCACTTATTCATTGGAGCCAAATCTCTTTCCCTGGGGCATTCTTTTGAGGTCTGCAAACAGCCAGTAGTCGCTGGGGGCCAGATCTGGAGAATATGGTGGATGCAGAAGCAATTTGAAGTGCAATTCGTGTAGTTTTGCTATTGTTGCGTTCGACTTGTGACACAGCACATTGTCTTGGTGAAAAATCATTTTTCTTCTTCAAACGCAACAATAATGCTTTGTAATATTCGCTATTGATGGTTCTTTCTTTCTCAAGGTAATCAATTAACAAAATACCTTGCACATCTCAAAATATGAAGGCCAAAACCTTTCGTGCTGATGTTTGCATCTTTGGTAACTTTGGATCGCTTTCACCTGCTGCTGTTCGCTCAGCATACTGCCGATTTGATTCCAGAGTGAAGTGGTGGATCTATGTTTCATCCATTGTCACATATTTATGCAAAAACTCCTTATTGCATTGAAACAGTTGCAAACAACACTCTGAATCATCAACATGGTTTTGATTGACTGTGAGCAAATGAGGCACCCACTTTGAACACAGCTTTTTCATTGATAAATATTCATGCAAAATGGTGAATACACTACTTTCTGATATGTTCAACTCCTCTGCTATCTCACACAACTTCAATTTACAATCAGCAAAAACAAGTTTGTGGATTTTTTGGTGTATTCCAGGACAACTGCCAATTTTGGGTGACCTGAGCATTCAGCATCATTTGTGTCTGTACAACCCCATTTAAAGTCAGCATACCATCTTTTTAACTGTTGTTTCTGATAGAGCAGAGTCTGAATAACTTATCAAGCCATTGCTTTGCTTGAACAGTATTTTTTCTCATTAGAAAGCAATGCTTCATCAATATATGAAATTCAGATTTTTCTGTTGTTTTGAAAATTTGCAACAGTAGTTTCACTTAAATAACTTAAATTGTAAACTAATAATCTGATTGGACCCAAATTTTGTCGTGTCATTTGAAGGTTAGTACACATATGGATTTTTTTTTTTATTAGTTCTGCCATCTATATGTCAGGTCCGGGACTTATTGACTGTTGTGTTATATAATATACTTATTCAGTTTCAAGTATAACCACTTATGTTATAAAATACTTGTAACTCACAGATTATAGTGATACACACTTGTGCAACATAAATGCCACTCTCTGAACATCTGCTACCATAATCCAGTGAAAGGAAGCTCATGATGACTGTTGGTGTTTCAGTTGTATGTTTTTAATTCAGAGTTTCCTTCTTTTAAATTCATTGTCATCTCATTGGTATCATTTTTATTTTTAGATTAAGAATGATACATTTTTACCAGATCTTTTAACAATACTGATATAATCGTAAGGGAAGTCTTTCAGGTTTAATATATATTTTATTTTTTAGATATTTATCATTGTTAGATATTTACCATGGATACCGACTCAGAACGACATATTGGGAAGCCGAGTTCGAATTCCAGTTGAATTCCTTGCATTCACTTACACACAAATACCCTTGGGGAAAGGTATTAATCCATCTCTTCCCTCCAGTTATAGGTTAAATAATAGAACAGATCGGGTTTTATAGCCTTGGCTGGCAACCAGTCTACTGCAGAAAGCAATGGCAACCTGCTGCCGGATAATCTTCAGCCCAGTCAGTCATGTCTCGAAAGAGATATGATCACCCAAAGCGTGTATCATGTATGGTACTCAACTGAACTGACCATTGTTTGCTAATTAACTTTCTTGTGGGTTGAATGAAATAGTTGCTTTCTGATTTGATCAAGACACTCATACCTATTCTATATTTGGCAGCACAAAAATAAATGAAGCTTGTTTACTAATTAATTACTATGTTTATTTACACTATAAAATTAGTATAGGTTTAATTTATTAGGTATGTATGTTTAGCTTTGAAAGAAGAAAGAAAATAAAGCAAGCAGAGTGTAACACTGCATGAAGAAAAGAATTAATGACAAGGAATAGTTTCAATATGATTGCCTGCAGATAGACACCTAGAATTAAGGATTAATTAAATCAGTCAATCCAGATTACAGCCAGATTAAAATGGATTTGCTTTGTGCAAATTATTGATTACTTCATTAATTGGGTCATATACTTTCCATTATTTTTTTTTATTTACAATAATGTTCACCTTTTAAAAGACCCAAGAGTAATTCAAAGTAGAGGCTTACAGAGTAAGAGGCACGGTTTATGGGGATATGTGGGGAAGGTAACATTGACTTGAACAGGTTAAGATTGTAGTGATTGGGGAAGCATCCACTTGGGAGTTGATTCCACTAAGTAATGGTTTATTGTAACTAATGACCAATTTTACTATATTTTATTGGTCGAGATAACAGTTGGAATACAGAGTTTATAGCAGAACTGTTTTCTTTCCGCTCAGATACACACGCACATATAAATTAGGATCAAATTTCGATCCAATAAAGATTAGAATCCAACTAAATGATAGGATAAAGAAAAAACTGGAAAAATTTTTAAATTTCATGTTTTGATTAAATAAAAACTAAGTATGAAATGTTAAATTTATAAACATTTCCTATTTGTTCCTTATCCTCTCATTTTGTTGGATTCATATTCTAATTTATGTTGGATTCATATTCTAATTTATGTTGGATTCATATTCTAATTTATGTTGGATTCATATTCTAATTCATGTTGGATTCATATTCTAATTCATGTTGGATTCTAATTCATATTGGATCTCTGTCTGTCTTTCTGCATAAATATCTATGGACTCGTCCCAAATACTTACAGTTACATCATTTGTAAGCATTTTTTAAAGAATAGAAAGTGTGCAGTGAATTTTAGTGAAGATTGGTTCACTGTCGTGTCCCGATCTCACTTTTTATTCCATCTTAAGGTGCTAGAAGCTTTATATATCGGGTCCCTCAAACCTTCATTGTGCAAACAGCGTGAATTGTTGGGGCTCGATATTATTAGCCTCTAGCTCTTTGTATTCAGAAATATTTTTTCTTCTTCTTCCTTCTTATTTTCCATAACACACTTTATTTTAATTCTAATTCAAATCTCCCGTAGAAGCCTGATGAGCGGGAGCGAAACCAGTTGCTTTAATGTAACCAGCTACACATTTTCATTTCTTTAATTAAATTTTGGACTTATAAAAACATTTTCAAATATATATATATATATATAAGTTACAGGAAGAACTAATGGATTACATTCCACAGTTGGTAGAATTTACTTTTTATAAGTGCTCAATTTTTATTAGTAGAGCAATATTTGTAGGTATATATATATTATTATTGAAGTTTATAATAACATTTTTTCCCTGTCATGTTTCAGTGCATTTTATCCAGCACCTCATCCAAATATATATATATATATAAATTAAAAAAGGATTAATTCACTGATGTTGGATGATCATTTTGATATGAAAATCCCCACGGGGGATAACACATCACCTCAGCAACAGAAAAATCCTTTCAGAAACTAGAGAAAAATCTCCAGTTTCTGAAAGGATTTTTCTGTTGCTGAGGTGATGTGTTATCCCCCGTGGGGATTTTCATATCAAAATGATCATCCAACATCATTGAATTAATCCTTTTTTAATTTATATTTGCTCTGTAATATTTTATTACATGGAGCTCTCTTCCTGTATCATTTTTTTAATATTAAAATAAAATTTTTAATATTAATTAGGATCGGGTTTTTGGAATTTACCTTCCTGCTTTTTTTGCTTGGATTAAAGTATCTGAATTAAAATATATATATATATATATATATATATATAGTGTATTGAAGCAGCAAATAATTTTCTAAACATATACTGTTAAATATAAGAGACAATGAATGTCTGTTGTGTTTTATCATGAGCCATTCTAAATGTCGTATTTTGGCTTTAATTTCAGTTTAACCCACACTTAATAAAATCACGTTTAAATCCGGTCATAACACATTACATTGCATTTGAATACATGGTTCTGTTATCATTTCATGCTATCATGCGATGTAACGTCATAGAACCACATTGCAAATTTGCAAACTGTGTTTGTTATTTTTGGTAACTATTGCCGTTGCCTAGCAGAGTTTTATGTCAATACAAAATAAAATCGTCGGTGATGGTGGATGTTATTGTATTACCGTTTTAATAACCTCTCTGAAGATGGCTCATATGAGCCAAAAGCTTAGAACCAAATTAATAAAAAATTATACAAATTTTGGAGAATTTTTTGTCTTTATTTTCAACTGAAATTAAAGCCAAAATACGATGTTTAGAACGGCTCATGATTAAACATAATAGACATTCATAGTCTCTTATATTTAACAGTTTTTATATATATATATATATATATATAAAATGTGGAGAGTTTTGGAAATCTGAAGTGGTCACCTCCCTTAACAACTAGGGTGTTTTGATGGTCATTAAAGCTTCTCTCTTATGCGTTCTAATGCTTTGCCAACATAAAAAAAAAATTTCTTGTATGTTCTTACATTTTATGCTTTTTTTTTTTTTTTTTTTTTTTTTTTCTTAGCTTGACATCTAATGCAAATTAATGTTTTCGACTAATTATACTGAAAAAGTTGTCATTTTTGGTTGTGGACCCAGGTGCAAATTAAGGTTAAAAGAAATTCATTTTTAATCCACGCAAAATAGTTGAATGTATAAGAATTAGCAAATGGAATCCACATTATAT
Source organism: Ascarosepion bandense (assembly GCA_037127315.1). Taxonomy (NCBI): domain Eukaryota; kingdom Metazoa; phylum Mollusca; class Cephalopoda; order Sepiida; family Sepiidae; genus Ascarosepion; species Ascarosepion bandense. The sequence goes on from JBBBDQ010000942.1 coordinate 4,838,972, forward strand.
ATTTTTAAATTCTTTTTGCAAACTATTAATGTCATTCTTTTTTATGTTTGCCTTTGTGTATGGTATAAAGTCAAAACTTTAATCCAGTTAGTCTTATTGTCATTTTTCATGATTTGTCACTTTGGGGATTATAAACTGAAAAACTTTTATCTCTATTGAAGTTGTTCATTAATTTTAGTCACATTTTAAAAATGTGACACTTCGCTAGATTTTTTTATTGAAATCCTTTATTGTTTTACTAAATTTTAAAATTAGTAGGTTAATGAATTTTTAAACTTAGGTATTCTAAAAATTGTTAAAAGAAGAGTTTTTTTAAAGTAAAATCAGCATACATTTGTATTTTTAAATTTTTCTTTTTTAATTATTTCATCCTAAGCAAGGTGATAATGCCACTAAGATGCAAATTGTCACAAGGAGGGGATGAGAATTTAAAGAATTTATTGAGGAGATTGGATAACAAGAGAACAAGATTCAAGAAAACGAAATATGGCGATTGAAATTTCATTTAAATTTTTAAAGATTGTAGTTGGCAAGGAAGTAAGAAACGGTCCAAAAGTGAAAAGTGTGAGGAAAAAAATGATTAAAACAGGACTTAGTTACATTGAGTTAATTCAACAGTAAAATGATAATACCTAGTTGCCAATGTAGTAGTGCACTTAAATTTGCATGGTTGAGGTTCCAAGGGGTAAAGCTCAGAACAGTTGGCACAAAAATATTTATAGAAAAACTGAAGGAAACCATGTTGTGACATTGGGGAAAATGACTGAAGTTGAGATGCCAGGTTATGACTGATTTCATAACAAATTCTTTTTTGGATTTTGCCAGGAATATTGAGATATATCACCAGATCAGATATGACAGCAATATTCAATACACAGACAAATGTTAGATTTATAAATGTGTAAGATGGATTCTGGACATTAAAATTGTCTTGCATGACACATTGAACCAAACTTCCTAGCAGAAAACCTAGCGATTGGTTCAATATAATCATTTCACTTCAATGTCAGTGGAAAACATTTGCCTGTGAAGGTGTGATGAGTTGCTCTCTTGGAGATTAGCATCAGACAAGCTGATTCGTAGCATTGGGAATTGTCAGCACAGAGAAAAAAACAATACTTAGCAATGCATGATCCATGTAATTCTATACCAATCCTAAAATATTACATATTTCTCTTTTATTGTTACAGTGCTTCAGCCATTGCTTTCTTTGGCATTCTTCAGAGTTATATTGCATCTGGCAATGGGATGTTGCAGTAATTTATTTTCACTTTCTTAATAGTTTATGGGTTATGAGTCTGAACAACAAAATCTTATGCTCATGATGAGATTGTCTGACTAGTTTATGCAATAATAAAAATACTTTGAATTCTTAAGACAGAAAATGGATACAGTTTGGTCCTCAAAGAAATAAGCAAAATTTTTAAAGATATTCTTAATATTTATTAGTTTAAATGTTATATAAATATAATCTTCAATAAAGAATCATATTAGAGTGAAATCATTAAAAGAAAAAAGAAAAAAAGTTTCTTCAGAGAAGAATCAGGCAGAATTGTCTTCCAAAAGAAATCCTGCAATATTTTGTTAATCTGTTAGAATTGCAAAAAAAGTTCCAAGAATTCTTTTTGTAAAATCATTTCTAAGACTGAAAATGACTAAGTTACACCTATGTTTTTCTAATTTAACTGATTACTTTTTTCAAGTGCAATCTTTGCCATTAGTTGTGTTAGAATCGAAATTTGTTAAGGAAGAAGGAATTAGTTGATACTCTATTTTAGAATGAAAATAGCTACTAAGGGAAGATGATATTGCATAAGCTGAACTTCAGCACTTTCATTATCATACAAAATGAACTGATTAATTGTAAAAGATGTTAATGATAGCCCTGAAGAAAACTACCTGCACCATTATAATTTTACCTGAAATACCTGTTTCTTATTGTCAAGCACTTACACACGCCATGTTTTTTTTTTTTCCAGCTGTAGATGTTGCAGAAAAAAAAAAATAAACGCTCAAAAAGCTATTATTATGAGTTGTGATTGTAGTACAAAATATTTTAGAAGCACTCAAACAAGTAAAATATTTTCTGTCCCCCAAATCCATTTCCTGCACACGCTGATCCCTTGATTAGCAATGTTGTCCATTTTCCTGTTGATTATGTATTGTTTTTATTTATTTTAATTATTGTAGCACTTTTCTTGCTTTTTTTCTCTGACACTGTTTGGTTTCAATTGTAGTATGGTTCTCCTTAACAAGGACTTTTTCTTGTCTCTCCTTTCGGTTGCATTTTTTTTCTTTCTTTCTCTAGCTGCATGCACCTTCCTCTGAATGATTGTCTGCTGCATCCGAGGCTTGGTTTTGCTTTATGGCACAATCCTTTCATCATCATTGCTACTTGTATATTTAAATTATTTTTTTTTGTATGTTTATATGTACTGTTTGTCTATTGCATTTGTTGTTTGCTCCAAGTTATATCATAAAATCTGTTATTCTCTTTCAGATGTTGACTGTGTTGATACTTGTTTTGTCTTGTTTCCAATGATTCAGATCTCTTTTGATGCCTACACAAAAATACTTGCATGTTTCCTCTTTCTTTTAATATTTGAACTAAAGCAAGGATGTTAAACTAAGAACCACTACAAGATATTTTCATATATAAAACTCAAATTGATTAATGTCTGTTAGGGAATCAACCTTTCTTTTAAACATCTTTCATTACATACGATAGATAAGAAAAATTTTATTAACTTTCTATTTAGTTTTTTAAAGTATTCTTACATCGTTCCATCTGGTTTCTAGTTTTTTCTAATTAGCTTCTTGATGTTAAGTTGAAATTTATCATGAAAGGTGCTCTAGTTTTTCTAAATCCATGTACTTTCAATCTCTGTAATCATCTTCAGGGGTAAACTGTGAAGACAAACTTATTGTGACTGTGTTCATTGGCAACACACATGAAGCAGATCGAAAGTACTTGGGTTAACAAAAACTATGGTGCCTTCCTGGATGAATTTCAACTTAATAACAAGAAGCTAATTAGAGAACTAGAAAGAATATTATTATAAAAATAGGCATAATATGTCTATATTATTGAATGAGACATGCTTGAGTGAATAGACGCTGTATATGTGTGTGTGTGTGTATATATATATATATATATATATATATATATAGAGAGAGAGAGAGAGAGAGATTGTGATTTCATTAATAAGACCATTATTGATATTGAGCATGTTATCCTATAAATATAGCTCACCTTAAAACTATATTTATATGCACACACACAAACCACAATATTCAAACACTAATAGTGGCTCATCAAATGACAAAATGGAAAAGGCTAAGAAACTCTAGAAGGAACTTCTTCAGACAAACAATGGTCTTATTAATGAAATCACTATCTCTCTCTCTCATATATATATATATATATATATATATATATATATATATATATTGTCATCCGCAGACAGATCTGTTTCGCCGTATCACAGCTCATCAGTACGGTTAGACTCTGATTACTTTTTTACCCAGGATTGAAACCTGACCGAAATGGCGTCAGTCGGCGACTCTACCCTTGGTCTATGGGCGTTCGTTGGAAGTAGGCAGACTTTTTAGTGCATATCATTATATGCGCCCAATAGCTAGAGCGCTCTAATTCATTTCATTGAATGAGCGATGCGTACATGCCAGAATAGAGAGAGAGAGAGATTTGTATATCATGTGTTCCAATAAGCACTGTAAAATCTCAGTTTGCACTTTGAGAATGCTACACAACTCCCTTGATGTGTCTTTGAACTAATTTTATTCATTTTAAATTTACAAATTGAAATATTGTGAACTTTCTATTCTCTGACATTCTACATTACGTGGCTAAATCATCTCCAAAATGTCTGCAATCAAAACTTGCAGTAAAAATGTATTTGAAACTGTTTTTTTTTTTTCAAAATGTCATTTCTGAATATTTGAATGATCAACAATGAATTAATGAAATGTTTTTCCAGCTTTGTCTGAAAAATCAAGTGCATTTAAACATCTTGTGTATCATTTAAAGATAGTAAATATAAAATTAAACAGGCTATTTTGTATAACTGAAACCATTTATGGAAAATGGTCATCATTTTGGATAATATTTTGTAGTATTAAAAAAAGAAGGAATGATGATGAGCGGGGGAACAAAAGGTGCAGTGTGATGATGCTCTCTCCTTTACAGGCTGGCTGTTTTTCTTTCTTTGTTTTTTTCATGCCTCAAGGAAATGAATTCAGGTTTCCTTTACTTGGCTCGTTACACTGGGCAGTTGTGAAACAGACACCAACTAAGCCCTTCTCCTTCCTCTTTGTCAGTCTGCTTGGACACACACGATCCACCTAGAAAATCCTCCCTAACAGCAGCACTGGCACCCGCTCTTTATGCCATTCCAAGACGGCCAAAACTTGCATGTGTGCAAATCTCGTTTTGGACGAGATAGGCATGCATAAATTGTGTCTTCAATAGCGGCCATCTTTCTTTTTTGTGATTATCTTACAGGCAAGACATATATTTGCTCTTGGTTTGAATTCTGAGGTAAGTCATGTCTTTTGTTATTTAGCTATAACTATATGTGCTAGTGAAGTCTAACTGGGATTTGTTGATATATTGAATATCCATTTATGAGGAGGTGCTGTAAATTTCTTTGCCCAGTCAAACTTACCAAAACTGACCAAATCCTTTGTTAAATGAATTTTAGAAATCAGTTTTAACTCTGGACAAGAAGAAAAGATGAAGGTTATGAAAATATCGACTGGTTTTCGACTGGAGAAGTGGCCATTTATGAGAAATAAATTCATATTACAATTCCTTTTGGTCAGGCTCAAGTGCAAGTTATCAGTTAGTGAGACAAGTTGTTTAATATATGTAACTGTTACCTCATTGTTACAAATAAACCAAATTATCAAAAAAAATAGTGCAATGTTTTGTAGGGTCATTATATAATTTCTGTTTACCATGGGGGAAGCAGAAATTAAATGGCATCAACACAAAGACTGCAGAGTGAGTGCAAAGCACTGACCTGGGCATGGGACTATGTCGTATGAAATAATCTTTTAGGATCACAGGGGCCAGTGGGGGGGGGGGTTCAGTTTGAATGAAGAATTGGAAATGGAATGTTGCTTACCACATGGTGTGGAAGAAGAGACGGTGGTAGCATCAAGTAGCTATTTCTCCTTTATAGACGTTGTGGAAATAAAGAAGATATAAGATGGATGATAGAGATTTTATGAGAAGATTTTTTATTTTTTTGAACTACACTAGTATTGACTAAAGAGGTATTTTCATTATTCCATTTATTCCAAGTTTTCTTGTTTTATGGTTTCTGTCATGGTATTTTAGTCAATACGCATTTTAGACTTGCCCACAATTTATGTTGTATCCAGAGGGAAAAAATTGTTTGTGCTAGTTTTTCAAGAGGTGACAGCTAAGTGACCTTTGTTGAAAATCAGCATTTAAATTTTTGGCGTTTAATTAAGTTTAAACACTGACCGTACTGGTGAGAAATATGCAACTCATACAACCCTGAAGCAAGGCTTAAACTTTCTAGAAATTAAACTTTAATTAATTTTAAACCAAATTAACTTAAATTTAAGAAGACTACAAAAGGAATATACATAAAAAGATTGTATTGTAGCAATTTTACTTTTGCATTTTATATTTATTCAATCACAAAGTATTTCTTTAGTCTGGAAAGTGTGGGGCACTGATAAATCACTATTGTAGTCGCGACCAGTGAAAATAACTTACTAACAACTGTCTTGTATAGTTTTTTCATAGCCTATGTTCATCTGCCATGAAGCCACAAGTGTAGGGCTCTTGGTGAATCAAATTCACTACTATAAAAAATGGGTCAGCTGTAGTAGACTCAGTAATCATTACTTGAGGTACTAAATGGTTATACAATTATGAACTATAAGGATACTGTTGTAGAGTGGCTAACACCCCTGTAGTACTCTCAATGATGGAATGACTCACCGCCTGAAAGGGTTTATCTAATTAAAGAATAGTAGGATTTGAGACGTAATATTGGGTATTATTTATGTAATAGTCGAACTGATTACATTGGCGACTATTGCAATCTAATCCCCTCCTCCCTGTGTTGTAAGTTCTGTCTTGTTTGTTATTGTAACTATTGCACTGTTCTGTGTATATTCATTTAGCACTGGATATTGTGCTGAATAATACTGCAGCACACTTTCTCTGTGTATCGTATCCACCTCAGTGATGCAACAGATACCAACACAGAATTCATATATTTCATTCTTGTTCAAAGATCATTACTCATTTTTGATCAGTCAGGCACAAGGCCAAAAATGTAGAACACTGTGAGAATGAAGCTTGAGTAGACTCACTAGCAATAATAGTTTGTTGATTAGAAATCAAAAGATATAATGAAACTGTTACATACATCTGCAGGAATGAAAAATACAATATAGATTATCGTCATTTAAATCTTGGAGATATAACCCTAACCACCAAAGCATTCATATTCCCATTTAAAAATGTCTTCCATGTTTAAATTAGTGTGATACAAGGTCACAAGTGTGGGGCTCTCAGGATCAAATTCGCTAAGTACTAACTCACTGATATCCTAAGATAGCAACTGGGACCAGCAAAAGTTTGTTGTGCGGGTCTTGCAAGTATAGAGGATATGCTTGTCTTGCAAATCATAATTTGAAATCATGACTTGTTTTCCTGGCCACAAGCTCCAGTGGGAAGCTTATAACTTGGTCATCAAGCAGGCCTCATTAAACTTTTCACAATATTTAATCTTTGTGCTTAAAAAGAAAAAAAGATGTGTTAAAAGGATGGTTATTCCCTTGAAACCATTATTATTACTGTAAGCAATTCTGTGAGCCCCTTGGCAATGTTTGTTTTATGTGCTATATTTAAATTTTCTTTTTCACTTATTTTTATGAATAAAAAAATATTCTTTTTATATTAATTTCTTTATAAAATGGTAAATAATAAATATTTCATTACAGATAGTTCACATTTTTATAATCTTGTAAATATAAAATTATTCTTATTATATTTTATTTCATTGAAAGATACTAGCTGTTAACAATATTTAGTAATACTAATGCACACAAATACATGTCTATAAACACGTGACCAATAGCAACAAATATACCATGCTATGAGCCAGAACACGCATAAAAACACAAATAAAAAAAAATCACATACAAAGACCCCATACATCAACACACTATACACTGGAACACACACACACACACACACACACTTTCTCCAAAATAATACACACACACACACACACATATCTATATGTGCACACACACACACACACACACATGATACAAGGAAAAGATATGTAGATATATGTATATAATTTTTACTTAGTTATGTTATAATAGTTATATTTTATTTCATTGAAAGATACTCGCCGTTAACGATATTTAGTAATTTGTTATTTCATTTAGAGATTGTAACTGTTAATATTGTTTCACTAGAATTTAAATGAAAATATATTTTGTTTATGATTCATATGTGATTCTCACATTATTTTGAATGAAAATCATTACATCATTTAATTTTTCTCAATGCACAAATTCATAACTGTTTTCTCTTATTTTATTTAAATAGAACGCATTGAAACATAGTTAAAAAAAAAACAAGATTTATCTTCTACATTTTAATATTCATTCGTTAATTTATAACACGGGACACGTATCTGGCGCTCACTTATATAAACCATAAATACACACACACACACACACACACACACACACACACACATACAGTGGACGGAAGTGAAGTCAAGTTCTCCCACCATTTTGAAGATGAGATTCTGATCTCGAAATATTAATGAATAATAAATTGGTAATACCCAATACCTTCTTTACCTTCCTTTATTATACTAAACACATTGTGATAGCCTTCTAATACCTACCCATAAAATTATTCTTGTAAATAAGCAATCTTATAAATAGGGTTTAATATCTTTTTTGTCAACTGTCAAGGATAAAGAGAATGTATAAATCCACTTTGATATGTTTAGGTTTTATAACAATTCTAATTTAAAAAAAATAAAAACATTGTTGAGGGAGCCAAAAGTGCATACAATAATAGCAGTGTCAAAGGAATAACTGTTCTTTCAAAACACCATTTTTTTTTCTGGCACAAAGGTTAAAAATTATTGGACTTTTAATGTTTTTTCTTTGTGTGCAATGATGCTTAATGAAATCTGAGCACAAATGTGATAGATCCCGAGTTGGCAGCTCAGATACAGTCACTTCCTCACTGGTGCAATGTGGCTTCCCTGTGTCTCTTCTACAAATACTTTCAAGGCTTCTGCTCTGATGAACTTAGCTCACTGGTACCCACGATATATAAATTTACTTGAACAACAAGATTAGAAACTAGGTCCCACCTTTTTACTGTGAAACCAATAAAATGTAAACACAAATTCTACTCAAGCCACTTCTTTTCTTACACTTCCCGCCTGTGGAATTCCCTTCCATTTACTTGCTTCCCCGACAGCTATAATCTCTAAAAATTTAAATTTAAAGTCAATCATCTCCTATCTTACTGACTTCCATCCTCTCTCCCATGCTTCTTTCTCTGTCCACTCCACTCTCACCAGTATTCTTATCTTTCTCTTACACACTTCCTGACACCCCCAGTAACCTGTTATTCTTTCTCATAACTTTCCTCGTAGGTAACCCCCTGCACAACAGTGGCAGTAAAATGCCTTGCTTGGGGCAATAGCCATCTCTTATCTCACTACTTACATCCTCTCTCTCATGCTCCTTTCCTCATCCACTCCACTCTCATCAGTATTCTTATCATTCTCTTACCCACTTCCTGACACCCCCTATAAACTGTCACTTTTTCTCATAACTTTCCTCCTATGTAACCCCCTGCAACAAAGTGGCAGTAAAATGCCTTGCTTGGGGCGATATGATTATAAAAAAAAATTCTATACTATTATAATGTAGATATAAAGTGGGGGATCAATTCTACATTACAATCAATATATAAACTGATCCCACACTTTATGTCCACATTAATCCTTCTCTTACACATTTCCTGACACCTCCTATAACCTGTCACTGTTTCTCATAACTTTCCTCCTATGTAACCCCCTGTAAAACTGGCAGTAAAATACCTTGCTTGGGGTGATATGATTATAAAAAAAAATCTTTTTCTGTTCTGCTTTTATCTATATTAAAAAGATAAATGTTTAACTGCTGAAATGAGGAACAGAACTGTTGTTGTTGTTGTCTTGATGGCACTTATATCCACCCACTTGTATCAAATGATGCTGTGTGATTAATGCTGGTGTTGGCTGTATAGAGAGCATGAGTAAGCCATAGATTGTACTTGACTCAAACATTTTTGTTTCCACAACCCTCTGCTGACATAACTGTTTGGACAATATGTTGACCACTTTTAAATTGTCAATATAAGAATGCATTTTTTGAGTTGGATTTCTACTGCAAGTAAGCAATCCTGGCTTGGAGGGCAATTAGTTCAGTTTAAAGGTAGGTAAGCTTCTATAAGTTAAAATGGTTATATTTTTTTTCTCTTGCCTTCATCTGTATGTTGTTGCTTGGAAACTTTATATATAAGTTGGTAGTGTTTGTGATAAACATTATCACCAAGGTTGTTCTTTTTTTTTTTTTTTTTTTTTTTTTTTTTGTTGGTAGTTTTACTGATAAAATGTATTTTGGCAAGCAGGTTTTTTTTTTTATCGTAAAGTGCTCGATATTGGGATGGAGACAGTGCGTTGATAAGTACAAAGAGTTTGTCTCTTTAACTGAGCAGATTTCATGCCGACAACATTATATTCTTCTCACTTGTCAGGGCTGTTTTTTAATTAAAAAAGTTCTGTCATTTTAAAAAAGCCCTAATGAGTTAGAACATTATAATGGTGTCCTCACAAAACTTCAAAGTCAGCATGAATCTGCTCAGTTAAAGAGACAATATATATATATATATATATATATATATATGCAGACACGCACTCTTGGTGATAGGTATGTGTCCTGCATCCCTGCAAAAATCTTTAAAAATCTTAAAGGATGCAGTAAATGTTCCTTCAACCAAAATTTTCTATGAAAAGGAATACAGTGCACATTCTTTCAAATACATTTGTTAATAGTTCTTCCTTCCTTTCTTTCACTTTCTCTTCTCCTTTCATTAGGCAGTGGGATGTGTGGGTGGCAGGAAATAGACGTCAGTGATGCTTTACCTGAAACTTTCTTTTTTATTTATTTTATTTTATTTGGTATGTCTGAATTAATGATGTTTGCTGACTGTTGTTTGAAATTTATTGATCAAATTGAAAAAAAAAGTATCTTCTGTTCTGTCAATTTAAATTGAAGTTTCTGTCATAATTTTCAATAAAATATAGGTTCTTAATTGAAGTGGCAAGTTCAACTGGAGAGCTGAGTTCAAATTCCAGTTGAATTCCTTGCATTCACTTATGCACAAATACCCTTGGGAAAGATATTAATCCATCTCTTCCCTCCAGTTATGGATTAAATAATAGAACAGATTGGGCTCTATAGCCTTGGCTGGCAACCAGTCTACCGTAGAAAGCAATGGCAACCTATTGCGGGATAATCTTCTGCCCAGTCTGTCATGTCTCTTTCGAGACATGATCGCCCAAAGCATGTATCATGTATGGCACTTAACTGACTAATTTTTATAGTTGGAATCATGATTAAGGGTAATTCCATCTCAAATCATCCAGAAAAAAACATCTTTGACACCCTTACCTCTCAGATTTTTTTCAAATTTTCACCATATGTTGGTATCATAGAAACTAGAAAATCCTGAAAATTTGAGCGTCTAACTCTAAGCGGTTCCGGAAATATCGCACTTTTAGTATTTTATGAAAATCGTGTTTTGTTGCAAATTTCCACCATTTTGAATTTACATTTTTGGGCATAAGTCCATTTCTAGACAAGGTTCAGTCTTGAAAATTTGCACTAAAATGGTTTTCCACATGAGGAATCCAAATATCATATCTAAAACCTCTGAAAATGAACTGTTTTTGAGTTATTGAACTTTTAAGCCGAGGTTTGGGTATTGGTCTCGCGCGTCCCAAAAAAACATGTGGCACTATGGGAAATTGAATTTTTTTTGTTTCTACACATTTTTGATAGTCTGAACTTGAATTCCTCCAAAAATGGTGTTTGGTTCTTTTCTCGTTAGCTCACAATTGAACCTCAAAGATGGGCCAATCACAGTGGACATTCCCAAATTAACTGCATCATGTGGTGTGGATACAATGTATTTGCAGCATTTATGAACCCATAAAAATTGTCATGTGATTAACCCATTTTTTAGGTTTAATTGTGAACTTGGGAAGAAAGAACAGAAGCCCATTTTTCTGGTAATCAATGCAGGGGATATGGATACTAAGAAACAGTACCTATGCCGGGTGCGTATGTGGTATGATAGTACATTAAAGTCAAAAACTATCAAGACAACACAACATCTTATGAGTGTAAGGCAACATATGCTGTCACAGTTTTATCATAATCCTCGTCAGAAATAGTAAAGCTCCTTCCACTTGAGTTTGTTGTAGGTACATGGATGCTACAAATGATGTTTTTGAAAGGAACAGGACACTGGTCAGCATTGGAAGGCCAGTTGAATATTTTACGTGGACCATGGGGGTGCATGAACTGAACATCAACATCACCTTCATTGAGGTTTACTTTCTGCACCAATCCGACCCACCAGAATGAGTTGTACACACATGTTATATATGTTGAAGGAGCAATATCTCCAATGTCAACATGAGTGAGGATTTTAAAGTCGTGAATATCAACAAAGGATTCATCCTCACTACAGAGTTTGTGTCCAATCTTGCATCCTGATTGTGGAACAAAGTGATGGCTACTTCTCGTCCCGGGTACTGTTTTCCCATCCACAAACCTCTTCTTCATTCTATTCCTCACCTCAACCATGTCTTCCTTGTCAATTCCAAAGAACACAATGGACTTCATTTCTGCTTGGCACACTTCCAGTAATTCTTTGTAAGTTAGAATCTGGTTGTTCAATGGTCTCTGCAAGCTTCGCTTTGCTGCATGCCGTTTAACAGCACCACCAATCCCATCACAAGGGGATTTTCCATGGCTGGTTGCAAAAAATATCCACTCAGCATCGATACCATAATCATCTTTGTGAAAGCACAGATTAAGAAAGTTTTTAAAATTCTTATATTGGGCACCACAACCATGCTTTTTAAACAGGAGGCTTTTTTAAAAAAAAAAATAAAAAAATAAAATATTGTTCTATTTTCTATTCTAAACCTTTGTGTAAATAAATTGACATTGTTGTTTATTAAAAAAAAGAAAAGGATTTTTGGCAATGAAAAATAAACATTGTTTTTAAAAGTTTCAAAGAAAAAAGTCAGCTTCAAGGTTTTACAAACTAAGTTAGAATTTCTAAAAATAGCACAAATGAGATTTGTATTAAGAATGCCCAATGGGTAGTTATTAAATAAACATTATTATTATTTTTTGTTTTTATTAATTACCATTTATTTAATTAAAAAAAGAATATAATTTTATTACATATAAAATCATTTAAACTGTTTTTTTAATTTCTAGGCTATTATTGATAAAAATATTTAAATGAATTTTTAAATATTATTATATACTTCTTAAACTAAATTCATTTTTTTACAAAACATTCTACAATACGAGAAAAATGTGAATTAAGTTTTATCTTGAAAAAGAATGGGAGTCAAAATTTCAAAATCTGTTGGGAACAAATATAACTAAATACTGAAGATGCAGTGAAAAGCTTCATTAAGGTATTCATGTACAATCATGACAGTCAGAATGTAAAAGAGAACTGATCCATTTTGTAAATTATGAAATAGACATTATTTGTGAATGGCTTAGAAAACTTCTGGTGGTTACAGGATGCAATATAGAAGTTGTTCATACAGAATGGAAACATATTGAATTCTATATTGCAAATAATTTCAGAGATAAATTTAAATATAATTAAAGATTAATTCTTCTTTATTCCTTTCGTCCTTATCCGGTTACATGGCTTTACCTGCTACTTGCACACTTGCATCAAACAAAATAGTTTCATCCAACTTAGAGAAACATCAGAAAGCAGTAATACCACTTCTTAAAGGAACAGCAAGTCAAAATAAAATTCAAGTTTTCCTGTTTGTGATGAAGTCAAGTGACTCCTTGTACACAGCTCTGTCTGAAGTGAGGCCCCTGAAACTGCCCATCTTTGAGGTTCAATTGTGAGCTAACGAGAAAAGAACCAAACACCATTTTTGGAGGAATTCAAGTTCAGACTATCAAGAATGTGTAGAAACAAAAAAAATTCAATTTCCCATAGTGCCACATGTTTTTTTGGGATGCGTGAGACCAATACCCAAACCTCGGCTTAAAAGTTCAATAACTCAAAAACAGTTCATTTTCAGAGGTTTTAGATATGATTTTTGGATTCCTCATGTGGAAAACCATTTTAGTGCAAATTTTCAAGACTGAACCTTGTCTAGAAATGGATTTATGCCCAAAAATGTAAATTCAAAATGGCGGAAATTTGCAACAAAACACGATTTTCATAAAATACTAAAAGTGCGGTATTTCCGGAACCGCTTAGAGTTAGATGCTCAAATTTTCAGGATTTTCTAGTTTCTATGATACCAACATATGGTGAAAATTTGAAAAAAATCTGAGACGTAAGGGTGTCGAGGTCTGGATGATTTGACATGGAATGACCCTTAAGTCTTCTATTGGTCATAAAGTGGTAGGAGGTCGGTTTTCTATTGTTATGAAGTAATAAACTGATCCCCAACTAATTACTACTTGATAATATAATAGGTCTCTTCTCCCTCTAGCTATAAATCAAATAACAGGACAGATTGGGTTCTATAGCCTTGGCTGGTAACCAGTCTACTGCAGAAAGCACTTGCAAACTACTGCGGGGCAATATTCTGTCCAATCAGTCATGTTCTTCTTTTTTTTTTTTTTTTTAAACTGTCATTCTAAGTGATTCGGCAAGATTAAAATTATTTCTTTTCATTTTTACATTAAAAACCTATCCGCCTCGCTATATAGAGGGGGCTTCAAAAGTACGTATACAGTTATTGATTTGTTTTAACTGATATGTTTGTATAATCAATGCAATATGTTTTTTCATTACTGTGTATCTAATTTTGTGTTGTTTCCACTTAATAGTCCCCCTAGAATAATGCAAAATAACCATTACCACCCACACAATAACCATTAAAATAATCCAATAGATTTACTCATGAGACATTACTGATCAGCATAGATATAAATAGTTGAGCCAAAACAATGAACATGGCTTGAAAACTGTGTTCAAGCATGAAACAAACTGTCACTGCTGGATGTTGACCTCAGTGTCCACACACACGCATATAGTGTCTGTGTAGATGGGACAAAGTGGAATATTTTTTTAATTCCCAATTTAAAATTATCCAGTATTAAACGGTTCTAATCTAAACTTATTTATAAATGGAACTTTGTGTGTGTGTCTGTGTGTGTCCATTACCTATAGACTCCAAAATGGCTGGATCGATTTTCTTGAAAAATTTACACAGTTGTACTATAAGCGTCTGCGAGCGTTCTTAGCTAAGTTTTGTGTCTAGGTACCTTCGATAAATATCGATAATCAAAAAAATCGGGTTATTTAATCAAATTTGATACACTCATAGACAAAGACATAAGAAACGATATTCAGAAGTTTCAAGGTTGCAGTTCTTACAATAGGACAGAAAATTGATTATATATATATATATATATATATAAAAGGCAAGATGTTTGTGTGTTTGTCTGTATGTCCTTTATACAAATCCACAATTTTTATCCGATTCTCACCAAACTTCAAACTTTGACTTACATCCATTCATTTTTCTTTCAGTCTACGGTTTTGCTTTAACTGGAAATAACTATTACTTTTTAGTCTTTTGTGACAACGTCCAAAGAGTCTGAGCTCCAGGACCACGGATTAGTTTTAAAGCTTTCATTACACCAGAGCAATGCCAGGCTATACTGCTAGTAGATATATAAATAAAGCAAGAAAAAACGCAGGCTGACGGACGCACTCCAAGTTTGGAAATTAGAAGGCGATAAGCTAGGGTAATTAATCTGATTTATGATATCCACTTATACTCAGAGATCCCAAGATATTTTCCCCACACGGTTTTGTTTTTCCTTCATTGAAACCAAAGAGACCATATACTTCTCTGGCAAAATGGGTCTTTTATAAAATTCCCATTTTGCTTGATCAATTTTACTTTTCTTTTGAATACTATTATACATCTTACGCACACAACTACAAAACTGACTTGAAGACACACGCTGCATCTCTCTGAACAGAGCTCAATTCAGTCTCATTTAAACACCCACAGAGACCTACCAAACCCTATTCACAACATATTTGTTGTTAATGCAAATATCAGAGCATCATCAACATCCAACAAAAGATTAAGAATATTGGAGGCATTATTGATAAAAAAAAAAAACACACACATAATATCAACTACGAACACACTACCAATGTGCTTACCATGTTTGGTACATGACATCTACATATTACTTCATAACACTACATGCATCTACATATATGCATTCTGTTACACGTAAAATAACATCCATCCTTGATGATAGCTAAAAGTATAGCTGAAAGTGGTCGTATAAACAAAAGATTTAGACAATTTTTATATAATTTACATCAAAGGAAGAAAATCATAAGATCACATGAAAAATGACATAAAAAACTTTAACTTGACCTTGACTGTTGTTTTTAATGAAACCGGTATAAAAAAGAAATTGCTGCCCGAATATATATATATATACGCCATTAGATACAACTGATGAGAAAGATTTATTTTTTTAAAGTTTTTTCAGCATCCTTAAAAAATTAAATCTTCCTTGTTTGGCAATATTTAATGAAACATGTATGAAAGAAAGGTTGTTGCCCAAATATATATATATATATATATATATATATATATATATATATATATGTTTTCCATTTGTAAACAAGTTATTACGCAACCTAGGTTTCTACCATGAGTGGTGTCTTCAGGCAATTTTCAATATTGAAAATTACCTGAAAACACCACTTATGGTAGAAACCTAGGTTGCGCAATAACTTGTTTACAAATGGAAAGTATTCAAAAGTTCTACAATATAAGTGTATTGAACACTTTTTAATACAAATGTGCACTTGTCTAATTTTATTATGACCAAAAACTAAGTAATTAAACAAATATATATATATATATGCGCGCACACACACACACACACACACACACACTGTCTGATAATGACCCAGCCATTTAATAATGGCAAGAAAATGACTATCTTGGGCCATGATGACTCAGTCATCTTTAAAGTACTCCCTTTGAGGTCTTATATACTTATCCGTTCCACTTTTCAAAACAGGTAGCGATATTTAACCCCTGTACACCATTTAAATATGCTAATGCCTTTGTTGCATAATTGTAAGAGTTAAAATTGATTTCTGGACTTTCAAGTGGTTAGGGAAACCTTTCCTATATAGTTTAAATTTAGGTTATGGATTACTATCCTGACACAGCACTGAGATATATAGAAGACATCAGTAGTATGATTCTATTCAAGTGTTACTTTTTTTTTATTCTTTTTCTCTATAAAATATCAATAAGATTCTTTCCAGGCTAATGGCTCTTTTCTCCCCTGACAAAATGGCGTTTGTTTTCTTTCATGGTCCTTTTTGTACACAATTTTTTTTTTTTTTTTTAAATATAAAGATGATTTATTGTTTGTTGCCTTCCATTATTGAATGTCATTATCTGTTTCCAAGAAAGAAAAACTGAAGCGAAGGAGAATTGGATTTGTGAAAAAGGTGGCCTACATTATCACCAATAGGATGAATAGTTTCTTCTTGTTTTATACCTTATTTCTTTTGTTTTTTCCTCTCTCATTTTGTGAGAAAGCAAGCATTAACAAAGTTTATCAATTTTTCACAAATACTGAATCGATTTGCTGTATTGGTGCAGGCGTCTTTTGAGAAGACATAACAGAGGTATTCTTCTTTTCCAGTGTTTAGAACATTGTGTTTGATATATGTTTTCAAATGCAGTGAAACATTGCCTCTCACATGGTCTTCATCTTCAAGATTGAGACTCTCCTTGACCATTTCACCAAGAATACAGTTTTTTATGGCAAATACAATATTCCTCACTGGGATATAGAAATGGATAGAATTTACTATGATCCATAATGGAGGATCAGTTTATAATGTAATTTCCATGGAAAATTGATTCCTCATTTCATAGCTGTATCAGGGTTTTTTGTTAGTTAATCAAAGGCTATTTTATTTTGATGGGTGACCACTTGGGAATACCATATATTGTAAAGTTGGATGTGCTGGTAGTGTAATGGTTAATGAGTCAGAATTATAGTGGCAGTGGAATGCCTTGCTTGGGGTGAGATGATTAAAAAAAAAAAAAATATCAGAATTCCAATTCCTGTTGGGTTTATTATATCCACTTACATGAAATACCCTTGGGAGAAGTAAGAATCCATTTCTTCTCTCCCTGCTATGGGTTAATTAGTAGGACTTGTATCACTAAACCATTTTTATCTAAAAAAAAAAAATCTTAAAATCTGAAAATATTTTGCTGATAAGCCATAGAAAATGAATCAATCAGCCAATCAATATTCTATTCTGATTGACAAAGAAGGGTTAACTTTGTTCAATCTTTGTCACTGCAAAAGAAAATATTGATTTTTGACCTCCTTGATTCAGATTAAAGAATCTTGTTCTTTACACAATCTTAAGATGAAAGTGGAATTGAAAAAAACAAAAACAAAAAAAAAAACATCTTATAGATATCTAAATACTTTTTTAATCCGTTCACCCCAAGCAAGGTGATGGCACCACTAAGATGCAAGGGGCTACTTGGAGTAAAAGAGAATGGAAAACATTTTAGAAGGAAGCAGAAGCTTGATCCTAAACAAGAAACCAAGAATAAATCTATTTTCCTGTTCAAAAGTCTAGGGAAGAGTGTGAACTGGATGATAGGCAAACCTATCTACTCCTATTGAGGAAAAAAAAAAATTTCAAAGTTTGAGCAGAGATGTTAGGGTTGAAGTAAACTTTCAAAGGAACCAGAAACCCAATCCTAAACAGCAAACAAAGGATAAATCTTTACTTCTGTTCACAAGACTGGGGAGAAGTGTGAACTGGACAAATGACAAACTTATCAGACAAAACGGATGATTTAATATTTTTAATATTTTGGTGCTTGTTCACATCGTCATTAGAATATTTTCCAATATTTGATTTTCTAAAAGTTATTTTTTTTTCTTTGTTTAGTTATTATTATTCATTAAAAATTATTAAAATGCAAATACAGTATAACCCGGATATAAGAGACCTTGATATAAGAGAAATTTTCTCTGGTCCCAAATTAGAGCCTGTGGTAATGTACAATAAAATAGGCCAAACCCAAATATAAGAGAACTTTTATCCGGTCCTGACAACTCTCTTATAACCGGGTTACACTGTACAATATTCTTTCAGAATATTGAAATGAATAGAATCTGCTTTAACCAGAAACAGAACAGTTAACAGCAAATTCTATAGAAAATCAATCTTTCTTGTTATATTCAGACTGGATATTTTGTTACTTATTAAAAATAATCTAAAAACAATTGTTTGAGAATTTGGAATGAGGAAACAATTGCCTGAAAGGGTGAAGTGTTGAGTTTGTGACCTCATAGAGAGCAATAGCTGAGTAGTACTAAATAAGAGCGTCATTCTCATCAGAGGGGAGACAGATCCCAATTTAATCTCGTACAAAGTGAGGTAGATTCTGCTTGGCAGAGGATTTCTTGTCTAAATAATTTCAGGCAGGATTTTACCAGGCTTATAGCGGGTTATCCATTCTTTTCCAGCTTATAGTGGATAGTCCGTCCTAGTGAAGGGTAGTTGTGTATTGTTGAAGATTGACGGAATTTGGCCTCCTTGTAGATAGCCCACTATAAGTCATAAAATGATTATAAATCAAGAAAAGCAATTTGAGTTGAAAAATAACATTTTATATATATACACATATCAATTAAGGTTTTTACAATTAAAGTAATACTTGAAGTATAGGTCCAGTGGATGTTAAAATGTTCATGGCAATAAAATGCTGACAAGGAGAATTTGATACTTAAATTGTGGGTGCGCCAGGAGGAAATGTCTTTGAACTTTTCACTCCTAGGGTGGGTAAGTAGTTTTGAGACAGCTAAAGATCAGAGAGGTGAGGGAGGCTAGGATAGTAAGCCACTTGACTTAGGTCAAGGGGATACTGATTACACTCCTCTCTCTCTCAAGTCAGTCCGTGTGTGTAGGCCTGCTTGGTCTGTCTGGCGATGCTTTCTGTATTGGCTTTTTATTTCAACTTTTTGGATCGCAGGTGATCATTTGGGAATTCATATCCATATTTGATTCTGGGCTTTCCATTGGCCGATAAATAAAACTGGAAATTTAATATTGAATTAACTTTTATTTTTCAACCGGCACATCTGCGTGAATCCGGCTGGGCACGGACAACTTTTGGCCATTTGCTTTTTGTTCGTGAAAATGCGAACATCCGGTCCCTCGCTTTTGCTCAATTGGTATCACCACAGGCTACATGCTCTTCCTGACATCCAACGCAAGCACTCACAGTAGTCCAATTACACCAAGTACTTTTATTAAGACACCATCTCCAGGAAGGTTGTCATTCAAGTCTTGAGACCCCATCCTAGCATATATATATATATATATATATATAAACACACACACACACATGTTTCATTAAATACAACTAAAAAATTAAATTAATTAAGTTTTTATTTATTTTTTTTTTTTGTTCATATAATATTTTTCTGTTCAGGGCGTGAATTATTTAAAAATTGTTCAAATATTTAAAATGTCCAAGTACTTTCAGCTATACTTTTAACCATTATCAAGGATGATTTTTATTTTTAATTGAAAATTTGGACAATTTTTGCATACTTTATATCTAGTAAAGAAAAAAGAATTATATGAACACAAGAAAAATTAAAAGAACTCAGTCATAGTACCTTGCCAGTCATATTTAATGAAACTTTTAGAAAAGATGGGTTGCTGCCCTAATACACACATTAGGCAGGCTCTCTCCACATAGAAGGTTAGCATAACACATTAGCCTCCAGTCTGGCTTTACGCATTTTTAAGCTAAATTTACTAAATATCAAAAGACAACTTCTTGATTTTTAAAAATATCAGGCTGACAAATAAAACTGTGGCTTCAATGTTCAAAAGCCACAGAGGATTGGCATAACACATTGACCCCTTTTTCTCTTCATATGTTGGCTGTTGGTTCCTTTTAGAGGCTCATTCACCCTTTGGCAGATCTTGTTTTTTGTCCTGTGGGGCAACATCCCACCTTCCTCAACAGCAGAAAGACTAGTAGTGAAATGTTTAAACACTAACTTCCTGGCCATGCAGCAGGTTGTACTGGATTATATATTACCAGTAGTGGGCCTAAGCCTGAATGGGATGAGATATACCTAGACATGGACAGTAGAATGAAAATAATCTACCCTATGGATTGAATAAAGGGTTTAGTTTAAAATTTCCTGAAGATTACCTGGATCAAGAAGCACCTGAAGGTCTAAAGACAATAGCCGAAACATTGTGATAATTCTTTTTTGAAAAAAAGGAAGATGAGAAAAAATAAAAACTTGTAAGCTTTTTCATTTTTACTCTTGTTATAAAAGAATAGACTGAGTTAGAGATATATGACCCCGGACCTCTGGCTTAACCTCTCTTTGTTACTTGATCTCCCCACTAATGTTGTTTAATTTTATCTGAAAAGAAGTCATTGGGGTGAAATTGGTTGATGTGTCTGTCAAGGTGAATCTGGTTGCAAGAAAAAGAAAATAACTTACATGATAAATGAAAAGTAAACAAAACAACAAAAAACACTAGTTTATAATAACAAAACAATGCATTTATTTCATTGGGGTATTAGTTTTGATATTAACTCTTGGCAGTTGTGCAGTTTTCCTAACTATGGCTAATCAGTCACTAACTTGATACCATCAAGGAACTGTGGTGTCAGACCTGCAATCAAAGTTGCTTCTCAATTCTTCCTCATTTTAACTTTTCTGCAATTGAAAATTTCTTAAATTGAAAATCGTCTCAGGATAAGGACGGTTGATGAGGGATGTTTCTGGCTTCTGGTGATTTCCGTTTTCTCTCGTACTACCAAAAATTCCTGGCTTATATTGAAAATTCCCAAAATTTGTTGGGGCTTAGGAAAAGAGATTAATGATCTGTAAGTCCCAATCAATCACTTCCCACTCTCTTCTAAATTTGGTTTGCTAAGTTGCTTGTCCAGTTTCAGCATTGTTAAATCTGCAACCTCTTACATCTAGCTTCCTTTCACTACCACCACTCTTGTTATATCATCAAATAACTTTTTTTTGGCCAATTAAATTGCTGGGGAAAAATTTCTCGTATCTGTGTTATCTATTTTTCATGTTATGCTCATAACAGAATCCACATGCCAGTATTTTCCACAAAATACTTTATGGGAAAAGTGTGCGTCTACAGTAGTTTCTGTTCGTGTCTTATCTGGCTAAATTTTTGCATTTTGTTCCAAATAATTTTGTCTCCCTCTTTTTAAGTGTCATGTTCTTTCAGGTTATTGACAACCATGACTTTCCACAATGCATGCCATTCTTGCAACATCTTTAAAAACATTTTGTTCTAACATGACTCTTACGAAGATAAAGCAGGGCAGGAGTCAGCTACTTCCTTTTTTTTTTTCTCTCTGCCATCCATTTTTACTCAAGCTCGTCAGGTATTTTGTACATTGTTTTCCTCTATCTCTCTTACCTTCTATCTGTTCAGTGAGTATCAAACTTTCTAAGCCTTTTTTCCTCATAGTGTGCCATAGAAATTTCATCTATCTTTTCCTGATATAAGTGTCCTTTTTGTTTCCATTGTCTCATGACCTTTATTGTTGCTCACATTTGGTCCATGGTATTGTAGAACCACATGGAGAAAGGTATAAAGCTAATTCTTCTCACTCAGCTATGGGTTAATTAGTAAGTCTTATATCACCAACATTCTCATATCAAAAAATGACCATATAGCATTGAAACATCAGTTTCTGTGTGATCACTTAAGTTAAGCAATGTTGAGCCTGGTTAGTACCTAGATGGGTGACTGCTTGGGAATACCAGGTGCTGTAAGTTTGAATGTGTGGGAGATGCAATGGATAATGGCTTGGAATTGTTAATTGAGAGCCGAGTTCCAATTCTAGTTGGGTTCTTTATATTTACTTACATGCAAATACCCTTGGGAAAGGCATGAACCCACCTCTTTCTTCAAATCTATTGGTTAGGTGTATCACTAAATTCTTATTAAAAAAAAACAAAAGAAAAAAAAATTTTTACAACATAAAAGTACTTTCTGACTTTAAATAATCTGCAAAGAGTTATGAAATGAATCAAAGTGCCCAGTGATTCACTTAGTGTCGCTTAGATGTGGCACAAGGCCGAATTTATAGGGCAATCAATGAGAATCAAACACTATTCAGTTGTAATTAGTCTGGAGAGACAATCTTAGTAGGCATTACACTACATCGAAGCACTCTGTAACTATAAAAGAGATGACCATTGCTTTGATGCATCAAAGAGACTGTTGCCACTTGGTGTTGACCTTAGTGTCCACTCATATAAGCTGAAATAGAGACTATGACCTGGAATTGGAATGAAAGCCCTGAAACTATCATGAAAATCCAGCACATGGATTTAGTAAATACTAATTGCTATCTAAGGACTCGACACCGATTGATCAGATAAATTTAATATTGTGATAATGCAGTAAAAAGTAAACCATTTTCCATAGGCTTTGTGTAAGTGACATTTTTGACAAGTTAACAAGTTAGTTTTCAGATAGCAAAGTAAGCAGATTTACTACAGTTCAAATTTTCACCAGAGAAACCTTTTACAAGTGCACAAATGAAAAGCAAGAAACATTCATGAATTCAATTTTTTTTTTTTTTGTAATTTGAATCTCTTTTCTGAATTCTTAAATGAGGGCTTACAGCCATATCACGTTGAATACACCGGTTCTTGCTCGATCACCAAAGTTAAGCAACGTTGAGCCTGGTCAGTACTTAGATGGGTGACCGCTTGGGAATACCAGGTGCTGTAAGCATTTAGTGACAGATGTGCATTGTGGTGCAGTGGATATCAGCTCGGAAAGAGAAATTGGTGAGCCGAGTTCAAATTCCAGTTGAATACCCTGCATTCACTTAAGCACTGGTACCCTTGGGAAAGGTATTAATCTGTCCCTTCCCTCCAGTTATGGGTTAAATAACAGGGTAGGTCTAGGGGACCCTGCCCTTAAAAACAAATCCCAATGAATCTTGGTACTTGAAAAGAAAAAAGTATTACAAGACACAAAACTTATATAAAAACAACAATAAATTGTTGAAAAAGAAAAAGGTATTACCAGCAATAAATAAAATTTAGTTGGCAATAAATGACCCTCCCAGGTTGATATGCCATAAAACAAAAACAACCAACCAACAATCTTAATTGAAGCTTTAGTTGTTGTGTGTTTTTGTTTTTAATTTTTTTTTTTTTTTTTTTTTTTTAATGAAAACAAAAATTTAATCTAATGATTAATAATTTTTTTTTCTCCAGGTATGAATAAATGAAATCTTTATTTACAAAATGATCCAACCATTTTAGAGCTTTTGGTTTTCAAATATTTGTTATTTCTGTTTCAAAATGTGAATGGTCTATTTTCAAGTATGTGTGTCAACTAATATGTTCTATATTTGGCCTAGAAAGATATTATTATTGATGTCTTAGCAGATATTCTGAATAATTGAGTTCTGCTCTCCATTTCCTGCTGGTTTAAGGCCAGCCTCTGCGGCTTTTGAACATTGAAGCCACAGTTTTATTTGTCTTTTGATATTTAGTAAATTTAGCTTAGAAATGCATAAAGCCAAACTGGAGGCTTATGTGTTATGCTAATCTTTTATGTGGCAAGAGCCTGCCTAATATCTCAATATTAAAATATACTAGTTTTTTATAAGGTTTGAACTGTGGGATTAAGGTGAATACATCTATCTGATCCACACTGGTAAAAACCAGGACCTATAAATTAATACAGCTCAATGTGTGTGTGTGTGGGTGTGTGTGTGTGTGTGTGTATTAGGGCAGCAACCCCTCTTTTATACAAGTTTCATTAAATCATCCTTTGTAATGGTTAAAAGTATAACCGAAAGTACTTGGACATGTTAAACATTTGAACAATTTTCAAATAATTCACGTCCTGAATAGAAAGATATTAATTATATGAACAAAAAAAAAACAAAAAAAACTTTTAATTACAGTATCTTGTCAGTTATATTTCATGAAATATGTGTGTTTGTATATATATATATATGCTAGGATGGGGTCTCAAGCCTTGAATGACAACCTTCCTGGAGATGGTGTCTTAATAAAAGCACTTAGTGTACTTGGATTGCTGTGAGTGCTTGCGTTGGATGTCAGGAAGAGCATGTAGCCTAGTAAAATCCTGCCTGAAATTATTTTGACAAGACAGACAGAATCCACCTTGCTTTGTCCGAGATTAAACTATGTGGAGAGAGCCTGCCTAATATCTCAGCATTAAGATATACAAGTTTTTAATAAGGTTTGAATGTGGGATTAAGTTGAATACATCTATTTGATCCACGCTGCTAAAAGCGAGATCATGTGAATTAATACAGCCCAATAAGACCCCATCACTGTTAACGAAAAAGCATTGGAAGATATTGAGAGTTTTGTCTATTTGGGTGTGACAGTCTTGAAACAAGGTGTTGTCATAGAAGATATCAAGGTTGGAGTGAGGAAGTTTTTGATCAGTTGATACAGGTGTGGTATTTAACCAAGATAAGTATAAGCACCAATATTAATCTTTATAAGACCTTGGAAATTCTCTTCCTATGGAAAATAAATTGGGAAGATGATAAACCTATGAAATCTCTTGGAAATGATAAACAGAATAAATAATAGGGCTCAGAAATAGAGCATATATAAATATAAAAAAGGACACTAGGATCAACATCAAGCAACACTAGTCTGTTTGATGTTTCAGACCATGAAAGGTGTGTGTGTGTGTGTATATATATATATATATACATATATATATATATATATATAGATATATCGAATAAAGAAATTGGGTTGTTCCAAGGAGATAAATCAGTATAGAATAATAAGTGTGAGAAGCCGTGAACGTTTTCTTTAAAGTGTATATTTATTGTTTTTGTAATTATGCAAGTTATGAAACATTAATTGTCCATAATGGTGTTCGTGACGCTACACATGTTTCGAGTCTATAATTGACTCTCTTCAGGCAAATAAATTTTTGGTCTTTACATTTGAGTTTCTTCAAATGTCTTGTTGCAAGCTTGTTGTTTTATAAAGTTAATAGGAAGAATAGGAAAATAAATAAAATCAGTAAAACAAAATAAAGTAAGATAAAATTAGATAAAATAAACATAAATGAAATGTTGGCACCTTGGATGGTCTGTTTCCACATCAGCATGTGTCTAAATGGATAAACAGATAAATAAATAGATGAAAGAGTCAAGTGTTTATTGAATAGACAATGTTTCATAACATGTATAATTACAAAAACAATAAATATACACTTTAAAGAAAACGTTTACGGCTTCTCACACTTATATATATATATATATATATATATATATATAGTAATTCATCGAGTTTTTTATTCAACTTCAACAGAATGCAGAAAGCACTGGGTGGCTGTTTCGTCCTATATTTGGGACTCATCAGCAGTGTGCATCTACTACTAGGAATTGAAACCCAGACAGGTTATTAAGCAAACATCATACCAGCTGTACCATGGGCCCTGGTCACACTTAATTATTTAAAATCTTCCTACTGTTTCTGATATATATATATATATATATATATATATATATTTTTTTTTTGTTTGAACATTATTTTTAATTGATACTCTTGTGTAGATATTCTGTTTTTAATCAAACAGTATATTTATTCCTACTGGCCTGATTATTTACTATAAATTTGATTATGAAAAAAAAATTAATGATCAAACAAATAATTTCAATATGTTGGTTGTTAAACCATTACTTTAATCTTTGGGATTTTCCTAACATTCTGTGTGTGTGTGTATGTGTGAGTGAATAAGGAACAAGAAAACAGTGCTCATATATAATATAGAGCTATGAACATTTATTATAAATTATATTTTAGAACAAGTACAAATTTCTTTATATATATATATATCCACTACAAATTGTACATTGGTGGGGGTTAGCGATAAGGAAATAAGTCTTGTAAATTGTCCTTTAGAATTTTGAAGAAAGTGGGATAGGTAGGGGATATAGTTGATTCATGAAAGAGTGTTTTATAACCCGCCTGCCTTTATTCTTTGGCTTTATTAGAGGAGGAAAGGATGGGATTGGACATATCCTTAATGTTTATTTGTACAACTATAGAATATTTTTGTATTTAAGCACAGTTTTATAATTAATCTAATTTTGTATATTTAACCTTTATTTTGAATTTAGGAAGTTACTTTTTTCTATAAAACTTTAAATTAGATTTGATTTTAGTTTGTGGTGTGTAATAGGTAAAATTTGATATAAGAGGGTTGTTAGTACTATAAAGGTTTATGTCTCGGGGGGGGGGGGTCCTAGTTTTGGCTTGTGCAGTATTTTTCAGCATGATTGTAAGGTTAGTTCTTTAATGTGTTTGCAGTTTACTATGGTTTTATGCCTCTGGTTTAAAAGCTTGTCGCTATTTATGTGTTTAATGATTTCAATTTTTTTCTTGAAGACAAAGGAAACATGGTTCCTTTATTGATTTAGCTGTTCTTGCTTGTTTGAGGATTTTCCATTTTTCTTAAAAATTCTAACGGACAATTTACAAGAAGACTTATTCCCTTATCGCTAGCCCCTGCCAACATCCCACACACAACTCCCAAATATAAGAAAAGAGATCTTCCATTCCTTTCCACACCACCTGATGAGACATTGGAAGTCTAATGGCGAAACAAAATGTACAATATTTAGTGGATATATAAAAGAAATTTGTACATGTTCTAAAATATAATTTATATATATATATATGTGCGTATGTATTCATCTCTCTGCCTTGATTAAGTTCATCATAGGGCAAAATGGGTAGATGAGAAAAATATAGTTTTCCTCTTGTTTTATATATATAGATATATATATATATATATATATTTAAAAAAGTGAGGGGTAGCATAATTGAGAGAATGACCTTAAACTAATGCAATTTATAACACATAGTCACTGATATGTGTTAGTTTTTCTGTAAGGTATAAATGCCTTTGCCTATATATGTATTCACATGCACACAAAAAGCAAGTTAGATTCCAGTGAAGTTCTAATCTTTATCCGTGACAAATACATTCAATCATTAGAATTACGTCAGTCTGAGTCATTGAAGGAAAGGTTATATTCCAATTTATATTTGCATTGTTCTTGTTAGTTTTAAAAACAAAAAAAAATATTTTTCTGCTTTTTTCATAGTTTTATTTCTTTTTTTTTCTTCTTCAAAACTTTTTATTTTATCTAAAAAAAAAACAAAAAAACAAAAAAACCCTCTTCACTGTGTGGTGCTCACACAGACAGAAAGGAAACATAAGTTTCATCCTCTCTCTCTCTTTCTTTTGTTCTCCATTCTGTGATTTAATATTTCTTCAAATCCATTATGACTGGTGGTAAATCATTGTCCTTAGTGTAATGGTAATTTTAAATAAAATAATTACTTTCAAAAGTGAATGTTTTTCAGTTAATATTGCTATTTGTGCTAAGGACACACACACACACATGTGTGTGTATATATATATATATATATATATATATATATATATATAGGAAATCTTTTTACAGAGATACAGGAGGTATGGAAGAAAGGATAAAAGATGAACAGAATTCAAAAAGATAGAAGATGGCAATTGATGTTGCATTTAAATTTTTGGAGATTATAGCTACCAGGGAAGCAAGCAAACAGAAGGGAGATCCACAAGTGGGAAGTGCGAGAAAATAAACTGAGTAGAAAATGGTGGTTGCATTTAACTATTTCAGCTGTAAAAGGTTAGGACCTAAATGCCAATATAATAGCACGTTTAAATTCATGTGGTCAGGGAAAAATATTTTGTCAGAAGAGTTGCCATGATTTAATGCAAACTACTTGTAGAAAAGACAGAAGGAAGCCACGTGATGTCAGTGAAAGAGTGACTGAAGTTCAGATGCCAGGCAGGACCGATAACATTGCAGATCTTTTTTTTGAATTTTGTCGAAAACCTTGAGATGTATTCTTACCTGATGCATTTTTTCCTCTCAGGGAATTTATCAAGGCAAAAAAAATAAATAAAGTCCTTGATAAAGTTCCTCAGAGGACAAAATGTGTCAGCTAAAAGTAGTTCTTCCACTTTTCTTTTTATTCAATTTTTTTTATTTTACAAATACACTCTATCTGAAAATAATTCACACACACCCTTACAATGTGTGTGTATGTATGTAAGTATGTATATAGTAAGGTGAAGTTCTTCAATGTGGTCTGATGTTTAGCAAGCTTGTCTTGCTTGATCACTTATGATTAGTGAGTTTGATTCTCACTGTGTGCTCCATGCTTTTGGCCTTGTGCTCATAACTCAATCACGCTTAGTAAATCATATGTATAATTGGGAGATATAAGTGTAAACATCAGTACTAATGTGCACCGAAAGGAAGTACTGAAGTTTCAAGAATGTTAAATTTTAAGTTCTTAAGTTTTTAAATTTTTAATACTCTCATATTTTATGAGTGAATTGCTTTGAGTGCTATATATTCACAACCCAATTTATACTGAAAATTTTTGCATTTTTCCTTTAAATTTTGAATGTCTTTACCTTCTAATTACCATAGAAATTTTATTTAAACAAGCACATTTTAATTTCTTTTTAATGATCTCATTGTTTTAATTACGGCAGAAAATTTATCGAAATAAGTACATTTTATTTTATTTTTTAAATTTACGTTATTTTAAATGTAAAAAAAATATTTCTTTCTTAACGTTTCTCTTTTTTTATACCAACTGACGGTACTTACTGACATCAGGGAGATAATTACTCTAACATTTTTTTGTACTTACCTCCCTTTAAGTATCTTCGTATAGCGATTCCATCATGTAAATATGAATTTGCATTAAATAGCTTCCATCGCTTATTAATATTTTATAAGCATTTCTTAAATGATCACTTTATTTTTTACTAAATGAATCTTTATTTGATTGCATCCTTGTTTTATTCTTATATTAAATATTTCACATTTGTTTGCATTTAATCACCCTCACCTCTCATTCAGTTGTTTGATTTCTCTGATATCCTTCTCTTTATTTCACGTTTTGTTGTAGGCCTAACAAGCGGCTTAGCTCGGCGGCTTATGCCAGGTGAGTATTAGGGGCCTTATTAATGTTGACAACAAATCAAAGTAATTATAAATATGGTCTAATTTGTAATTCTTAACAGTGGTATAAAGATTGAGACTAACTTTGTCTTAAGGCATGAGGTGGCCATTTTGGTCTCTTCACATTTTTTAGATGAGATATATTTAAAATAAAATTTATTTTGAGTGTAACATAACAATAGACATGCTTTACATACACGCACACACAACATACATTGTGTCTTGTTGCTTATAAGATAGTGCTTGATATAACAGCTATTAAGTATATATTAATAAATATACATCTTTTTCATCATCAGAAGCATGACTTGAAGTTTTATGCACAACACAATCTTTTGCTGCTGAGTAGAGACTGATCATTACATAATTTAAATTTGAATAAAAAAATACCTTGTTAACACAATGTTGGTGTAGTCCATACATTTTCTGGGGATACTGGTTTTTATGAAAAAAATTTGTATTTAAAATAGACAGTATTTATATTTTATATTTAAAATAAATGGGGATTAATGATTTTTCTTAAAATTTTTTATTGAAATAAATGTACCTATTATTATAAAAAAAATAATTATATATGCTCAGCATAAGTCAGTCAGTTAAGTGCCATACATGATACACTCTTTGGTGATCATGTGTTGAAAGAGACATGACTAACTGGGAAGAAGATTATCTCGCAGCAGGTTGTCATTGCTTTCTGCAGTAGATTAGTTGCCATCCAAGGCTATAGAACCCAATCTGTCCTGTTATTTGACTCATAGCTAGAGGGAAGAGACATGTTAATGCCATTCCCAAGGGTATTTGCGCGTAAGTGAATGCAAGGAATTCTATTGGAATTAGAACTCTGCTTCCTAATTTCTCGTTCCAAGCTGATATCCACTGCACCACAACGCACATTCGCATATGTAAACAGAGGGGAAAAATATGTAAAGTATTGACTGATTGTTACATAATTTAAATTGTAATAAAAATAACTACAACTTATTAAACAAGAGAAATTAATTGGATCAACATATTTCAACAGGGGTTTATTTTTATGCCAACATGTGACCATCAATTAATTTCTCTTGTTTAATAAGTTAGGGTTATTTTCATTACAATTTAAATTATGTAACAGTCTGTATTCAGCACCTGATGATTATGCTGTGCATGAAACTCTGAGTTGTACTACTGGTGATGAAAAAAAATGTATATTTATTAATATATAAATTCAGATATAACTAAAAAATATATTTTATATATATATATATATATATATATATATATATATATATATATATTTAAAAGGACAACATGAATAAAGACAAAAGAAAAACTTATTCTATCCAGTGCGTTTCATCCTTTGATGAACTTTATTACAACAAATGTAAGGATTGTATTTTGCAGCAAATATTTATAAGCAGAAGTAAAAACCTTATAAAGGAAATTTTTCTATAAGACGTCTTAAATGTTCACGTTGTTAGACAAAGTAAAAAAAAAAAATCTAAGTTCTTGCGTCATGACACTCCTGACCTACTATACGGTATTTATTAATCTTGTTTAAACCTATTCCATTTGTGTAGCACATATGACACTTAAAACAATTTTATTTCATTATATGTATTCGATTTTTGTCCTCCATGTATTTGTTTTGTAGGTCTATTTGTTGTAACATATGTCGTAGAAAATATGTTATGTTCTAGATATTTACTTTACTATTGCATTAGCATAGGTGAGTAATGTAAGCACTTAGTATTATTGTAGAAAATTACTCGTACATTCTGACTTAAAAGAAAAATTGCATTATTGATGCATTTAAGAATGGAACTGTTATAAGTTGAGAACCTCCTGTATTGTTTAAAATGAATAGTGCCTAATGAAATATGATTAACCACTAAAAATGTTTTTATTATAAAAATAAGTTAGATTAATAGATGAAAATCCATTAATTCTTTATATATATATATATATATATATATATATATATGCATCGCTCATTCTCTAATGAATTACAGCACTCTGGCTATTGGGCGTGTATGATGATAATATATGCGCTAAAAACTCTGTCTTCTTCTACTGAGCGCCCATAGCCCAAAGGTAGAATCACCGACTGATGCCAATTTCAATCCTAGGTTAAAAGCAATCGGAGTCTAACTGTACTGATGAGCTGTGATACAGCAAAACAGATCTGTCTGCGGATGACTGTATATCTATATATATATATATATATATATATGTGTGTGTGTGTCTCTGTGATAACAAATCAATCATGCTTAAATAAAAACATATATTAGTTAAATTCTTTGATGTAATTAAAAGCAAGTTAAACTTTTTCAAAAGCATGCTCAGTATGAGAAATGGCAACAATAAGGAAAATGTTCAAAAGGTTTATCTTTGAACCGACTTTAAGTTTTGTAACTGACACTGATGAGTGATGTATCTGTGAAACTTGAAGTTAGTCCTAAGTTAAGTTTCTTGAATGGCTGAAGGACAACTTAGGACTAGAAAATCACAATATTTTTGTAATGGAATAGAAGTAATCTCATAAGGAGTAAAACCTTAAAGAATATTTTTCTTTAAAAAAAAAAATGGCATCATGTAAAATATGAACCAATTTTTATCTTCTAAAAGTAAAATTATTTAAATAGATCATAAAGAAATTTATTTTTTCATAAAGTAAATTGACATCCTAAAATAATAAAAAATAATTTAATAATTTATGATTTAATTTATAAAAAATAATTAAAAACAAAAATTGGTTCATATTTTATATCATGATCTTTGAAATGCCTTATTTGAAGAAAAATCTTTACTTATTAAGGTTTTAATTCTTAATAAATTAATTTTATTCGGTTATAAAAAAAGTTGTTTTTCTGATGCTGAGTTGTTCCTTCCTGTCTTGAAATTTTCCTTATCTTGATTTTTTTTATTATGACTCTTCAACTTGAACAAGAATTTCTTTGAAAACTAAAAACAAAAACATCATATTTTAAGAAATAGTGCCAGAGGAAACTTTTTTGCCATCCATTGTGTGTGTGTATCAAGCATTTCCAATCAATATATATATATATATATATATATATATATATATACACACACACACACACTCACACATATAGTCATCCACAGACAGATCTGTTTTGCTGTATCACAGCTCATCAGTACGGTTAGACATCTGATTGCTTTTTAACTCAGGATTGAAACTCGACTGAATTGGCGTCAGTCGGCGGTTCTACCTCTGAGTTATGGGTGCTCGGTAGAAGAAGGCAGACTTTTAGCATATGATGTATCATACACCAATAGCCAGAGCGCTCTAATTCATTACTGAATGAGCGATGCATAGATGCCATCGTAGCTTCTGTTTTTTCCAAGTCTATCATTCTATCATGGTGTAAGAGCGTAAATATATATATATATATATATATTCCATTTGTAAACGAGTTCAAATGAAAACTATTCAAAAGTTTTACAATATAATTGTATTGAACACTTTTTAAGTAATTAAACAATCTCTCTCTCTCTCTCTCTCTCTCTATATATATATATATATATATATATATATATATATATTCTTAAATTATGTTTTAACAGATAAAGTCTCCCTTGGACAGCAATAAACATATAAATAGCTTGTCGAGTGTTGAAAAATACATAAATCAGTACTACTGTTTGTTTTAAAATGTTTTTCTGCTTTTTTTTAATTTTTTTTTTTATATAACTCAAATACTTCTTTCAAATCAGATTAATTATACATTAAATTAGCTAATACTCCTTAAAGATTCAGAAAAGTATATTTTATTTTTGGAAGATTTTTTAATAAAGAAAATTACATTGGGATGTAATGTAAAAAAAAAGTGCTAATGAGCTATTTTAGAAAATATTAAAAAAATCGATTCCAATTAATATAATTTCTGTTTGAAAAATACAGTACAGAATGTTTTGCTTAATATAAATAGTATATTTAATCCTTTAGCTTTCAATTAAAAGTAAAATGAAATCTTCAAAAAGCCTTTTCATTTATAAAAATTCATTTTAAACTTTGTGTGTCATCCAGCAATTTATGAGAAATCTTCCATCAGAATTGATAATTTAGATTTTCTGATGTATGTTGTATAATTGATTATCTCCCCTGTTAATTTTAGGCATTTGATATGTTTTTTTAGTACAGGCCCCAATCCTAAATCATTCCAGATTATTTGCATGTCTATTTTTGGTTGTTTTTTCCTGAAGTCTTCAAAGCCGAAATGTTGGGCTTTTAGGTTTAATTTGCTTCTATTAACATGTATGTCTGCATGAATCATAGCCTGATGGTGCTGCCCAATCAGTTGGTTGTGCAGCTCTACTTAAGAAACATGCATTTTATTGATGTTGTCAATGATTCTGAAATAAAAATCAGTCATCATATGAAATCCATCAATGATCGACATTCAGGATATGTAATTTTTTTTTTTTTTTGCACATATAATAATAATTTTATCTAAAAAATCCTTAAACATTTTGACATTCAATAGTTTAAGTGTGTGTGTGTGTGTGTCTCTCTCTCTCTCTCTCTCTATATATATATATATATATATATATATATATATAGTCATTGCAGACAGATCTGTTTCGCTGTATCATAGCTCATCAGTACAGTTAGAGATCCAATTGCTTTTAACCCAGGATTGAAACACCACTGTCGGTGATTCTACCTCTGAGCTATGGGCGCTTGGTAGAGGAGGCAGACTTTAGCACATGATGTATCATATGCCAATAGCCGAAGCGCTCTAATTCATTACTGAATGAGTGAAGCGTCAATACTAGAGTAGCTACTGTTTTTTTCAAAGTCTACCGTTCTTCCAGAGTGCTCAATCAGGGTGTGAGAGCGTAAATAGATTATGGTCATATCATGTTGAATACACCGGTTCTTGCTCGATCACCGAAGTTAAGCAACGTTGAGCCTGGTCAGTATTTAGATGGGTGACCGCTTGGGAATACCAGGTGCTGTAAGCATTATTGACAGATGTGCATTGTGGTGCCGTGGATGTCGGCTCGGAGGGGGAAATCGGTGAGCCGAGTTCCAATTCCAGTCAAATACTCTACATTCACTTACGCACTAGTACCCTTGGGAAAAGTATTAATCTGTCTCTTCTCTCCAGTTATGGGTTGAATAACTGAGGTCTGTTCATGTGATCCATGGCGAACTTTTGCATTGATTGTTTGTTATCAGCAGTTCCAGAAAGTGTGGATGTTTCTACACAAGCCGTCACCACTCTAAACAATTCTTTGTGTGGCAGTCTGAGTTCGACACTCATACGTCGAAATTGACAGGAGAGTCCATGGTCGAGTGGCTAAAACATTCACTTTCTGACCATGAAGCCTAGGTTTAAGTTCAAATATCACCATTGTTGATTTGTCAGGAAGGTGACTTCTTGATATTATTGGTCTGGAGAAAGCAATTCCAATTTGGAAAGTGCCTGAAAACCATACCGTGGGTTGATCCAAGCCTTGTAAGTGAAATAGGGTAGACGACTCTCTTTGAGGAGCCGTTGATGTTTGGGCTAGCTCAAAGTCACAAGTCATCGTGACCGAGGGTTTGAGCATCTTGGCCTTGTTCACACTATTTTTCATGCTAGATAACATGTTTTCTCCCAGAAACTGTAACTAAGGTTCGCTCAGCATAGTTGCAGTATAAACCACAGGTGGGCTCTGTGGGTGTTGAATAAATACAAGTGTGACTGAGCAGGTATCTGCAATGGGGATTTGCTAGCTGCCCTAGTAGACAGGTACGAATGGCCAGCCATTATATATATATATATATATATATATATATATATATATATTTTCTAAAATGATGGAAGTGAATTCATTTTGAGTGAGTAATGTCATTGTTTGATTTATCCTCAAATATTGGCAGCACAGGTGTAGGTTTTTAGTTCTATTAGTGAATTACATTACATATGGTATTTAGCTGAACTATATGGGTAAATATAAAAAAATCTTTCATGCATGAACGCAATCTTCAGGTCATCTGAAGATTGTATTCAAGCATGAAAAAGATGTCGTTCGGTGTCAAGGTCCAATTATATAAACATTTCACATAAAATATATCTGTAAAAGGAGCAATGCAAATAAAGGACTGATAAAGTCTCAAAGGATGAAACAAATAGGCTAAGCTTTATATTCTCACACACACACACACACGCACACACACACACACACACACACACGTATATAAATGAAAATTTCATGTATAATGTAATAAAATTGATAGAATTTTCCTTGAATCCTGTGTAACCTGTTTTCTTATAAAAAACAAAACAAAAAGCTCTTTCTAAAGCTGATTTAAAGGGAGTGTTATTTAACATCGGCCATGTATTCTGAAAAAAAAGTGGAATTCATCAAAACGAATTCAGTTTGAAGAATACAATTACATAAAGCATGTTATGCACATTATTTACACTGTTCAAACTGTTGTTCTCATATTTATTGCCATGTTTACAATGTTTCGACAGTTGTACACTCTGGCCTTCTTCAGGTGCTAGGAACTATGAACTGAACCATTTATTTCGATCAGTGGAGTACATCATTCTCATTTCATGTGTGATGCCACTGTCGAATGCCATTTAGTGATCTCCCTTTAACTCAACTCTCTAAGTTATTTCTTCACCACTGCTGTAGCTAAGTATTATTCTCAGGGACACATGGCCCAGTGGATATTGGTGTTGGTTAGTTCCAGTGAAATTGATGTTGTGAGTTCAATACCTGGCTACAATAACTTAGTTGAATTGAAGGAAGATAATTATATGGCATCCAGAAATGGCATCACACATGGAATGAGAATTATATATTTTCGTGATCGAAATAAAGGGTGCAGTTCAAAACTCTTAGCACCTGAAGAAGGCCAGAGTGTACAATGGCTGAAACATCATAAACATGGCAATAAAAATGAAGACAACAGCCTGAACAGTGTAAATAATGTAAAGCAATACTTCAGAAGTATAGACAAATCTTGTTATTCATGATTTATTTTTTTAAAAATTTTTTGTCATTTTTCAAAACCAATTCATTTTTTAATCTTTCACTCTGTTGCAGCCAACTACAACGATCTAGCCATAGTCCATCCAGGAGAAATAGCCTTGGTTCAGATGAACTTATTGATGATATTGATGGCAATTTTGAAGTATTAAATGACAAGGTAAGCAGTTGAATGCATTTATAAGTTTCTGACTTAGGCTTAAAATTTTCATCTTTTATCTTTTCTTCTACTTTAAGTACCCAGTCTGTTCAGGAAGTTAACTCTCCTCATTTTTCTCTTTTTTAATATCTCTGTAAATTGTGTATTGTCATGCTTGTTCTTGGGAAAGATGGTGAAGTAGTTCCTGTCACTCTTGTGCATCAAACACAATTGTACCAACATGATTAAATTATTTAATTTCTCTTTAGTATTTGGTATAGGATGCTTATTATTTTTTTAAAGTAATTTTCTATCATATGATTATTCGGTTTCTCGTTTATTATTAAACTTGCAGGTAAAAATCTCTGGTCAAATGTTTATTTAAACCAAAAGTGTGGCTGAATTTACACAGGCCTTTACTACAAAAATCAAATCCTATGTGGAGGGTAGGAAGCCAGGTTGTTCTGTTCCAGTGACATAATCAAAATGTTGACATTCCATACTACTTCAAATAAAAGGTTAGGAAGGAAACTCCGATCAATACTGAAAAGAGCAATAACAGCGACTGGACTTGAGAAACCTATTTTCTTAAAAAAATTCTTTTAAAAGAAAGATTTTATAAATTTCAACCAAAGAAGAAAATAATGACACAATCAAAATGTTGACATTCCATACTACCATCAACAAAATGTTAGGAACAAAGCTGAAATCAATATTGGAAAGAGCGATAACTTGGTTTTCGCATATGGAAAAACTCTTCAAGTAGAATTTGCTGACCTAAAATGTCAAACAGTACTTTTGTTTCCCACATTAGTGAAATTGTACTGTTGAAAGTGAAAGTGCTCCTACTATGCACTTGGGTGTCCTTGACAAAATCCAACAGAGAATCTGTAATGTGATAGATCTCGACTTGGCAGCTCGGATACAGTCACTTTCTCACCGGTGCAATGTGGCTTCCTTGTGTCTATTCTACAAATACTTTCACGGCTTTTGCTCCGATGAACTTAGCTCATTGGAGCCCCCTATATATAAATTTACTCAAGCCACAAGATTAGCAACTAGGTCCTACCCTTTTACTGTGAAACCAATAAATTGTAAATGCAAATTCTACTCCAGCAGCTTCTTTTCTCGTACTTCCCGTCTGTGGAATTCCCTTCCATTTGCTTTCCCGGCAACTACAATCTCCAAGAATTTAAATGTAAAGTCAATAGTTATCTTCTATCTTACTAACCTGCATCCTCTCTCTCATGCTCCTTTCTCCACTCTCATCAGTATTCTCATCCTTCTCTTACCCACTTCCTGACGTCCCCTATAACCAGTCACTCTTTCTTATAACTTTCCTCCTATGTAACCCCCTGCAAAAACCCACTTCCTTGGGGCGATATGATTATAAAAAAAAAAAAAAAAAAATTCTGATTTCAATATTATCTTATTTTTTTATTTTTTTGTAATCAATTCACCCCAAGCAAGGTGATAATGCCACTAAATCACAAGGGGGCTACTGGAAGTGAAAGAAAATGAAGAGACATTCAAAGGAACCAAAAACCAAATCCTAAACAGCAAACAAGGATTATTTTATATGCTGAAGAATTCCCTATTCAAGACAATTATATTTGATACGATATCGTATGATAGTATTTTCATATGATTTTCAATTCAGAGTTGTTCTTCTTCACAATTAGTTGCCAACCAAAATTTGAGGGCCCAAGTGACCCTACCATTTTGTTAATAGCTGTGGAGACAAAAGAAGGATGTTTTTAAAATGTGTGATGAGTTTGATGTCATAGTAATTGTGGGTTCAGTCCCTGGGCTGGGTAGTAAAAATTCAGACTTAGTGGAAAAAGATGAGATATTTTTAGAAATGGCTCATGGAATAAGAAACAATTTATCCCCTTAGATTAAATAAAGCAGTCCGTTCAAAATTCCTTGAAGACTACCCAAATTGGCAGACACCTGAAGAAGGCCAAAGAACACAAACCGAAGAGTAAGAGTAAAGATAAAGACATTAGTCTGAATGTGAATAATGATTACTCTTCATCTCTGAAATACATTTCTGAGACAGAAACTGAAATAAGAATGTGAATCATAACTTTCGTTGTTTCTCTCCCCACCCCTCACTCCATGATTGGAAGATTTAATATTTAAAAAGATAACAAAGTGGGACACTATTAATGCTGTAAGTGATAACAAATCTATCTTGTGTTTTGAAAATAAACCAATATCTT
Source organism: Ascarosepion bandense (assembly GCA_037127315.1). Taxonomy (NCBI): domain Eukaryota; kingdom Metazoa; phylum Mollusca; class Cephalopoda; order Sepiida; family Sepiidae; genus Ascarosepion; species Ascarosepion bandense. Next base: position 4,877,878 of record JBBBDQ010000942.1, read on the forward strand.
TTATAGTTTATGAAATGCACCTTTATGTAAAATGGACATCCATTTTCAGAAATAAGAAACAAAACAAAAAAGCTAAAATCTCTTGAGGTCCTAGCTTCTCTATTTTGCAATACAAGTACCTGATGTGGATATCTTTTATTTCATACAAATTAGATGCTTAATGAAGATGTAACCATTTTAGTATGAAAAATAAAATGCAAGCTAATTAACACCATAATTACTTGGCACTATTTCATTCCCCGGAAGCATGAGAATTGTCAGATTTCAAAAAAGAGCCAATTATTGATTGATCCAAAGATAATTAATACTCAGGAGTAGATAGGTTTGCCTATTGTCCTGTTCACACTCCTCCCTGGTTTTTGGAACAGGGATAGAGGTTTATCCTTTGTTTCCAGTTTAGGATTGGGTGTACATTTCCTAAAGTTTACTTTGACTCTATAGCTCTAATGTCTCTACTTAAACTGTGAAATTTTATTTACTATTTATTTTTCATCAGTAGGAGTAGATAGATTTTTCTATCACTCGGTTCACACTCTTCCCTGGTCCTTTCAACAGGAGTAGAGGTTTATTCCTTGTTTGCTGTTTAGGATTTTGATTTTGATTTTGGTTCCTTTGAATGTCTCTTCATTTTCTTTCACTTCCAGTAGCCCCCTTGTGATTTAGTGGCTTTATCACCTTGCTTGGGGTGAATTGATTACAAAAAATAAAAAAAATAAGATAATATTGAAATCAGAATTTCACTTTCAACAGTACAATTTCACTAATACAGGAAACAAAAGTTCCGTTTGTACTTTATAATTTATATATAGGGAGCTCCAATGAGCTAAGTTCATCAGAGCAAAAGCCGTGAAAGTATTTGTAGAATAGACACAAGGAAGCCACATTGCACCGGTGAGAAAGTGACTGTATCCGAGCTGCCAAGTCGGGATCTATCACATTACAGATTCTCTGTTGGATTTTGTCAAGGACACCCAAGTGGATAGTAGGAGCACTTTCACTTTCAACAGTACAATTTCACTAATGCGGGAAACAAAAGTACTGTTTGACATTTTAGGTTGGTAAATTCTACTTGAAGAGTTTTCCATATGCGAAAACCAAGTTATCACACTTTCCAGTATTGATGGCGGCTTTTTTCCTAACATTTTGTTGATGGTAGTATGGAATGTCAATATTTTGATTACTTCACTGGAATTGAACAGCCAGGCTTCCTACCCTCCACATAGGATTTGATTTTTTGTCGTAAAGGGTGTAGATTCACCCACACATTTCTGGCAAAATTCAATACAGAGAATGAGTGCACATTTGTCTCTTCAGGTTCTGCATTTAAAGTTGTCTTCCTTCTCCTCTATTATATCACAGGAACGATATAAACAACAAGGCACCTTCTGAATGGAAAGATTTACACGACACATAAGGGCTAAACAAATAACAGTCTATTGTACAGAAAAGTACAAGTAACAGCGTTCATAAAATGGTAATTCAAGATGAAATGGGAGTGGAAGTCGAATTGTCTCGTACTTTTCTATACTTAATCTCTTCGGCGAATCAACTGTCATGGGTGATAGGATGTTCCATTATAACATCCTCCTACTTACACTAATTGCCAACCAAGCCTAAAGGGTTCAGTTTGTCTTATTTAACCCATAACTAGAGGGAGAAGAGATGGATTCATAACTTTCTCAAGGGTATTTGTGCATAAGTGAATGTGATGAATATGACTAAAATTTGAACTCTGCTCTCCAATTTCTCTCATAATTAAAAAAAGATTCTGAATTCAGCTGGTCTTTTTCTGTTCTGTTTTTATCTCTCTCTCTCTCTCTCTCTCACATACAAAGGTAATACCTTCTACTTTTTCCCACATGTACTAAATCATATGCAGATTTCGACTGTAGCATTGGATAGAGCAAATTTACTGTCACAAAACACCATTTTTTCATGTAGTCATCATCATTGACTGTGCATTATTGCCAACAATGGACAAGTGCCTTCATCCCGCATTCAAAATCTGCTCCAGTTATGACAAACCGCATCACTTATGCAACTTTTGAAAAGCATTATCCACTGTGTTCATATCCACAGTTTGGTCTTTGAATATTCAGCAAACATTGAACATAGGTGCAAATTTTTCTGCATAGAGGAAGTCAGTGATATTTCTCTGCCTCATATCCACTTTTATGACAGATGCTATTCTGCCAGACTGCCACAGTTACAAGGTGTTCTAATGATAATATACGCGCTAAAAGGTCTGCCTTCTTCCACCAAACGCCCATAGCCCAGAGGTAGAATCGCCAACTGATGCCAATTTGGTCAGGTTTCAATCATGGGTTAAAAAGTAATCGGAGTCTAACTGTACTGATGAGCTGTGATACAGTGAAACAGATCTGTCTGCAGATGACTATATATATATATATATATATATATATATTACAATTGAGCACTCTAGAGAGGAAAATTAAAAAAAAAAACAGTTACCACTTCAGCGATATATGCATAACTTTTCAGCAATGTTCTTTCAGTGACTGGTGTGTGTATACGCCGCTTATATATAGCACGCTAAAGTTTCCCTTCTCTGATTCCATGTGCCTATGGCTTAGAGGTTAGCTACTCCGACTGACACCAAATTGGTCGATTTTTGATCCCAGCCAGAGGCAGGTAGATGTCTAGCCACACTGATGAGTTGTGATACAGCAAAACAAGCTTGTATGTGGATGATGAATATATATGTCTTGTTCAGTAATGAATTAGAGCACTCTGGCTATTGGTGTATGATACATCTTACGCTTAAAAAAGTTTGCTTTCTTCTACCGAGCGCCCATAGCTTAGAGGTAGAATTGCCGACTGATGCTAATTTGGTCAGGTTTCAATCCTGGATTAAAAAGCAATCGGAATCTAACCGTACTGATGAGCTGTGATATAATGAAACAGATCTGTCTGCAGAGATATATATATATATATATATATATATATATATATATATATATATATGTTTTATTAAAATACTTTAATCCAAAACAGAAAAGTAGGAAGGTAAATCCCAAAAACCTGATCCTAATTAATATTAAAAATTTTTAATATTAAAAAATGATACAGGAGGAGAGCTCAATGTAATTAAAATTACAGAGCTAATATAAAATAAAATAAATTTTCAATATTCAAAAATGTTGAATGAACATTTCGACATAAAATCCCTAAGGTGGAGTGTGAACTGAACTATTGCCCGGTTCACACTTCACCCTCGTCTATTGAACAGGTGAAGAGGCTCATCTCTTGTTCCCTGTTTAGGATGTGGTTTCCGGCTTTCTCTTTTCCAATCTATTCACTATTACGTAGCCCCCTGCACACCAGTGGCCTTACCGCCTTGCTCGGGGTGATATGAATTAAAAAAAAAAAAAAGGAGAGATTTTACATCTCCTAGGAGATGTAATTGCAAAGGTTTGGCACTACTAGTGTAATACCAACATCCACCTCTGATGATGTGGGCTAACATAACATGTCTTTAAGAACAACCTCCCCCCTTTTTCATTTGCCTTTTTATTCTTACCTATCTTCATGCCCCCCTCTCTCTCCTCAATTTCTTTCTGATTAATATTAGTGTGTAAGTTTCTATGTTATGCTTATAACAGCACAAAAGGGTTTATGATTAGGCAGACATTTTACACTCTGATTCTAGACAGATATGTGTAAGTTTTACACAGCGACAAGCAGAATAAATAGTATGCGCCAACCGTAGCATTTTGGCTGGTTAGCACCCTGGGCTTTATTTCTTACATCTGGGGCTTAATGGCCTTATAGTGTTGAAACACCAGTTAAGCAACATCAAGCCTGGTTAGTACCTGTATGTGTGGGTGGTGTAACAAATAATGGCATGAAATTGTTAATTGAAAAGCTGATTACCAATTCAAGTTGGGTTTATATACTTACACACAAATACCACTGGGAAAGGTATGAATCCACCTCTTCTCTCTCCAGTTATGGTTTAAATAGTAAAATTTGTATTCAGTTTCAGTTAAATGCCATACATGATACACACTTGGGCAATCATGTCTCAAAAGAGACATGACTGACTGGGCAAAAGATTTCCCCACAGTAGGTTGTCATTACTTTCTGCAGTAGACTGGTTTCCAACCAAGGCTGCAGAATCCAATCTATTCTATCCAATTTATATCTGGAGGAAGAAGAGACAGATTACTACCTTTTCCAAGGGTGCTTGTACATAAGTGAATGCAATGAATTCAACTGGAATTTGAACTCGACTCCCCAATTTCTCATTCTGAGCTGATATCCACTGCACCACAATGCATATACAAAATTTGTATTACTAAAATATTATTATCTGAATAATTTTTTTATAGAAAAAAAAATTCTTTCTCTCTAAAAATAGTTTCTGCCTTTCTCTCTTTTCTACAATGGGGGTGATAAGCTATAAAAATGAATCTTGCATCTGATATTCTTTGAAATGAATACTTTTTCACTTTGCTCCAGCAGAATTCAATATAGAAAAATTACTGATCAGATCCAAGTTGCAATGATTGTCATCAGTATTAATAGTTGAGCTGGTGAGATGTAACCGTGAATACTATGCTAACAGTTTTTCTTGCACTTCTTGCTTGAATCAAATTTAAATGCAATGTCAGCTGCTATCTACTGTCTTCCTGATTACTCTTCTTTTGTTCTTACTCTTTAACAATCTTTCTGCTTCTAACCCTAACCCGTACCCAAGAAATCTCTTGCGTCTCAGTGGTTTTACTGCCTTGTTTGACACAAACTGAATTTTTAAAAAAATGTGTTTTTTATTTTTAATTCCTAATTCTAACTGTTTTCTCTTTTTCTTTCCTTCTTCATTCTTCGTTTTCTTTCTTTCTTTTCCTTTTCTCATTTTTCTCTTTCTCCTTTCTCACTTTTCTTTTACTCATTTTCCTTTTTCACTTTCTCCCCATTCCTCTTTCTCTTTTTCTTCACTTTCTTCTTTTCTTTTTTTCTTTTTCTCTGTCTTTTCTCTTTTTCTCTTCCACCCTTCACCCTTTCCGTTTCCTCTCTTTCTCGTCTCTCTGGTCTCTTTCTCTTTCTCTCTTTTCCTCTCTTTCTCGTCTCTCTGGTTTCCTCTCTTTCTCGTCTCTCTGGTTTCCTCTCTTTCTCTCTCTCTTCCTCTCTTTCTCTCTCTCTGGTTTCCTCTCTTTCTCGTCTCTCTGGTTTCCTCTCTTTCTCGTCTCTCTGGTTTCCTCTCTTTCTCGTCTCTCTGGTTTCCTCTCTTTCTCGTCTCTCTGGTTTCCTCTCTTTCTCGTCTCTCTGGTTTCTCTCTTTCTCGTCTCTCTGGTTTCCTCTCTTTCTCGTCTCTCTGGTTTCCTCTCTTTCTCTTCTCTTTTCCGTCTTTCTCTGCTCTGTCTTTCCTTTCTCTTAAGAAAACAGGCCTAATCTGTAGTTTCTTCTTTTGTTATTTTTTTTTTTAGGTACGAAGCCTCGAGAAGCAGATATCTCTACTCACTGAAAATCAAATGAAGAATGAAGACAAGCATCAGCGATTAAAAGAGGAAAACAGTAGCCTTATCCAGAAGTGAGTTTTTGTATTTTCTCTCTCCATTTTTTCTCTTTGGCGTTTGTCATTTAAAAAAAAAGAAAAAATCCTATCCTCATTGTCAGCTACTAATCCACTTATTTGTGCAACAGTCTCATTTTTAGTGACTGTCTCTCCTTGCCATTGACAGTGATGTTCTGTCACTAAGCAGATATGTAAAATGTGATCCTAATCAAGTCTTTTACCATCTCCCTCGCATTGTAAATGTGGGTGGATTTTTTTTTTGGTGTGTGTGTGTGGGTTCATTTTCTTAAGTCCAATTGACTTTAATTAACCAGAATCAAGGATTCAGAAGCCCTGGGATTTAAAAAGTCTGTCTGTAAAACCGGTTTCTGGAATTTAAATGCACATTCAAGATGGAAGCGCTTAATTGTTTTATTCATTATTATTTAATGAATTCTCAAACAAGTTGAAAATGCCACCAAGACACAAGGGTCTGCTGGGAGTGAAAGAGGCGACTGTAAACCTAAACAGGAAACTAGACATAAGCCTTTACTCCTGTTTAAAAAAGCAGAGGCAAACCCATCTACTCTTAGAATTAGTTTGCCATATTGATTGCTATAATTGTAATAAAAAGCTAATTTTATTTTACAATCAATTAATAAATGTGCGATTTATTAAAACATAGTTATTTCACAGTGTTATGAAAACTGCAATTTTAGTTGTTAAAAGGAAGTGTCCTGTTATGAATGACTCTTTCTCTGCTGGTAAAATTGATTTAGTCATTGTAACTCCAAATTTTGGTATGTAAATAAAATGTGAACCTGTTTTTCCATATAATATAATAGTAAATTTGTTTTCTTTTGTACACTGGAGTAATAAAACATGCTTAGTAACTAATTATACTGTATGATTTTTGTGGAACAATTGGGGCTCAGTCCTCAAAGGATTAAAATATTGCTAATAAAACTTATATAATGTAATCAAAAGAGGAAAATCTATGTTGTTGATATTCGTTTTTCTTTCAGAGTGGATGGGTGTCATTATGTGAAATGGGTTAACGTTTGTCAATCCTTAATTTAAAAAATAAATCAAATTATTCATGTTTGGTTAAATTTTAAAGTTTTCTCTTACGTTTATTTTGAAAAAATTTTTTTATAAATATATAATAAATATTTTTTCCACCTTGTCTCACGTGTTTTAGTGACATCGTTTATCGGTAAGTAGTTTTAGATTTTGCATGGAAGCATCGGTAACTTTCATAATTGATGACTTATTTGAACCGTTTTTTTTTAAGTAAAAAGAATTTGTATTCTGAGCGATAAAAAAAAATAAATTTAATATGCATGGAAGACTTTTTTTTTGTTCTGACAAAAAATGATTTTTAGTAGAGTACATTTTGCCTTCTAATAAAGATTTAAGCATTTCTTTGTGCTGCATTGTTAAGACAAATATTTTTGTATTGTGATTTGTCTTAGATTTCTTTTTGGTGCTAGTGTGAATTTTTCGATTGTGCATTTTGGTAAAAATATCAAGCATGTGTTTTGTTCTTTTGATCTTTTGAAAACCTTTATGATCTCCCTTGCCTCCCTTCCCCCCTCTTTCTTCTTCCACTCACCAAATGAATGCGGCAGTAAAATAGTTTTCTTTTTTTTTTTCTTTCTCTTACTTTCTTTTGCACACTTTTTTCTCTTTTTTGGCTTTCTTTTTCTTTCATTTTCACTTTTCTTTTCTTTTTGTCTTCTTTTCTTTCTTTCTCTTTCCTCCTCTCCCCCTCTTCTATTTCTTTCCCCCATTTTCTCTTCCTCTCCTATACTTTCTTTCTCTCTTCATTTCTCCTTTCTCTCTCTCTCTTCTTTCTCCTTTTCTCTCTCTCTTCTTTCTCCTTTTCTCTCTCTCTCTTTCTCCTTTTCTCTCTCTTCTTTCTCCTTTTCTCTCTCTCTCTTTCTCTTTCTCCTTTCTCTCTCTCTCTTCTTTCTCCTTTTCTCTCTCTCTCTCTTCTTTCTCCTTTTCTCTCTCTCTTCTTCTCCTTTTCTCTCTCTCTTCTTTCTCCTTTTCTCTCTCTCTTTCTTTCTTTCTCCTTTTCTCTCTCTTCTTTCTCCTTTCTCTCTCTCTTCTTTCTCCTTTTCTCTCTCTCTCTCTTTCTCCTTTTCTCTCTCTTTCTCTTTCTCCTTTTCTCTCTCTCTCTCTTTCTTTCCTTTTCTCTCTCTCTCTTCTCTTCCCTCTTTCTCTCTCTCTTCCCTTCCCTTTTCTCTCTCTCTTCCCTCTTCCCCTTTTCTCTCTCTCTCTCTTCCTTCCCCTTTTCTCTCTCTCTTCCTTCCCTTTTCTCTCTCTCTCTCTTCCTTCCCTTTTTCTCTCTCTCTCTCTTCCTTCCCCTTTTCTCTCTCTCTCTCTCTTCCTTCCCTTTTCTCTCTCTCTCTTCCTTCCCCTTTCTCTCTCTCTCTCTCTCTTTCCCTTCCCTTTTCTCTCTCTTCCTTCCCCTCTTTCTCTCTCTCTCTCTCTTCCTTTCCCTTTTCTCTCTCTTCCTTCCTTTCCCTTTTCTCTCTTCCTTTCCCTCTTTCTCTCTCTTCTCTTCCCCTTTCTCTCTCTCTCTTCTTTCCCTTTTCTCTCTCACTCTCTTCTTTCCCTTTTTCTCTCTCTCTCTTCTTTCCCTTTTCTCTCTCTCTTCTTTCCTTTTCTCTCTCTCTCCTTTCTCTCTCTCCTTTCTCCTTTCTCTCTCTCCTTTCTCCTTTTCTCCTTTCTCCTTTCTCTCTCTCTCCTTTCTCCTTTTCTCTCTCTCTCCTTTCTCCTTTTTCTCGCTTTCTTTCTCCTTTTTCTCTCTCTCGCTTCTCTTTCTCCTTTCTCTCTCTCTCTCTTTCTCCTTTCTCTCTCTGTTTCTCTCTCTCCTTTCTCTGCTTTCTTTTCTCCTTTCTCTCTTTCTTTTCCTTTCTCTCTTTCTCTTTCTCCTTCTTTCTCCTTTTCTCTCTTCTTTCTCCTTTTCTCTCTTCTTCTCCTTTCTCTCTCCTTTTCTCTCTCTCCTTTTCTCTTTCTCTCTCTTTCTCCTTTTCTCTCTTCTCCTTTTCTCTCTCTTCTCCTTTTCTCTCTTCTCCTTTTCTCTCTTCTCCTTTTCTCTCTCTTCTCCTCTTTCTCTCTCTTCTCCTTTTCTCTCTCTTCTCCTTTTCTCTCTCTCTTTCTCTTTCTCCTTTCTCTCTTCCTTTTTCTCTCTCTTTCTTTCCTTTTCTCTCTCTTTCCTTTTCTCTCTCTTCTCCTTTTCTCTCTTCTCCTTTTCTCTCTCTTTCTCCTTTTCTCTTCTCCTTTTCTCTCTTCTCCATTTTCTCTCTTCTCCTTTTCTCTCTCTCTCTCCTTTTCTCTCTCTCTCCTTTCTCTCTCTCTCTCCTTTTCTCTCTCTCTCTCTCTCCTTTTTCTTTCTCTCTCTTTTTCTTTTTCTCTCTCTCTTTCTCTTTTTCTCTCTCTCTCTCCTTCCTTTCTCTTTTCTCTCTCTTCTCTTTTCTCCCTTTTTTCTCTCTCTCTCTCTTTCCTTTTCCTTTTTCTCTCTCTCTCTTCCTTTTCTCCTTTTCTCTCTCTCTCTCCCTCCTTTTCTCCCTTTTCACTTTCTCCTTTTCTTTCTTTCTTTTTTCCGCCTTTTCTTTTTCTCTCATTTCTCTTCTTTTTTTTCTCTTTAAATTTGCTTTGTATGTTTCCTGAAAATAGCATGGATTTGTTTACACATGGCAAATTCTGAATGTCCCCACACCACCTTTTGCAAATCGTCATGTGAATTAATCTACCTTGATTTTATCAAATGTGTTTGCTCACTGGTAGGGATTGAGGTGCTAACAGTCATTCACAATTACTTGTGTAAGGATGGGTGTCTTAAATCTCCTCCTCACTATATGACAAAACTCAATTTTCCAAAATGAGTATAGTGATTGGTTGTCTTGCCTATTAGGCCCTACTTGTTCCTAGTACCAATTAAGCTTGTAAAATAACAGCATGGTGCCTACTCTGAAGGTCTTTTACATTCTATAATCAGGTGAGTTATTGTTGTCGAACATACCGAACACTCATCGGTCAACAATCTATTGTCAAATTCTTTCACTCGTGTGTGTTTGTGTAGCGAAGCTTATCTGCTTTTAAAACCTTGGTACTTTTTGCCAGATGACTTCTACTGCCCAGTCAGGCATGTCTCTTTTGAGACATGATCGCCCAAAGCGTGTATCACGTATGGCAATTAACTGGCTGACCTTGAAAAGCTATTTGAAAACTCTCTGTTGGTTATGGTCAGTCTTGTACTTGTTGATTCCTCAATGTTTAAGTGTTATAAAGATTTTCATTGTAATTGAACATGTTTAGCAGAAAAAAGTTATCTTAAACCTCAAATGTTGCTTAATTTCTTTCTCTCTGTTGTCATCTTCTATTTTAGTGTTTACTTTAATTATTTCTATCACTTCATTAAAATCTTTTCTTTGGAACATAAAACAGAACTTTTTTTTTCTTTCACTCTCTGGTTCTTATATACAAATATGAAAGGTATTTATGAAAGAGTGATGGTAGCAGGCTTTCCTTGCAGGCCTTTTCTGGTGTAGTGAGTTTAAACCTGACTGGGCCCATTGAAATTGTGGCCTTGCGCTAAATCAAGTTTTGTTGGTGAATCTGTGTTTTTATGAAATATTTGGAAACATAAAATGTTCTACTGTTTGATTCTCTAGTTGGTTTCTGATTTAGAATTTACTTGAGTTGGATTGGGTTTTCTGGTCTGAGAACTTCATGTTGATTTTTGAGGAAAATTAAAACACAGAACAAAATTATGCCTTTCAATATTTATTCAACTAAATATGAACCATGTTGTTGCATAACTTTTCTCCATTTTTCGTCTACTTAAAGATTCTGTCTTCCCCAGAATTTCAGTGGTTTCTTGGCAAAGAACATTAATGTGGTTTTTCATCTAAGAATTAAAATTTTTTTTTTTAATTTTTACCATTGAAATTAGTTTCAAGAACCTGAATAAATGAATATCTGAAGGAGCAATATATAATGGGTGAGGTAACACCTCCCGGTAAGCTGCAACAATTTTTGTCAGGTTGCCAAAGGATCATGAGGTCTGGCATTATACTAATGAAAATCAACACCTTTCCTGTTCACTAATTCTGGGCATTTTTCTTGAATTTCTGCCTTTAATTCATCCAGCTGCAAGCAGTACTTTTAAGTATCTACTCCAATTGAGAAAAGAAAAAAAAAAGAAGAGTGAAAAGATTGAAAGAAAGAAAGCCAGAAACCACATCCTAAACAGGAAACAAGGGATGAGCCTCTTCACCTGTTCAAAAGACGTGGGTGGAGTGTGAACCGGGCGATAGTTATGACTATACATTTATCTTTTTTAGAAATTATCTCAAATACACAATTCACAAGTGATTGACATTTTTTTATTGTTAGTTATTGTTTTTTTTTCTTTTTTTTTTCTTTTTTTCAGGTATTCATTTTTTTTTTTTCATTCTAAATTAAACAAATCATTTCCTGTTTGAATTTTAGTTATGTGGTGTGGTCAGTTTTCATCATTGTATATAATTTTTTTGTTTGGATTCATTTCCTTGTCTTTTTATTTATTTTATTTTTTTTTCCATCATTGTTTTTGTTTGAGGAAGGTTAGACTAACACTGTTGAAACATTGTATGCAGGGAGAAAAAAAGACCCAATAAAGATGAGGAAATTAATTGAAACCAAATCACATAAAATGATTACTTCATTTCCATTTTCTCTACTTCTTTTCTTTTCTTGGGTGTTTCCTTGAGTTGTAAATATTTGTCAATATGTCAAACAACAAATAAGAGATTAGACAAAGTATTTTATAGATTTTTATCAGTCTTGTAACTTTTAGTTAAAGTCAAGTCCAGTAAACACTTAAATGATGTATGAAGGTGTCTACTTGAAGAGGAACAGTTTTAATGTTTATTTTATATTAATGCTTCTTATAATAACAATAATAATACAATAATATATTTTTAATTAATGATAATATTGAGATGGCATCAGATATGACTTGCAATTTTTAATTGCACCTCTAAAAATACTGACTTGCAAATGCAAAACCACCTTTATCCAGGTGTTGATTTATTTCACTCTCATTAATTCTGATTGGTACTTTTTTTCTTATCCCCTTTATGTAAGATCTTTCCTTTTGTTGATTCCAATTTGCACTTCATAAAACAAATTAGGAAAGATGGCATCTTGTATTAAAGTGTATTTTAATTTATAATGCACTTTTACATTTTTTACAGGATGGATGAATTCTTTCATAAGCTGTTTCTTTCAATGAAAGCCATTTTAGTTCCCATGTAAAAAGCAACGAAAAAATTTGGCCAGCACCGAGTTTGAATTCCAGTTGAATTCGTTGCAATCATATACGCACAAATACCCTTAGGAAAGGTATTGATCCGTCTCTTCCTTCCAGTTATGGGTCAAATAACAGGACAGATTGGGTTCTATAGCCTTGGTTGGCAACCAGTCTACCGCAGGAAGCAATGGCAACATACTGCGGGATAATCTTCTGCCCAGTCAGTCAAGTCTCTTTTGAGACATGATCGCCCAAAGCGTGTATCACGTATGGCACTTAACTGACTGACTGGCTTCTGATATTGGGAGGTGAATCCTGTTGCTATGGTGCTTCTCTGTAACAGTATTGTCTTCGGGTTTTTTTCTTATTTTTGCAGAAATTTCTTAAGGTGCATGGAGCAGTAAACTGTCCATTTTAAATTTACAAGTTCAAAAATTACAACAAATTGACTTTTCTGATATGAATTGAAACGTTATTTATTACTATTTTGGTATTGTTCAATGACGCAGTGTAGAAAAAAAAAGGCAAGGGTGTGTGGTCACACACCTAAATACTTTTCAGAGTTGATGACAATTTTGATTTCTTTCTTTAATATAAATTTCTAAAGATGCAAGTGTTATGAATGATGGAATTTTATACGTATTTTTCATTTTTTTATTGTTTATTTATTTTATTGAGGAAATATTTTTTGTATTAGTCAAATTCAAAGAGTTTCCGATCATATGATTTTCCCCACTCTCCTCTCACACGTTGTAAATTGTTACCCATCTCATTCCCAGCCTTATTTCTATATTTTTCCTAACTACCGAGTTGTGTGGGTTGTGAGTTACGCAGTAGCCTGGGTCATGTTTGTAAAGAGTGACTCATTGTGCCTCAGTTAGTAGATAGGTAGATAAATAGATATTGGGTGTCTCGACTAACAAGACATGCTTACTCACACCTGAATGTTGAACTGGATCAATAAACGTTTTGTGTCATCCATTGACCAAATTAGATTAAGTCTACTATCAGAATATTATTTACCTGTGGGGTTGGAGTGGTGAGGGAAGCAACAAATTTCTCCAAATTTTAAATATTGTGAAAAAAGTCAAACTAAAGAATATTAGTTTTTCTAATGTGAATTTTATATTTATTTTTCTATTTAAGAAATAATGTTTGATTTTTTTTTTTTCCCCAGTTTCCCCATTTTCTGTAGAGATTCTCGTCTCTTCATCCAATAAAATTACACACGCATATACACGCTTTTAGGAGTTTATCACAATTTTTAAGACTGCAGAATTTGTGAATCAAAATGAGTACGGCACTAAACAAAATCAGACTAATGAAAGACTATTAGTCCATGTTACTTATTAACTTATTAGTTTAATTTTTAAGTACAAGGCTACTGCTGTATCTTCCTTAACATACTAAGCAATGAAATTTGAAAAAAAAAAATACCTTCACCTAAGAGAAATGATTATGACTTTGGATTTTTGACTCTTCTTTAAAAAAAATTTTTTTTTTTTTAAATTAGTCCTTAAAGCAAATTACATTATTTTCATAAAATTGACTTTGAAATTTTGGGAGATATATATATATATATATATATATATATATATATAAATAATTTTCTAAACATATACTGTTAAATATAAGAGACAATGAATGTCTATTATGTTTAATCATGAGCCATTCTAAACGTCGTATTTTGGCTTTAACTTCAGTTGATATATATGATATTAAACAAACACATGACCAACCTAATATTAACTCTGTTAAAAATAAATGCAACTGCTGAAAAAACAAGACCTGCCCACTAAACGGTCAGTACATTACCGAAAGTATAATTTACACAGCTAGCATCCATTCTGATGACTATGTTAAATTCTATTTTGGTTCAACTGAGAATTGATGGAAATCTCATCACTACCATCATTAAATGACTGTAAACACTTCAAGAACCCTAATTTACCGGTCAAAAGAAGTGAATTGATGACTACATGCAAAAATAAAAATAAATATTTGCTCAAATATGTTGACCTGGATTAGTATAGACTTTTTTTATTTAGACCTTTTTACAATTATTATTAAATTTATTTTTTCCCTCTAAACTAAAAAACAAGTACACTATTTACATTATTCAGACTATTATCCTCATCTTGATTGTCATTTGTATGTTTTCTTGGCCGTTGTATGCTTCGGACCTTCTTCAGGTGCTAGGAATTTCAAACTGAACTCTTTATTACGATCACTGGGGTATATCATTCTTATTCCTTGTGCTAAGCCTGTTTTGGTAGTCATTTTGGTAGTCAAGAAATGAGTATGATATGCTCCATTGATCATAATAAAGGGTTCAGTTTGAAATTTTTAGCACCTGAAGAAGGCTGACGTATACAACGGCTGAAACGTCGTACAAAGGACAACCAAGATGAGGACAATAGTCCGAATAATGTCAGTTAAGTGCCATACGTGATACACATTTTGGGCGATCATGTCTCAAAAGTGACATGACTGACTGGGCAGAAGATTATCCTGCAGTAGGTGACCATTATTTTCTGTAGTAGACTGGTTGCCAACCAATGCTATAGAACTCAGTCTGTCCTATTATTTAACCTATAACTGGAAGAGATGGATTAATACATTTCCCAAGGGTATTTGTGCATAAGTGAATGCAAAGAATTCAACTGGAATTCAAACTCAGCTTCCCGATTTGTCTTTCTGAATTGATATCCACTGTACCACAACACACATCCAGAATAATGTAAGTAGTGTAAATACTACCTCATCTCAGAAATATAGACAAATACTAAAAACAAGTAATCCTCCTTGATACAAATGCACAAACCATATACCCTCTGCCCTAAAAATATTCTCCCTATAAATTCAACTTTGGGGCTTTTACTCTTTAATTTCAAGTTTAAATTTTTGTTTAGATTAAATTAAAAAATATCTCAGTATTATAATATATAACTGCTCTAACATTGCAAGAACCAGAAATTCAAATCAAGTGTCAGTTCATAATATGCACCTGATGGCTGCATAGAGCATGAAATTATGAGTTGTGCTTTACATCCTTGTGCAAATTAATTGAAACAACTGCTTTTGTTTCGTTTCATTTCTTTCACCATACAGTCAGTTTTGGACTTACTGGAGTGACAAAATGTAATCGATTTCTTCAGATTAGGTCATTGGCAGTAGTATGCAGTAATATGAATCTATTTTCAGGGTGTATGATGAAATTTGTTTGGCCTTGAAAAATATTGAGTCATCTGTGATTGCATCAGATTTTGATCATGCCCAGTCATTATTGTCTCACCTGTTGATTAATTGTCTTACAGCCATTGTCTGTGATGGACGTTACTCTAAAGATCTGTATGAAAATTGTAACGTTGCATGAAAACAGTGGCAAGTCTTACAGAGGTATCATTGATATTGTTGCTGTCAGTCTTTCAACTGTCAGTTGCATCATCAAGACAAGAAGCAATCTGGATTCATCAGTCTGAAACATAAAGAAAAATGTGGTTGATAAAGAAAAACAATGCCAAGAGACAACATCTATGTAATCAGAGAAAGTATGAAAGATCTGAGGAAAACATTATTCGTTTTTCAATTAATTTGCACAAGGGTGTAGATGTAGGATATGTATATTTATTAATATGTACTTAATAGCTCTGTTATATTACAGTGAGTACTGTTTTATTAATACCAGTAAAATACTTATATATGTTCATATATATAAATTACGGAAAATCCCAAAGATTAGCAAAATGTTCAAATAAATAAATTATACATATATAATTTAAACCTGCATCCACTTCATATTGTAAGAGAAACCATATATATATATATAACAGGGAGGATGTGGATATATGAACCAACACTGTAAGTTTTCACACTTCAATGCTTCATACCTTTGGACTGAATATTGCATTGAAGCATGAAACTGGCAATCAACATACAGTATTGATTCCTGTGTCCTCATTGTCTATGTCTATAAACACCTTCTCTCATATTAAGCACTCTTCCTCTATGAATATCACAAATTTTATTTATAACATAAACATAAAACAGACACTCATCAACAATAATTTTCCCAATTACATAGTTGATGAACAAATACATTTTCTTAAAAACCTTAACATGGAAAAAACTACACGTGGTACTAGCCCAACCGATCCCAAACATATCACTCTCTTATATCGTAGCCAAATGCACTCCAACTACCAACTCGATGAAAATATCCTAAAAAAACTCATAAACACTAATATCTCTCCGATAGACCCTAAAAAAAGAATTAAGTTTATCATATATTACGCTAAATCCACAACATCCAACTCACTCGTCCGCAACAACTCCTCCCCCACCGTTAGCGATTTGCAAAAAAACAATGTAGTTTATAAATTCAAATGCCCCTTTCGAGAATGTATCTCTAACAAACTAAATAATATCTACATTGGACATACTACGAACTTGCTCTCGTGGAGGCTTACATTACACTTAAATGACAATTCTAACATATTCCGACATTTAAAACACCACAGCTATCAATGCACACTTCTTAGAAAAATGCTTGTTGAAAATACATGTATACTTAGACAAGAAAATAATAAACGAAAACTTAAAATTCTAGCAGCTATCTACATCAAACAGTTTAAACCTAGCTTAAATAAAATAAATTTCGACATCTCTACTAACATACTCCAATTCCTATAATCAACGGGAGAGGTCATAGTTACTACACTTACCCCCTCTACCCATAGTAGTAGCAGTTCCCAGACCAATCCCCTCATGCCACTATACCCTCATGTGACCAAGAACCCACCACCACCAGTTCGTCACCGCCTGCGGCCATCTGCCAGGCTAAAAATGGACCTGTCTCCGTGGTTTAATTTTCTCTGTTTAATTCCACTCTGTTAATAAATTAAATGTTCTATGTTCACTATATATTAAATGTTTATTCTTTGATAATGGCTTATGTAAGCCGAAAGCTCAGACCCGATAAAAAAATCAACAATTACTGCGATTTCTTGTCATCTTTTAAAACTAATCAGATCATACGAAAGGATCTTACACAAAATAAATAGACAGAACTTGTCTATATTATTCAATGAAACCTGTATTAATGAAAAAATGCTGCCAAAATACACACATATATATATATATATCAAGCCATTGCTTTGCTTGAACGGTATTTTTCTCATCAGAAAGCAATGCTTTATCAATATATGAAATTCAGATTTTTCCATTGTTTTGAAAATTTGCAATAGTAGCTTCACTTAAATAACTGTAATTTGTAAACTAATAATCTGATTGTTTCCAAATTTTGTTACATGTGATTTGAAGATTAGTATTTCATAAAAATCATATGGATTTTTTATTAGTGGCACCATCTATATGTCAGGCCCGGGACTTATTGAGGGATGTGTTATATATATATATATGCTCAATACATATATTATGTAGAGCTTTAAATATTTTCATATAAAATTCAGCAAATTTCCTTCAGTATATTACATTATGTACTAAAGGAAATTTTAAAAAAATGTTGGTATAATCACAAGTCTAACATTCAAGTTGGAGAACCTTAAAAATTTTATCACATGTGTGGAAATTAAAAGAAAAATGGCAAAGAACCTTATGTAACTTAGAGCATTTAAAAAAATTTTATTGTACTAAAAAGAGAAGTAAGTTAGCCGTAGTATCATTTCCAGAATGAGAAAAATTGCTAAATGATATGTCCGAAATAATTTCTGGATGTAGACACATCAGAAAATATATTTTAGAATTATACAAACCCAGATGACAATGTTTACAATTCTTGACCAGCTCCTTCCTTATTTTAACTTTCCTGTTATGTATTTTGAAAGTTCCTGTTAAGTGTTTGGAAAATCAGTTGATAAAAAATGTTTGAAGATATTGAGAAGTTGAAACCAATGTTGTGTAATCTGCTGAATTCTGTGTGAAGAAATATATATATATATATATATATATATATATATATATATATATATATATAGGAAAAGCAACATGCCCATTGAATGCGGCAAAATTAGATTAACATTGGCTTGAAAAGTCATATCCATGTGAAATCTGATCAACCAATAAAAATCAAACTCAAAAATAGAAACACCAGAATTTCTTTCTTCTTTTTCTCCATATCTCATTTTCTGATGAAACTTTAATAAAAGTGAAATGTGTTAGATTGATAAACATTTCCTATTTGTTCTTTATCTTATCTTTATAGCAGAATTTGATCCCCATTTGATTTTTATTTATTCTCAACTTGTATATGTATATAAATAGAGAGTGATTTTTGAGTAAATGGACTGCTCCACTATTTTAACAGTAGGTTATAAATATTAACATTTCACAATATTCAGTTTTCAATCCATCCCTGACAATTACCACATGCATGAAACTCAGTTGTAACAAACACTGAGGAATGAAATGTAGATTTATTATTTGTAGTAAAAATTTTACCAGTTATTTTACATTGAACCCTGTTTTATTACCATCAGCACTTAGTGTGCAATGCAATATCATATATATGTGTGTGTGTATATATATATACTAGCAATATATTCTGGCGTTGCTCGGATGTAATGAAAGCTTTAAAACTAATCCACTAATCCACTAATCCATGGTTCTGGAGCTCAGACTCTTTGGACGTTGGCACAAAAGACTAAAAACCAATAGTTGTTTCCAGTTAAAGCAAAACCGTAGACTGAAAGAAAAATGAATGGATGTAAGTCAAATTTTGATTTCCTGGTATCGATATCAAATTTTCTGCACTACTGTAAGAACTGCAACCTTGAAACTTCTGAATATTGTTTCTTATGTCTTTGTCTATGAGTGTATCAAATTTGATTAAAATCGGACCACTCCTTCTATAACCTGATTTTTTTCGATTATCGATTTTTTATATATATATCGGAGGTACCTCGACACAAAACCTGGCTAAGAACACTCGCAGATGCTTATAGTACAACTGTGTAAATTTTCAAGAAAATCAGTTCAGCTGTTTCGGAGTCTATAGGTAACACACACATATACAGACAAAGTTCCATTTATAAATAAGTTTAGATATATCTTACGCCTATGGCACAACTCAGTTTCATGCATTATGCAATAATCAGGTGCATATTTTAAACTGACAGTTTAATATATTTGAATTTAAGTTCACTTGATGTTCATGGGAATTAAATCTTATAAAGTTAAGTTACTGCTTTTTTAATAACAAGATTAAAAATTTAAATATTCTATGGTTCAGTCTGTCAGTTAAGTGCCATATGTGATACACGCTTTGGGCGATCATATCTCGAAAGAGACATGACTGACTGGGTAGTAGATTATCCCGCAGTAAGTTGCCATTGCTTTCTGCAGTAGACTGGTTGCCAGCCAAGGCTATAGAACCCAATCTGTCCTATTATTTAACCCATAACTAGAGGGAAGAGATGGTTAATATCTTTCCCAAGGGTATTTGTGCATAAGTGAATGCAAGGAATTCAACTGGAATTCAAACCTGGCTCCTCGATTTGTCGTTCTGAGTCAATATCCAGTGCACCACAATGCATACCACAATGCACATTCTATGTTTACAAGTGGATAAAAATTAAAAATTTAAATTAACACCTGAATAATAATCCTATACATATGTACACCTTCTTCATATGCATATTTATTAATTTACGTCACTATATATAGGCTGCATATTTTCTTCAAACAAGTTTCATTGAACAATTTGGACATATGCCTATTTTTATTGTGATCTTCTACAATTCTCTAATTATTTTTAACAGTAGGAAGTCAATTAGAGAATTGGAGGGGATGACAATAAAAATAGCCATATGTCTAGATTATTCAATAAAACATGCTTTATATATATATATATATATATATATATATATATATATATATATAGTGTGTATGTGTGTCTTAATTTTTTGGGGACTACTAGTATATATGAGACAGAATCTGAAGTTTAGATCTATGAGAAAAGGATTAGCAAGAAAGAAATTTTGAATTTGAATTTTTTTCACATTGATAACCTTGTTATCATAAGCTCAAAGTAAATGCAGTTAACAGTTTTGAATAATTAACCTAATATTGAACTCAGTACAATTATAAAAAAAACAAAAAAAGAACCTACTGGAATGAACTCTATGTACTCTCGTTAAGGATACCAGTATTTGCAATGTTAGAATTTGACGTCAACTGATTGACTTGAAACTTGAATCCAAAGCCATAGATGCTTTTTGTATAAATTAGGACGGCAAAATTATAAGCTTTTGAAAATATTATCTAAATCCTTTTTCAATTTATTTTAGTCTTATTGTCAATTCTCATGTGGTTGATCTATCAATGAGATTAGGCTTCTTGTAAATACTTACATCCATGAATAAGTTCTTTCTTTTTTCTTCTTTTAATTTACCCTTTGATATTTCTGGCTTGGGAGGTAAAAGACTGATAATAAAAGACTTAGTTTTTTTTTTTAATGAAAAGATGGGGATAACGTTAAACAAAGCTGGTGTAGAAGCTTGAAAGGGTTTTCTGCATGCTAGCTGTCTTCCTTTTCAAATTTCACAATAGATGAGGCCAACAAAAATGTGTTTTTATATTCATTATGGAAAGCATGGTAAATTGACCGTGGTTACCACACCAGACATTGCTGGTGTACCTGTGGGCCAAACAGCTAAGAGTTCAAAAGATTAAATTGGCTTACTTAAATTTTTAGGATAGAGAAAGTGACAAAATTGGGGAAATTTCATTCTTATCAGAACTGTTATGTTTTAATTTTGTAAAATCTGTGATACTTAACTACTATAAATGTCTTCCTTTAGATAAAGAATTGTGCATCTTATTGAGTTTGTCAAGTTGGTATAGTGTTACTTTGTTTATTTGTCATGAACTATTTTTATTTTGTGACTTGAATCCAAACTGTCCACTAATCATGGTGAAGCTCTGTGATTAAAGAATTAATTACTTTCTAATAAACTTTGTTTTTATTTTCAATAACTGATTAGCCTATCCATCAATCTTTTTATTCAGGAGAGTTTGTTGTCCATGGTGACAAATTGCTTATTGATTGTTTTGCAAAATGTTAACTTACTCACTCAGTCTGAGCCAGGAAGTCAGGTTTAATTAGTGTGGACAAAGTGAAAAGAAACTTAGCTTAACTAGTTGTCCTAGTGGATCACAGGGTAAGGCTGAACAAGGAAATATCAAGACTTTGCTCAAATTCGTACATTTGGAACAATCCCAATTCTCTTTGTAAGCAGGTTTAAGGGATTGGACAGTCAAGAAAATAAAGACTACAATTTATGTTGGGATTTTTTTTTTGTGATGAAGTATCATTATATGTGCGTCATTATTCTGACCAACATATTCATCTTAGTTGCTATAACATTTCAGCTGATGCACCCTCTAACCTTCTTCAGGTGTCTATCTTTATACAACATTATGGAAATTTCAAGCAGAACACTTTATTCCATCCATGGGGTAGATTGTTCTCATTCCACTTTGCAAATGTGGAGCAATTTTTTTATTCAATCAAATGTCTTTTTCTGTTGGTTTTGAAAATGAAAGGAGAACATGTTAAAATTTAATTTGAGTGGACTGAATAAATGGTTCTATCCAAAATTCTGAGACAATTCAGTCAGTCAGTCAGTTAAGTGCTATACGTGAAACACGTTTTGGGCAATCATGTCTCGAAAGAGACATGACTGACTAGGCAGAAGATTATCCCACAATTGGTTGCCATTGCTTTCTGTGGTAGACTGGTTACCAACCAAGGCTATAGAATCCAATCTGTCCTATTATTTAACCCATAACTGGAGGGAAGAGATGGATTAATACCTTTCCCAAGGGTATTTGTGCATAAGTGAATGCAAGGAATTTAACTGGAATTTGAACTCAGCTCCCCGATTTCTTATTTTGAGCCAATGTCCATTGCACCACAACACACATCCACTCTGAGACAATTACCAAGTACAAAAAATGGATACCTGACAAAAACTAGAGGAAAAACTGGTTGAAATATATAGGTTTCAGCTTACGATGCTGGTTTAAATAACCCATATGATAATGTAGACGATAGTATAAACAAAATCTGTGAGCTTATGGAAGAGGGCACCAGAGGTTTAGTAGGCTTGCTTTCACACTGTCCATGTAGTGAACTGTAGATATTCTTGATGGAAAGAAACTCAGCCTGACAGTGTAGATATGTGATCATCCTAGTTAATCATGGGGTAAAGCTGAAGAAAGGTTATCAAGGTCAGTACATTTGGAATGATCCCAAAGCTCTTTGCAAGCAGGTTTGGGTGATTGGACAGTCAATTTTTAGATTATGTGACATGGCCATTGTGATTTGGTTCTATAAAAATGGATTAGTATGAATTGTACCATTAAGTATTATAATTTTTGATATTCAGTGCAAGTAGTGTAATGGATATTAATTGGGAATGAGAAATAGAAATTAGAGAGCTGAGTTTAAATTCCAGTCAGGTTTATTATATTATGCACAAATACACTTGAGGATGGTATGAATCCATCTCTTCCCTCCATCATGGGTTAAATTGTAGGACTTCTATTTTGAAAAATCATTATTTCCCCAAAAATTGTTAATGCAATATTCACTTGTAAAAAAAACAAAAATAAAAAAATTATTCTTCCAATCCAAAATATTTTTTTGGCTTTAAATAATTTACACATGGTTGATAACATTCATCAATAAAAAAAAAACAAAAAAAAACTTTGAAATAATGTTAAGACATTAAACATGTTTTTTTTTTTTGTTTTTTTTTAAGCTAAATCTGAAAATGCCTTTACTTTTTCTTGGTTAGCTACTGTTTTTATTGTACAGAAATACCTCATTTATTTTTTTTTTTTTTTTTTTTTTTTGAAAAAAAATTATTTTTCATTTGTTTTCTGTATTTATATGATATTAACCAATGGCATTACTTCTATGAAGTCATAGAAACCTCTCAATTCATATTTAAACCAACAAACATTGGTCTGCTTATTGAGATACTATTTTTTAATATTAATCAGATCCTAAGTCTTTAAAAATAACATGACCAGCAAGAATTTTCATCAAATCATTTAATAGATTAACAGTAAAAATAAAACTTTTGTGAACATAAGAACTATAGTTAGAATTTTCTCTTTCTTGATTGTCTGTCATGTTTAATGTTATTTAAATCCCTTTTGATACTCCAGCATTTGTTTGTTCAATTGTCCCTGATATTCCATGGTTCATTTATCCTAAATTGTTTTGAAATAAATCTCTTATTTATAGGACTGTCACATTTTGCATCAGTTCAGATGGCAATTTCAAATTGCAATACAAAGGAGAAACATTAATCTGGCAGTTAGAGAAGAAAGTGCAAATTTTCAGAAATTTTCTTTGGAAATAAAGTATTTAAATTTATAAAAAAAATAAAATTGTTTGTTAGTTAGAAACTTTTTCTACTTTGACATGTCTGTATGTATTTTTATTTGTATGAATGGAAGAATGAAGTTTCATTTAATGACTGATAAGACATATATATAAAAAGAAAAGAAAAATTCAGGATAATTTATTGACAGCAACAATAAATGAAAAAGAAAAATTTACAAAAATTCTGTTTTGTTCTCCTTGATTTTATTTTAAGAAACAAGAATGAATTTTACATATTGGAGTAGATAGACTAAACTATCGCCCGGTTCACACTCCACCCATGTCTATTGAACAGGTGAAGAGGCTCATCCCTTGTTCCCTGTTTAGGATGTGGTTTCTGGCTTTCTCTTCTCCATTCTTTTCACTCTTACATAGCCCCCTGTGCATCAGTGGCGTTACCGCCTTGCTTGGGGTGATATAATTAGAAAAAAAAAAAAAAAAATGTTTTTCACAAGCTGATAAATATTTTCTTACTCTCTTTCAACATTGGATCTAATGACAGCTTCACTCTACTCAGAGGGATGCAGGTTCAAATCTTAGCAGAGAGTGCATATTTTTCGTTAATGAGATTTCTTGACTATTCAGGTTAGCAGAGAAAAATAATCAGACATACTGTTTAATGCATAAACAGAACACCTACTCAAATACGAGTATCTACTAAAAATGTTTAAAGAGATTAAAAACATGTTGGATTGATAAATAAAATTAAATTACCTTAGAAAATTGCTTTGTTTATAATTGGATACAAGACTGAGCAGATATGAGAAATTTAATATGAGAAGGATTTTGCTTAAAGGCACATTTCAGATTTGCTTGATCGGTAAGGCTGCTCTGTGGCTGAGTCACTTAAGGCATATATCTAATTGAATGAAAGTTTCCCTCTTCCTGGAAGGATGCAGGTTCAAATTCTGCTGGAGTGTGCATATTTTTTTTAATTTAATAACATTTCTTAAATATTCGGGATGGTAAACAGAAATAAATAAATGTACTGTTAAATGGAGCTTCTATTCAGATATGAGTATCTACTAAAAGTAATGTTTAGACTGATAAATAAGAGTAAAAGCGAAAAGCTGAAAATATAAAATAAGCTAAGTACTCAATGCCAAAATCAACAAAGCTTGAATCATGATTTAACGTCTGTTTCCATGTTAGTATGGGTTGGACAGGGTTTTTGTAATGGCGCCATAATTGAACCATCATGAAATATTGGAGTGAGTTTTACGGTTGTATGCCCTTACTAACAACAACCAGTTTTGGAAACTGGAAACTCAGTGTTTTTGTCAAGACACCATGTCTAGGAAGATTACCTAGTAAAAGTTCAGCTTACCCTATTCTACACAGAGTAGGTGTAGAACTTTTTATTTCAGAGATTTCCTTCTCCTAGACAAGTTGCCATCCAAAGCTAAAGTCTCTTACCCAGCCTAACTTTTTTCTTTTTCTCTTAAATACATTAATATAAAAATACACACATATATAGAAATCAGATTATAGCTATTGTTTCTAGATTTTATACGCCTGTTGAGTGTTTATTACAGGAAACTCTGAATAGCAGATTTTGATATTAATAATATTATTATTATTGTTGTATTAATAATATTATTATTATACCATATATGTATGCTATGGATGAGCACTCATATACAAGGACGCCTGCCTACTAGGGTGGCTAGCTAATCCCTGTTGCAGCACATACTCAGGCACATTTGTGCTTGTTCAACACCCACAGAGCACACTTTTGGTTATACTGCGACTATGCTGGGTGGACCTTAGTTACAGTTTCTGGGAGAAAGCATGTTATCTAGTGTGAACAACAGCCTGAACGTGGCCAGTGCACTCAAACTCTTGGTCACAATGTTTTATGACTTTGTGTTAGCATGATCATTGATGGCTCCCAAAGGGTCACATCTACCCAATTTCACTAACAAGGCTTGCGTCAACCCATGGTATGGTTTTCAGGCACTTTCCAACAGTGTTGCATGCTGGGATTGCTTACTCCAGACTGATAACAGCAAGAAGTTACAAATTGAGCATGGTGTGATATGAACGTGGGCTTCATGGTGAACATTCTAACCACTCAATCACATACACACTCTCTCTATCTCTAAAACTGATAAAAATATATTTTATAGTTATGGTATATTTATGGGCAAAATTAGTCAATATCAAAGATAGAGCATGTGTAAATATAACAATGAACACTGAAGTCAACAGTTTGTTTCATGTTTGAACAGAATCTTCAGGCTATATTTTATCTATATATGATTATATCATTCATTCATATATATATATATATATATATATATATATATATATATATATATATAGGAATAACTACTGAAAAGTTGTAAGTTTAAAAATACATTTTTAAATTTGTATTTTTTTGACAGTATTTATTTATTTCTATTATATATATATATATATATATATATATAATAGAAATAAATAAATACTGTCAAAAAAATACATTTTTAAATAAATACTGTCAAAAAAATACATTTTTAAACTTACAACTTTTCAGTAGTTATTCCTATATATATATATATATATATATATATTTGATATTTCAGACCGGCCTCGGCCTTTCATCAGAAACAAATGATTTTAAAATGGATCATCATTATGCTATATATATATATATATATATATATATATATATAAAATTTGTCACTTGGTTGATTGATGGTATATTCAACACCTCAACTCCATAGTTTCATTGACAAACTTTTTCATAATTGTTTGGTTCATCTGTCAGGAGCTTTCAGTGACTATGTATTTTTCTCATTATATTTATGAACTAATTTGAATGCTATTATTAATAGGGGTAAGATAGATTTTTTTTTTTTGTCTTTTGTGTGTGTGTGTTTTTTACATGCATGTGTCAAATATTGTGGTTATTTCTCCTTATATTGCTTTTGAACACATCTTTTCTTGATTCTCGGCTGCTCTGTTTCATATCAGTTTCATACTTACCTATATACAGGAATGGAATGTTCCTATCCTCTCAAATATGTGGACGCATTTGAGGTAGAGGAGATTGATTATACTGACTAGCAGTTCATCTACGTTATACAGCATGTGAGTCTTGTACTTGTTGATATACTATTATTCCCAACCCCCATTTTGGTGATTACTCATGCAGTAACCTTTTAGAGTTACAATTTTTAGGAAATTAATTATATCCAATATATTTTTAATCTATTCATTTAGATCTTACTTTTAATGGATACTCACTATTTGGGCTATGTTTGATCAGGATGTCCTATATAGCTGAGAGGTCAAGACGTATTAGATCTAATGACAGTTTCCCCTGGGGCGCATATTTTTCTAACAAGATTTTTCAAACATTCTGGCTGGTAGATATAAATATACTGTTTAATAAATAAATAACTAATAGTGTCTACTTCAATGTTGTTGTGTTTTTTTTTTTTTTTTTTTTTTTAATCATTTCACCCAAGGTGGAAACGCCACTGATGTGCAGGGGGCTACATAAATGTAAAAAGATTAATTAGAAAAGAGTGAGGAGTACAAACTAGTTAGAAAGGAACAATAGAAAGCTGAGAAAGCAGGTGCGATGACAGATACATAGGTGGAGAGAAAGAGAAGGTTATACGGGGGTGGGGAGAGAGCTAGAGTCCAGTGGTTAGTAGATGAGTATTGACTTTGCATTTAAATTTCTGGAGGTTGTAGCCATCAGGAAAGCAAGAATACGGGAGCGAGTTCCACAGGCGGGAAGTGCGAGAGAAGAAGCTGCAGGAGTAGAATTGTCGTCTGCATTTGGCTAACCTGACTGTGAATGGGTGGGACCCAGTTGCCAGTCTGGTTGCACAAGTAAACACCTGTTGAGGAGGCATCAGTGACTTAAGTTCGTCTGAGCAGAAGCCATGAAAGTATTTATAGAACAGACAAAGGGAGGCCACATTTCGACGATGGGGAAGTGGCTGCAGTCGAGCCGCCAGATCAGTACCTATCACATTACAGACTCTCCTTTGGAGCCTGTCAAGAACACTGAGAACGGCAGGGGCCCCTGACCATAAATGGTAGCAGTACTCCATGCACGGACGGATGGTTGACTTGTATATATGCAGGATGGATTCAGGTGGAAAAAACATCCTGGATCGACATAGTGACCCAACCTTCTTAGCAGTTAGCTATGGATTCAATATAGTGGTTCCATTTGAGGTCTGAGGACAGAGTAAGTCCGAGGAGGCATAGTGTATTACTCTCTGGGAGAATCGCTTGGTCCATGCTCATGGGAGGCAGGAGAGGTTGCCTGTAATGGTTGACAGACAACAGCTTGGTCTTAGATGAATTGAAGTTGACAAGCCACTTCTTGCCCCAGTTCACCACAGAGTGTAGATCCCGTTCAAGGTCAGCAGCGAGATTGTCTGTCCACCACGACAGGTTTCTTACTGGTGCGGGAGTATATTGTAGTGTCATCTGCGTAGATGCCTACTTGGGACTTGATCTCATCTGGGAGGTCGTTGATGAAAATAAGGAAGAGCGTTGGGCCCAGGATAGAGCCCTGTGGGACACCAGCATTCGTGCTGTAGGACGAAGAGGCATGCCCATTCAGAATGATTTTCATTTTGCGGTTATTTAAGAAAGATTGGATTAGGTCAAGCAGGTGACCGGTAATACCATAACCGCGTAGTTTGCATAGGAGGCCAGAGTGCCAAACCCTGTCGAAAGCCTTGGAGATGTCCAGAGCAACCACGCAAGCCTCGTCAGACTCATCAAGGGCCTGTAGCATATACTCCGTTATGGTTGTTAGCAGGTCGGCCGTGGACCTGGCAAAGCGGAATCCATATTGCCTGTTGGAGAACAGTTTGTGGGCGGTGAGATGATGAACTATTTCAGCATTGATTATAGCCTCGAATACTTTCCCGAATATCGGTAGAAGACTGATAGGGTGATAGTTGGATGGGTCCAAGGGTTCACCACAATTCTTAAATACAGGAACGACTGAAGAGAACTTCCAGCATGCAGGAAAGCAGGAATCAGAAAGGCAGTAGTTAAATAGTTTAGAGAGGACAGGGGAAAGTTCAGGAGCACATCTCTAAGGACTATCACCGGGATTCCATCGTCTCCACACGCCTTATGGGGGTCGAGTTTTGAAATTACTCTGGATACTACTGTCGGGGTAATATATACATCATGCAGTTTGGCCTCAGTTCTAATAGGGAAGTCAGGTGGGTGTACTCCAGACGAGTCGAATGTGGAGTTGGATGAGAATCTGTGGGAAAAGCACTCAGCTTTGTCTGCAGATGACGTGAGAACCTCAAATCCATGGATTAAAGGAGGTATTGAGGATTTCCTATTGTTGAGCACTCGTTTACAAATCCTCCAATAGTCCTTGGAGCTGAACTTGTGGTCAGCTATGTGCTGTCGCATTCTCTCAGCAAACAACTGTTTGGCGTCATTTAGGGTTCTCTTGCACTTATTGCAAGCAGATATGAACTGGCGCCTATTGTGATCAGTTGACTGTCTCCGGAATAGATGGAAGTAATGGTTCCTGTGGGCAATGGCGGCTGAGCAGGCCGAAGAGAACCACGGAGAGAAATGAGGTTTTAAGCAATACATCCTGGTGGGTATGAAGGCATCAATGCCAGCTTTCACCCATGACGAGACCACAGAGGCACAGTCATCAACTGATAGGTCAAACACTTTTCCCCAAGGGACGTCGCAGAGGAAATCGCGAAAGGCATCCCAGTCAGCTTTTTGGTAGAGGTAGGCGGTCCTATAGGTAGGGGGCTCCTGGGGGGAGTGAGATGGAAAGAAATACTGAGAGAGACTACAGCGTGGTCGGAGTTGCCGAGAGGGTAAAGCTGCGAGACTTGACAGGCGTCAGATGAGTATTA
This sequence comes from Ascarosepion bandense, assembly GCA_037127315.1. NCBI lineage: Eukaryota > Metazoa > Mollusca > Cephalopoda > Sepiida > Sepiidae > Ascarosepion > Ascarosepion bandense. Next base: position 4,906,974 of record JBBBDQ010000942.1, read on the forward strand.
ATAATTAAAAATACCATTTAAACAGATAAATTATATATATATGTCATTCTCACTTATGTTCAAGTACATTTTTACTGCAAAACCATTTTCTTCACCTTTTTAGAAATTTTTTTTTTTATAGCTAAAAGAAAAAAAATTATTTTATTGTCATTTATTTCATGCTTGCAATGTTCGTTTATTATATCATTTGTTACGGGGATGCATTTATATATAAAAATAATATTAATGTTTAAAAAGTTGTAATAAGGGATTCTATTGAGTCTTACTTGTTATTACAAAAATGTTTTAATTCATGAAGTAGCCGTAAAAATAGGGAAATTAGGAATAGAATATTTTGGAAGTTGCCAGAATGTTCCAATAAATTTGAAAGAATTCTGAAAGGTTCTAGAATATGCAAATTAGGTTTTAGCCCTTATAAAAAGAGGTTTTGGGAAAAGAGTAATTAGTTGTTAAAAAGATTTGCTGACATTATCAACTCCGGCTTTGATTGTAGGATTTATTTTTTTTGTGTTGTTTGGTTAGCTTTA